>AP025042.1:34833692-34926908 GCA_036186865.1 Eustoma russellianum | reverse complement strand
AACATATATATATATACTATATTTTCAGATTTTTATAAAAGGCACATACACATGTATTCCAACGTACTACCGACACGTTATATATCTTACGTACGTACATTAACGTCACACCACTATACTTAACTCATATTTATGACTATATTCAGGTCTTATATCATATGATATAAGATATGGTGATGACAAATTAAATACGACACGATAAAAGGTTCTAAACCGAAATTTGTCGTATCGGGCGATACCGAAACTTCGCCAACGTGTCACGTACTTGCCATAAATAAATGGCCAGCCCATATGCATCAAAATTTAATAAAAATTTCGTGCCATACACTGTATATTGAGACAAAAATACTTTCCATGTTGGCACACACAAATCATCCCACATTTAGGCCAAAATGTGAAGATTCTAATTTTATTTTTGTCACATGTTTATGGTACCACTTTAAATCAGCCAAGTGCTGGAAATTAAAGTATATATTATATATATTATGTATAACATAATATATATAGCATGTGCAAAAGTTGGAATTTAAATTAGAGAAAAATCGGGTAATCGATAAATATCGAAAATTCGGTTTTCTACGCACTTGACATGGAACGTTTTTCTTGAACATGATGTGGCACGTATCTAGACACTTTTTACATATAATATACATCTTAAAGTGTTCTAGAAAATTAAATTAAGGGCTGATTGGAATATTACATGTGTGTAATATTAAATGTGCACTATTTTTCAAAGTTAGCAAAAATAAATTTCAGCACATGTATATACATACTCAACGCCACCTACAGCTGAGATGGAGCACATGTGGAGCCTTGTTGGCATGTTGATTGGTCAAGAATCAATCATACAATGTTGATGAATCAAAGAGAGAAGCTACAAAAGGTAAGTTTTCAACATACACCTCTCTTATGTCACATGCTGAAAATTTCAGCATGTCACATACCTAGTGGGCGAAATCTTCACTCTTAAGGAAGATAATTTGTCAATTTTTCATTAAGGAATAAATCAAAGGAGTTATGGAAATGATTTGAATTGTATTAAGTGTGATATTCTTCATATCACACATGCTGAAATTTTTCAGCATGTGTGAAAATGGTGTGGCCGAATTTCATCTCCTTTTGTGTCCAAGTTCATTCATCAATTGATAGCAAGACTTACCATGTATTATTGATTCATTTTAATGAGAAAAATCAAAGTAAATTGGGGATTATCTTGAATAAAAATGCATGATGCACATGCTGAAATTTCAGCATGGCAAGGAGCATAATGGCCGAATTTTGGTGAGAAAGGAAGGAAGAATTCTTTGTCTCACAATTTATGTGAATATCTCTCAATTTATGGAATGTATTATGTGATGATTATTTGGCACATGTTTAAAGTGTTTATTTCAGATTTTCCATGTCATCAAATGATGACAACATTGAGCCAATCAAAAGGTGCCAAGTAAGCAATGACTAAATGATGGTCCAATGGAATGATGCCAAGCAAGCAAAACTTTGTCACCATGATGTCTCACATCCTCTCAAGCACTTAAAAGGAAATTTTCAAGAGGGGAGAAGCATGCATAGGGGACGGCTGGACGTATAAGGAAGGAAGAGAAGAACAAACAAATACAACACCATGAATTGCATTCTAAAGTGATCAAAGTGCCAAGCCTCTTTTCTCCTACATCTTCTTTCTTACTTCTCTTGTAAAAAGCCTATTATACTTTACTTCTTTCATTCTTGAATAGGCTTCATAGAAACCACCATTCATTCATCTTTGTAAAAGATTGATCAAGGTGTGATCAATCTTCATTCTAGCGAGGTGGTGGTGTTCGTGCAAATTGTACTCACAATACAAGGTTTGTAAAGGGTTGGAGTTAAGGTGTAACTCTATCAACCCTGCGGTAAGGTGTACTGCGTGTGTGAAATTAGTGTGAACCAAGGAAGGTGTTCCTTGAAGACTGGAGTAGGTTGTTTATAACCGAACCAGTATAAAATTCTTGGTGCAATTTACTTTCAGCATTTACGTTTCAGTTTCTGCGCTGTTTACTCATATTGTTCACGTTCCCAAAAATAGTAAACGTTTGATAAAAATTATAAACATTTCCAGAAACATACATAAACGTTCTAGGGTTAATTGGGCACAAGTTTCAACCCTTTTGGACAAGTATAAGTCATCCAAACATCAAAAGTTCTGAGACTAGTGCAGTCTGATTTTCAGACTTGCAAAGGTTGAGACTTTGGGTGTATTTGACCTACTTCCCAAAAGAATTTTCAAAAACTGTTTCAACCCATTTAAATATAGTGTGTGAAGAGTTATTGGACAAATTTTCAGATCATTTGGACATTCACACAATTAGGAATTAATTTTTCAAAACTATCTACCGTTTCTGGCAGAATTGCACAATCTGAGTGCCAACGGTTTTTGAAGGGGTTAAAGGTTGAATTTTGATTTGCAATTTTTAGGGGACCCTCACAACATCTGAGGCTAAGTTCTCTCAAAATTTCATGATTTTTGGAGACCTCTAACCTAGTTTTTAAATCGTTTTAAAACTAGTACTGAAAACAGAATCTGTTTTTCAGAACTTGAATTGGTTAGGTCTAAAGAAATTTTAAAAACCATATTTTCCGCACCACCTATTCAACCCCCCCCCCCCCTTCTAGTGGTGCCTTGCAGATCCTACAATATGGACATCTTTATGCTCTCAAATTCGGCCACCATGTCTTTACACATGCTGAAAAAATTTTCAGCATGTGTGATATGTAAAATATCACACTTTATTAATTTAAATAATATTGAAATCATTTCCATTTCTTCTTCCAATCAATCAAACAATAAAAGATGATGAAATATATCATCTTAATGTCATAAAATCGGCCAGCACTATTTAGCATGCTGAAATTTTCAGCATGTGATATAAGAGAGACAAATTTTGAATTCTTACCATTTGTGGCTTCTCTCTTCAATTCACCAACATTGTATGATTGATCCTTGACCAATCAATATGCCAACAAGGCTCCAAATAAGCTCCATCTCTGCTGTAGGTGGTGTTTCATAGAGTATGTGTATGTGCTGAAATTTATTTTTGCTAACATTGTAAAATAATGCACATTTAATAATACACACATGTTATATTCCAATCAGCCCTTAATTTAATTTTCTAGAACACTTTAAGATGTATAACATATGTAAAAATTGTCTAGATACGTGTCACATGATGTACCAAAAACGTTCCATGTGTTGTGTGCGTAGAAAACCGAATTTTCGATATTTATCGATTACCCGATTTTTCTTTAATTTAAATTCCAAATTTTCTACATGTTATATATATATTATGTTATGCATAATATATATAATATATACTTTAAATCTCAGCACTTGGCTGGTCTAAAGTGGTACCATTAACATGTGACAAAATTAAACTTGGAATCTTCACATTTTGGCCTTAATGTGGGTTGATTTGTGTGTGCCAACATGGAAAGTATTTTTGGCTGAATATATAGTCAAGTGCACAAAAGTTTTATGAAATTTTGATGTATATGGGCTGGCCATCTATTTATGCCAAGTACGTGACACGTTGGCGAAGTTTCGGTATTCGCCCGATACGACAATTTTCGGTTTAGAACCTTTTAACGTGTCATATTTAATTTGTCATCACCATGACTTATATCATATGATATAAGACCTGATTATACTAATAAATATGAGTTAAGTATAGTGGTGTGACGTTAACGTACGTACGTAAAATATATAACGTGTCGGTAGTACGTTGGAATACATGTGTATGTGTCTTTTTAAAAAAATCTGAAAATATATGTAATATATGTGTATATAGCGTGTATATATGTAAGATGGGAGGAGGAGAAAACTTTCCTTCCTTAGCCTTGTTGCCTTTGTGCCTTTTCCAAATGTGGCTTCCTTTAATGAACTACTTAGTTTATTAAACTAAGTACTTCACTTAATGAACTAGTTTAGTTCATCAATAGTGGCACCTGAAAATAGTATAAACACAACAAATGTTTGCCATATGATGTAAGATTTAACGCTTCATGGCTTGTTAGTACGGAAACATAATATATAAGCTAAATTAGGCAAGTAATGGCAAAGTATCATGCATACCTGTATATCTTATGCACGTTTTATCTTATGCTTGTTTTTGTGCACACTTAAATCATGTATTTGAAAATAACTCAAACCCCTTTTTCTCTACAATCTCCCCCTTTTGATGATTTTCAAAATAACTTATGCACATGATTTAAATCCTATCGTTCCCCCTTGAATTATGCATAAATTCAAAATTTGATATTTAAATATCGAATCTGCTCCCCCTTGATTTATGCAATCAGTATCTCTCTCCCCCTTAAATCATGCTTTCTCTCCCCCTTTATTTTGAAAAGTAAATCAAAAGATGCCTGTAAAGATGAAGGAGAAAAATCATATATAACGTGCGTTCGTAAGAGTTATTTATTCAACCCTTTCAAAATGTCCCTTTTGGTACCCAAATTTGGGTGACCTTTCTAGGTCTTCCAAAAGGTGAGAAAGGTGATGAGAATGCAACATAATATATGTTAGGGACAAATGCGTTTGGCCTTTGGCCAAGAATCCCATCATGCATGTAGTATGATTTCTGTTTTTGAAAAGCATTTCGGTTTGTATGCACGGGACGTGATTTAAATGCATTTTTGTGATATGAGTGTCGCGTATGCATCAGTGGCTTTCTATATGGCATGTGATTTCTCTTTGTATGATAAGAAGCACGATAAGATGAGAAAAATGGTGTACTAGTCTTCTTCTCATATTTATACGGCACATAATTATACTTCGTATGAGATGAAGAAGAGATATGACGAGATGTGGGGAGAGGGGTTTTTTTTGCTTTATTTTAGGCGCTACGTATGCCTTTGATGTGTCTACTTTCTTAGACAAAACAAACTTGGATGGTTTAGAGGATGCTTCGTTTGTCTCGCTGTATCCTAATCCAGTTTTATCACTGTCATGTTCTTGTGATAAAATAATGCGATCTAGCATGTTGGATCCCGTATCAAATTGTTTCATCATTTTCTCTAAATCAGTATTCCTTGATTTCAAACTTAAAATCTTGGATTTCATTTCATTATTTTGCGTGGTCAATGATGAAATCTCTGTCTTTAATGCATTGATGATGCATGATGACTCTTCTTTAGAATCATTTAATTGAGCATCAAGATTTTCATTAGAAGATCTAACATCTTCTTGTCTTCAATTAATCACTTCTTTTGTTTTGCAAGAGTTCTAGCAAACTTATGTAATTCAAGATATTCGACATATAAATCATCATAAGATAGTTCAGAATCCGAGTCAGAATCAGAATTTACCTCATTTTCAAATGGAGGAGGCATTTGGCTTGACATACCTTCTTGCTCGGTTTTGTCGCTAGTGGTTGCCATCTCACTAAGATCGTTGGATCCTTTGAAGTGAGTGTTCTTGTACTCTGATACCAATTGTAGGATCTGAAAGGCACCACTAGAAGGGGGGGTTGAATAGGCGGTGCAGAAAGTGTAGTTTTTAAAATTTGTTTAAACCTAAACAACTCAACTTCTTAAAACAGAATCTGTTTTCAGGACCAGTTTTAAAACATTTTTAAAACCAGGTTATAGGTCTCAAAAAATTATGAAATTTTGAAAGAACTTAGATTCAGATGTTATGAGGGTCCCCTAAAAATTTCAAATTAAAATTCAACCTTTAACCCCTTCAAAAACCATTGGTAATGAGATTGTGCGAATCTGCCAGAACCGGTAGATGGTTTTGAAAAATTTATTCCTAATTGTGTGTATGTCCAAATGCTCTGAAAATTTGACCACTAACTCCTTATGTACTATATTTAATTTGGTTGAAACAGTTTTACAAAATTCTTTTGGGAAGTATGTCAACCACAATCAAATTCTCAACCTTTGCAAGTTTGAAAATCAGACTGCACTAGTCTCAGAACTTTTGATGTTTGATCAACTTATACTTATCCAAAAGGGTTGAAACTTGTACAAAATTAACCCTAGAACGTGTGGGTATATTTCTGGAAATTTTTGTGATTTTTGAAAACCTTTTACTATTTTTACGGATGCGAACAAGAAGGGTAAACAGTGCAGTAACTGAAAAATAAATGCAGAAAGTAAATGGCACCAAGAATTTTATACTGGTTCGGTTATAAACAACCTACTCCAGTCTTCAAGGAACACCTTCCTTGGTTCACACTAATCACACACAAGCAGTACACCTTACCACAGGGTTGATAGAGTTACACCTAACTCCAACCCTTTACAAACCTTGTATGACGAGTACAATTCACACGAACACCACCACCTCGCAAGAATGAAGATTGATCACACCTTGATCAATCTTTTACAAAGATATATAATGAGTGGTGGTCTATATCAAGCCTATTAAAGATTGAAAGATATGAATACAATAGGCTTACAAGAAGAAAGAAAGAAAGAAAATGTAGAAGAAGAAGAGCTAGGCTTTTTGATCACTTTGATTTGCAATGCTTGGCCTTGTTTTGTTTGCTCTCTTCTCTTTCCTTTTAACATGGTCCAGCCGTCCCCCTTGGTGTGTCTCTCCCTCTTGAAAATTATCTTTTATGTCCTTGAGAGAGTGTAAGACATCATTGTGACAATGTCTTGCTTACTTGGCATCTTCTTATTGGATGATCATTTAGTCTTCGCTTACTTGGCACCTTCTCATTGGATGAATGTTGTCATCATTGATGACTTAGAAAAAATCTGAGAATTTCACTTAAACATGTGCCAAAATCATCACGAAATAATTTCCATAAATCATAAGATATATCACATAAATTGCAAGACATCAAATCCTTCCTTGCTAGAGAAAACAATCGGCCATAATGTCTTATTGTCATGCTGAAAATTCAGCATGTGACACATGGGAATAAAGTTCAAATCATTACCATTTTTCTTTGATTTTTCTCATTAAAATGAATCACCAATTAATGGTAAATATTACTATCACATGAGAAATGAATATGGACATCTTTATGCTCTCAAATTCGGCCACCATGTCTTCACACATGCTGAAAAATTTTTCAGCATGTGTGATATGTAAAATATCACACTTTATTAATTTAAATAATATTCAAATCATTTCCATTTCTTCTTCCAATCAATCACACAATAAAAGATGATGAAATATATCATCTTAATGTCATAAAATCGGCCAGCACTATTTAGCATGCTGAAATTTTCAGCATGTGATATAAGAGAGACAAATTTTAAATTCTTACCATTTGTAGCTTCTCTCTTTAATTCACCAACATTGTATGATTGATCCTTGACCAATCAATATGCCAACAAGGCTCTAAATAATCTCCATCTCAGCTGTAGGTGGCGTTTCATAAAGTATGTGTATGTGCTGAAATTTAGTTTTGCTAACATTGTAAAATAATGCACAATTAATAATACACACATGTTATATTCCAATCAGCCCTTAATTTAATTTTCTAGAACACTTTAAGATGTATAACATATGTAAAAAGTGTCTAGAATACGTGTCACATGATATACCAAAAACGTTCCATGTGTTGTGTACGTAAAAAACCGAATTTTCGATATTTATCGATTACCCGATTTTTCTCTAATTTAAATTCCAAATTTTGTACATGTTATATATATTATGTTATACATAATATATATAATATATACTTTAAATCTTAGCACTTGGCTGGTCTAAAGTGGTACCATTAACATGTGACAAAATTAAACTTGGAATCTTCACATTTTGGCCTTAATGTGGGTTGATTTGTGTGTGCCAACATGGAAAGTATTTTTGGCATCATATATAGTCATGTGCACGAAAGTTTTATGAAATTTTGAAGTATATGGGCTGGCCATCTATTTATGCCAAGTACGTGACACGTTGGCGAAGTTTCGGTATTCGCCCGATACGACAATTTTCGGTTTAGAACCTTTTAACGTGTCATATTTAATTTGTCATCACCATGACTTATATCATATGATATAAGACCTGAATATACTCATAAATATGAGTTAAGTATAGTGGTGTGACGTTAACGTACGTACGTAAAATATATAACGTGTCGGTAGTACGTTGGAATACATGTGTATGTGTCTTTTTAAAAAAAATCTGAAAATATATGTAATATATGTGTATATAGCGTGTATATATTTAAGATGGGAGGAGGAGAAAACTTTTCTTCCTTAGCCTTGTTGCCTTTGTGCTTTTTCCAAATGTGGCTTCCTTTAATGAACTACTTAGTTTATTAAACTAAGTACTTCACTTAATGAACTAGTTTAGTTCATTAATAGTGGCACCTGAAAATAGTATAAACACAACAAATGTTTGCCATATGATGTAAGATTTAACGCTTCATGGGTTGTTAGTACGGCAACATAATATATAAGCTAAATTAGGCAAGTAATGGCAAAGTATCATGCATACATGTATATATTATGCACGTTTTATCTTAAGCTCGTTTTTGTGCACATTTAAATCATGTATTTGAAAATCACTCAAACCCCTTTTTTCTCTACAGGTTGCACTTCGATCGATCGATGTACTTCGATCCCTCACATCGATCGATCTAAGTAAGGCAGTGAAAGTTCAAGACCTTACGGTGAGACATCAATCTCTAAGCCTGAGACACATTGATCGATCGATGTACATCAAACTCTCACTTCGATCGATCGATGTAGGTCGGAGACAAATTCTGAAACTTACTGTGAGACATCGATCTCTGAAGCTGAGGCACTTCGATCAATCGATGTCTAGGGTTTTTAGGAATATTTTTCTAAAATGTGATAAAATGATTGTTTTTATTTGTATATGATTTATACATGTTCATTATGTGAATATTATGTGTTTTTGGTGATTTCAAATGTATTGTGACTAATGTGCCTTGGAAGTTTCTACAACTTCCCAAAAAGGGCAAAATTGGTATTTTGAGTTTTTAGGAACATGATATGGTGAAAATAATTCAATGACATATACTTATCCTATTCATCAGGAAAAAGTTGTTATAATATTCATTTCTGACCATCGAGGTCATTTCTGGAGTTTTCTCTCACCAGGGGCATTTTGGTCATTTTACCCCTAAGGGTATTTTTGGTATTTTCACTCAAGGAATCTCTTGATCATATTATTATCTTCATTCTGAAGTTGAGATATTATTATCTTGAAGATTATTTTGTTGTTCTGTATCTTATTCTCTTAAATGATGATATTATTGACTGTAGCAGGATATGTGACGGGTTGTGATGTCACATTTTATCTTTTTCTTGAAGACCTTATTTTATATGTTATTGGAGGATATTATTCATCATATTTCAGATATTTTAAAGGTTCTAGAGTTGTGGAGATGATCATAACATACGAGAGGAAATAGTTGGATTTTTCAAGTTACATGTTGGCATAATCATGTCAACTATTATTTGTTGATTTCTTCTTCAAAAATCTGAGTTGATATACATATATGCAAGCCTCCAAAGTGTAATAACAGGTGGAAATGATGGTGTACTTAGTTTATGGCTTGGTGACAAGTGGACCAACCAAAAACAAGCTAGTTGGCAAAAATTGCCAACTAGGACATGTTTGAAATGTAGCCAATGGCTACAAGGTAAAAAAGCTGATTTGGTCAAATTTTTTAAGCCTCACATGCCTATTCTTTTGGTAAAAATCTGAGAGGATTATGGAGTTGTTATCCTACTACATTATCTTCAACATTTTCAAGAAAAAATGTAGTGGAAAATCGGTCAAATTAATATCCAAGGTGGACCAATTATGTTGCTTCATTTTGCCATGTGTACATGGTCACTCAATGATGTGAAGGCACTTAAGCTTGATGATGAAGATGGTGACACATGTGCATTCTTATCTTCAAGGCTCACTTCACACTATAAATAGGAGGCAATGGTGAAGAAAATGAAATGCACTTGAAGCTCACTTGAAAGCATTTGTTGATTTGTCTAACTATCATCTTCTTCTTATTGTTCTTGTTCCATTCTTTGCAGCAAAGGAGTTCTTGTTGTATTTGTTGAGCTACAAGCCTCTTGGGCTTCATTTGTAAGATTGATTAGCCAATTCTATAAGGCTACATCAATAGGTGGTAGAGGTGTTGCAACTAAGTGTTGCATAGAAGGTGTTCATCCAAGTCTTAAGCAGGGTTGGTGTATAACGCAAGGATCAAGCTTGGTTTTTGTGGTAAGTTGATTCATACCATAGTGAAATCCAAAGAAAGGGGTTCCTTAAGACTGAAGTAGGTCACATTTGTAGGATCTGTAGGGCACCACTAGAAGGGAGGTTGAATAGTGGGTGCAGAAAATGTGGTTTTTAAAATAGTTTTAAACCAAAAACCAAAATTCTGAAAACAGTTTATGTTTTCAGGACTAGTTTTAAAACATTTTTAAAACTAGGTTGTAGGTCTTCAAAAATTCTGAAAGTTTGATAGAACTTAGCCTAAGATGTTATAAGTGTCTTCTAAAAATTTTAGAGTTAAATTCAACCTCTAACCCCTTGAAATTTCGTTGGTGGTCAGATTGCGCAAATCTTCCAGAAACGGTGGACTGATTTGAAAAATTAATTCCTATTTTTGCGAAACTCTAAATGCTCTGAAAATTTAAATACTAACCCCTTATAAGTTATATTTAAATGGGTTGAAACAGTTTTGAAAAATTCTTTTGGAAAGTTAGTCAAATACGATCAAAGCTCAACCTTTGCAAGCCTGAAAAACAGACTGCACTAGTCTCAGAATTTTGGACGTTTGAATGACTTATACTTGTCCAAAAGGGTTGAAACTTGCGCCAAAAAAACCTTAAAATATGTGGATCAAATGTCAAATCCATTATTTTTTTTGTAATTTTTGAAATTCGTTTGCTAGTTTTACGAATGTGATCAAAAACGATAAACAGTGTTGAAACTGAAAGTAAGTGCTGAAAGTAAATAACACCAAGAATTTTATACTGGTTCGGTTATCAACAACCTACTCCAGTCTTCGAGGACACCTTTCTCGGTTCACACTAATCACACAGCACAAAAAACACCTTACCATAGGGTTGATGGAGTTACACACCAACTCCAACCCTTTACAAACCTTGTATGTGAATACAATGCACACGAACACCAACACCTTGCAAGTCTAAGATTGATCACACCTTGATCAATCTTTTACAATGATAAAGAATATGTGGTGGTCTATAAGAAGCCTATTCAAGTATATGAATGTAAGTACAATAGGCTGTTAGGAAGAAGAAAGAAAGATGTAGAAGAAGAAGGGAATGGTAGACTCTTTTTGCACTTTTGAACTTGTGAGGCTTGTCTTCTATTTTGCAATACTTCATTCTATCAAGTCCTTGGCCGCCCCCTATTGCTGCTCTTCCCCTCTTGAAAATTATCTTCTAAGTCCTTGGAAGAGTATATGGTATCATTGTGACATGTATTTGCTTACTTGACATCTCCTCATTGGATGATCATTAAGCTCTTACTTACTTGGCACTCATTGATTGGTTGGATGTTGTCATCACTTGATGACTAGGAAAATCTGAGAATACCACTTAAAACATGTGCTAAAATCATCGTAAAATAGTTACCATAACTTCCAAGATCATCACATAAATTAAGCAAGACAATTTTCTCCAAAAAGGCATCAAAATTTTGGCCATAATGCTCTTGCACATGCTGAAATTTCAGCATGTGTTACACTTGCTTCTTATTCAAAAATTTTCCAAGTTTACTTTGATTTAATCCAAGAAATCAAAGAAGAATTTAATCACCATTTAGTACACAATATTTTCATCAATTTTGGAATAAAAATTAGACACCAATAAGGCCTAAAAATCGGCCAACATACGTTACACACATGCTGAAATTTTCAGCATGTGTGATATTCAAGAATATCACTTTCTTTATTCCATAAAAAATTTAAAACACTTCCATAAAATCTCTCAGTTAATTCACTTAATTCAAGAAGTAAAATATTGCTCATTTAAAGATGAAAATCGGCCAGCCTATAGCTACACATGCTGAATTTTCAGCATGTGTCACAAATGTTACAAAGTTTGAAATGTTACCTTGTATAGCTCCTTTCTTTTTGTCACCAACATTGTATCCTTCATTCTTGGCCAATCAAGATGCCAACAAGGATCCACATATGCTCCATCTCAGCTGATATAGGCGTGTGACATAGATTTGTGCATGTGCTGAATTTTATTTTTGCAAACTTTGTAAAATAGTGCACATTTAATAATACACACATGGTATATTCCAATCATCCATTAATTGAATTTTCTACAACACTTTGAGATGTATGAAATATGTAAAAAGTGTCTACATACATGTTGTATGATGTGCCAAAAACGTTCCATGTGTCGTGTACGTAGAAAACCGAATTTTCGATGTTTATCGATTACCCGATTTTTCTCTAATTAAATTCTAACTTTTTGCACATGTTATATATATATTATGTTACAAATAATATGCATAAATTAAACTTTAATATTCAGCTCATAAGGCTGATTAAAGTGGCGCCTAGACATGTGACAAAATTGAAATTGGAATCTCCACAATTTGGCCTGAATGTGGGGTGATTTGTGTGTGCCAACATGGAATGATTTTATGGCTGCACATACCATGTAAGGCACGAAAATTATGGCTATTTTTAAAGTGTATGGGCTGGCCATCTTTTTATGGCAAGTACGTGACACGTTGGAGAAGTTTCGGTATTCGCCAATACGACAATTTTCGGTTTAGAACCTTTTAGGCTGTCGTATTTAATTTGTCATCACTATGACTTATATCATATGATATAAGACCTGAATATATTCATAAATATGAGTTAAGTATAGTGGTGTGACGTTAACGTACGTACGTAAAATATATAACGTGTCGGTAGTATTACAGCCTTTCCGTCTGTATATATATATATATGGCGTGTATTTATGTGTGGGGAGGAGAGTGGAAGACTTTCTTTTCTTCACCTTGTTGCCTTTGTGCCTTTTCCAAATATTGCTTCCTTTAATGAACTACCTAGTTTAATTAACTAAGTACTTCACTTAATCAACTAGTTTAGTTCATTAATGGTGTCACCTGAAAATAGTTCAAACACAACAAATGTTTGCCATTTGATGTAAGATTTAAAGCTTCATGGCTCGTTAGTACGTCAACATCATAGATGAACTATATAAGGAAACTTTTATGCAACAACGTGCCATGTCATAAAATATGTCATGCATTTCTTTGTAACACGTTATTTAAATCATGCATTTTGAAATCACTTAAATCCCTTTTTCTCAACAATCTCCCCCTTTTGATGATTTTCAAAATAACCTACATTCATGATTTAAATCTTATCACTCCCCCTTCAATCGTGCATAAATTCAACTTTTGAATTTCAAATTTCAAATCCGCTCCCCCTTGATTTATGCAATTAATCTTTCTCTCTCCCCCTTAAATCATGCATTCTCGCAATCTAACCACCAACGAATTTTCAAGGGGTTAGAGGTTGAATTTAAATCTGAAATTTTTAGGAGACACTCATAACATCTGAGGCTAAGTTCTATCAAAATTTCAGAATTTTTGAAGTCCTACAACCTAGTTTTAAAAACGTTTTAAAACTGGTCCGGAAAACAGAAACTGTTTTCAGAAGTTGAGTTCTTGGTTCAAAACTATTTTAAAAACCACACTTTTCGCACCAACTATTCAATCCCCCTCCTTCTAGTGTGCCTTGCAGATCCTACAATTGGTATCAGAGCACAGGAACACTCACAACAAGAAGATCCAACGATCTGTGTGAGATGGCAACCACTAGCCACGAAACCGAGGAAAAAGATATGTCAAGCCAAATGCCTCCACTATTTGAAAATGAGGTAAATTCTAATTCTGACTCGGATTCGAAACTATCTTATGATGATTTATATGTTGAATATCTTGAATTACTTAAGTTTTCTAGAACTCTTGCAAAACAAAAGAAACGGTTAATTGAAGACAAAAAATTGTTAGAATCTTCTAACACAAATCTTGTGTCTCAATTAAACGATTCAAAAGAAGAGTCGTCTTGTATCATAAATTCATTAAGGTCTGAAATTTCATCATTGACATCCGAGAACACTGAAATGAAATCCGAGATTTCAAACTTGAAATCAAGGAATGCGGATTTAGAGAAAATAATGAAGCAATTTGACACAGGATCTAACATGCTATATCGCAAAAACATGACAATGATAAAACCGGATTAGGATACATTGAGACAAATGATGTACCAATTAAACCAACCAAACTCGTCTTGTCTAAGAAAGTAGATACTCCCAAAGCAAACGTGGCGACTAAGATGACACAAAGACCCCCTCTCCCCACATCTCGTCATACTTCTTCTTCATATCATAAGAAATACAATTTTGTACCATATAGATATGAGAAGAAACAAGTGATGCAGACACAACATTCATTTCATCCACCAAGATCACGCACTATGCACACTAACACAAGGACATATCAAAAACGTCCTACATATAATGCGTATAAAGGAGTTCTTGGCCAAAGGCCAAACGCTTTTGCGCCTAACGTATATTATGTTGCGTTTTCATCACCTTTCTCATCTTTTGGAAGACCCAGAAAGGTCACCCAAATTTGGGTACCAAAAGGGACATTCTCAAAGGATTGAATAAATAACCCTTACGAACGCGCATTTGATACTATTTAAAATGCATGATTTTTTTTCATCTTTACATGTGCTTTTGATTGTCTTTCCAAAATAAAGGGGGAGAGAATGCATGATTTAAGGGGGAGAGAGAAAGATTAATTGCATAAATCAAGGGGGAGCGGATTTGAAATTTGAAATTCAAAAGTTGAATTTATGCACGATTAAAGGGGGAGTGATAAGATTTAAATCATGAATGTAGGTTCTTTTGAAAATCATCAAAAGGGGAAGATTGTTGAGAAAAAGGGGTTTGAGTGATTTCAAAATGCATGATTTAAATAACGTGTTACAAAGAAATGCATGACATATTTTATGACATGACATGTTGTTGAATAAAAGTTGCCTTATATAGTTCATATATAATGTTGCCGTACTAACGAGCCATGAAGCCTTAAAGCCTACATCAAATGGCAAACATTTGTTGTGTTTGAACTATTTTCAGGTGCCACCATTAATGAACTAAACTAGTTCATTAAGTGAAGTACTTAGTTAATTAAACTAAGTAGTTCATTAAAGGAAGCAATATTTGGAAAAGGCACAAAGGCAACAAGGTGAAGAAATGAAAGTCTTCCACTCTCCTCCCCACACATAAATACACGCCATTTATATATACATATATATATATTCAGATTTTTTGAAAAAGGCACATACACATATATTCCAACGTACTACCGACACGTTATATATTTTACGTACGTACGTTAACGTCACACAACCATACTTAACTCATATTTATGAGTATATTCAGGTCTTATATCATATGATATAAGTCATAGTGATGACAAATTAAATACGACACGCTAAAAGGTTCTAAACTGAAAATTATCGTATCGGGCGAATACCAAAACTTCGCCAACGTGTGCCTTTTTCAAAAAAATCCAAATATATATATATATATATATATATATATATATATATATAAATGGCGTGTATTTATGTGTGGGGAGGAGAGTGGAAGACTTTCCTTTCTTCACCTTGTTGCCTTTGTGCCTTTTCAGAATACTGCTTCCTTTAATGAACTACTATGTTTAATTAACTAAGTACTTCACTTAATGAACTAGTTTAGTTCATTAATGGTGGCACCTGAAAATAGTTCAAACACAACAAATTTTTGCCATTTGATGTAAGCTTTAAAGCTTCATGGCTCGTTAGTACGGCAACGTTATATATGAACTATATAAGGCAACTTTTATGCAACAACGTGTCATGTCATAAAATATGTCATGCATTTCTTTGTAACACGTTATTTAAATCATGCATTTTGAAATCATTCAAACCCCTTTTTCTCAACAATCTCCTCCTTTTGATGATTTTTAAAATAACCTACATTCATGATTTAAATTTTATCACTCCCTCTTCAATCGTGCATAAATTCAACTTTTGAATTTTAAATTTCAAGTCCGCTCTCCCTTGATTTATGCAATTAATCTTTCTCTCTCCCCCTTAAATCATGCATTCTCTCCCCCTTTATTTTTGAAATACAATCAAAAGCGCATGTAAAGATGAAAAAAAATCATGCATTTTAAATAGTATCAAATGCGCATTCGTAAGGGTTATTTATTCAACCCTTTGAGAATGTCCCTTTTGGTACCCAAATTTGGGTGACCTTTTTGGGTCTTCCAAAAGGTGAGAAAGGTGATGAAAACGCAACATAATATACATTAGGTGCAAATTCGTTTGGCCTTTGGCCAAGAACTCCTTTATACGCATCATATGTAGGACGTTCTTGATATGTCCTTGTGTTAGTGTGTATAGTGCATGATCTTGATGGATGAAATGAATGTCGTGTATGTATCACTTGTTTCTTTTCATGTCTATATGGTACAAAATTGTATTTCTTATGTATGAAGAAGAAGTATGACGAGATGTGGGGAGAGGGGGTCTTTGCGTCATCTTAGTCGCCATGTTTCCTTTGGGGGTATCTACTTTCTTAGACAAGACGAGTTTGGTTGGTTTAATTGGTATATCATTTGTCTCAATGTATCCTAATCCGATTTTATCATTGTCATGTTTTTGCAATAGAATAATACGATCTAGCATGTTAGATCCTGTGTCAAATTGCTTCACCATTTTCTCTAAATCCGCATTCTTTGATTTCAAGTTTGAAATCTTGGATTTCATTTCAGTGTTCTCGGATGTCAGTGATGAAATTTCAGACCTTAATGAATTTATGATGCAAGACGACTCTTCTTTTGAATCATTTAATTGAGACACAAGATTTGTGTTAGAAGATTCTAACAATTTCTTGTCTTCAATTAACCGTTTCTTTTGTTTTGCAAGAGTTTTAGCAAACTTAAGTAATTCAAGATATTCAACATATAAATCATCATAAGATAGTTCAGAATCCGAGTCAGAATAAGAATTTACCTCATTTTCAAATAGTGGAGGCATTTTGCTTGACATATCTTTTTCCTCGGTTTTCGTGGCTAGTGGTTACCATCTCACACGGATCGTTGGATCTTCTTGTTGTGAGTGTTCCTGTGCTCTGATACCAATTGTAGGATCTACAAGGCACACTAGAAGGACGGGGGTTGAATAGTTGGTGCGAAAAGTGTGGTTTTTAAAATAGTTTTAAACCAAAAACCCAACTTAGCCTCAGATGTTATGAGTGTCTCCTAAAAATTTCAGATTTAAATTCAACCTCTAACCCCTTGAAAATTTGTTGGTGGTCAGATTGCGTAAATCTACCAGAAACGGTAGACTGATTTGAAAAATTAATTCTTATTTGTGCGTAACTCTAAATGCTCTGAAAATTTAAAGAATAACCCCTTATAAGTTATATTTAAATGGGTTGAAACAGTTTTGAAAAATTCTTTTGGAAAGTTAGTCAAATACGATCAAACTCACAACCTTTGCAAGCCTGAAAATCAGACTGCACTAATCTCAGAACATTGGCCGTTTGAATGACTTATACTTGTCCAAAAGGGTTGAAACTTGTGCCAAAAGAACCTTAAAACGTGTGGCTATGTTTCTTGAAAGTTTCGAAATTTTTGAAATTTGTTTACTATTTTTACGAACGTGATCACAAACGATAAACAGTGCTGAAACTGAAAGTGAGTGCTGAAAGTAAATAACACCAAGAATTTTATACTTGTTCGGTTATCAACAACCTACTGCAGTCTTCGAGGACACCTTCCTCGGTTCACACTAATCACACAACACAAAAAACACCTTACCACAGGGTTGATAGAGTTACACACCAACTCCAACCCTTTACAAACCTTGTATGTGAATACAATGCACACGAACACCACCACCTTGCAAGTCTAAGATTGATCACACATTGATCAATCTTTTACAATGATAAAGAATATGTGATGGTCTATAAGAAGCCTATTCAAGTATATGAATGTAAGTACAATATGCTTTTAGGAAGAAGAAAGAAAAATGTAGAAGAAGAAGAGAATAAAAGACTCTTTTTGCACTTTTGAACTTGTGAGGCTTGTCTTCTATTTTGCAATACTTCTTCATTTTATCAAGTCCTTGGCCGCCCCTTATTGCTGCTCTTCCCCTCTTGAAAATTATCTTCTAAGTCCTTGGAAGAGTATATGGTATCATTGTGACATGTCTTTGCTTACTAGGCATCTCCTCATTGGATGATCATTAAGCTCTTGCTTACTTGGCACTCATTGATTGGTTGGATGTTGTCATCACTTGATGACTAGGAAAATCTGAGAATACCACTTAAAACGTGCCAAAATCATCATAAAATAGTTACCATAACTTCCACAATCATCAAATAAATTAAGCAAGACAATTTTCTCCAAAAAGGCATCAAAATTTCGGCCATTATGCTCTTGCACATGCTGAAATTTCAGCATGTGGTACACTTGCTTCTTATTCAAAAATTTTCCAAGTTTACTTTGATTTAATCCAAGAAATCAAAGAAGAATTTAATCACCATTTAGTACACAATATTTTCATCAATTTTGGAATAAAAATTAGACACCAATAAGGCCTAAAAATCGGCCAACATACGTTACACACATGCTGAAATTTTCAGCATGTGTGATATTCAAGAATATCACTTTCTTTATTCCATAAAAAATTTAAAACACTTCCATAAAATCTCTCAGTTAATTCACTTAATTCAAGAAGTAAAATATTTCTCATTTAAAGATGAAAATCGGCCAGCCTATAGCTACACATGCTGAATTTTCAGCATGTGTCACAAATGTTACAAAGTTTGAAATGTTACCTTGTATCGCTCCAATCTTTTTGTCACCAACATTGTATGCTTCATTCTTGGTCAATCAAGATGCCAACAAGGCTCCACATATGCTCCATCTCAGCTGATATAGGCGTGTGACATAGAGTTGTGCATGTGCTGAATTTTATTTTTGCAAACTTTATAAAATAGTGCACATTTAATAATACACACATGGTATATTCCAATCATCCATTAATTGAATTTTCTACAACACTTTGAGATGTATGAAATATGCAAAAAGTGTCTATATACATGTTGTATGATGTGCCAAAAACGTTCCATGTGTCGTGTACGTAGAAAACCGAATTTTCGATGTTTATCGATTACCCGATTTTTCTTTAATTAAATTCTAACTTTTTGCACATGTTATATATATTATGTTACAAATAATATGCATAAATTAAATTTTAATATTCAGCTCATAAGGCTGATTAAAGTGGCGCCTAGACATGTGACAAAATTGAAATTGGAATCTCCACAATTTGGCCTGAATGTGGGGTGATTTGTGTGTGCCAATATGGAATGATTTTATGGCTGCACATACCATGTAAGGCACGAAAATTATGGCTATTTTTGAAGTGTATGGGCTGGCCATCTTTTTATGGCAAGTACGTGACACGTTGGAGAAGTTTCGGTATTCGCCAATACGACAATTTTCGGTTTAGAACCTTTTAGCGTGTCGTATTTAATTTGTCATCACTATGACTTATATCATATGATATAAGACTTGAATATACTCATAAATATAAGTTAGGTATGGTGGTGTGACGGTAACGTACGTACGTAAAATATATAACGTGTCGGTAGTTCGTTGGAATATATATGTATGTGCCTTTTTCAAAATAATCTGAATATATATATATATATAAATGGCGTGTATTTATGTGTGGGGAGGAGAGTGGAAGAATTTCCTTTCTTCACCTTGTTGCCTTTGTGCCTTTTCCAAATATTGCTTCCTTTAATGAACTACTTAGTTTAATTAACTAAGTACTTCACTTAATGAACTAGTTTAGTTCATTAATGGTGGCACCTGAAAATAGTTCAAACACAACAAATGTTTGCCATTTGATGTAATCTTTAAAGCTTCATGGCTCGTTAGTACGGCAACATTATATATGAACTATATAAGGCAACTTTTATGCAACAACGTGTTATGTCATAAAATACGTCATGCATTTCTTTGTAACACGTTATTTAAATCATGCATTTTGAAATCATTCAAACCTTTTTTTCTCAACAACATTGACCGAACCAGGATAAATCCTCGGTGTTCTTGTCTTGTTTCTACCTTTCTGTTTTCTGCCCGTTTTTACTGCAGTTTTCACACAATTTCTCACATTTTGAAAAAATAGCTAAACACTTTCCAAATTCATGATTTTTGGTGGAGTTATACTTCAGACTGTTAGCTTTTATTTGCAACAAGAATTACTTGATTTGAGCAAGGAAAAGTTAGTTTTCAGTCTTTGCATGATAACTGCTCCAATCTGGCCGCAATCTGATCAGTTTTGAGAAAATTAGAATTCTTCATTAATCAAGAATTGTTCAAGGTCAGGGCCTTTTGGAATCATAATCTAGACATACTAAGGAGTGTTTTGACATAAAGTTCAACCTTTTTGGTTAAGTATTCAAAGAGAAATACGTTTTTCAATTTTAGCAACATTCTGTCCAATTCTGTCCAGATTGACCATCTGAATCTTTTTATTCGTTTGAAATGTCAAACAATCTTATTTTTATCTGATTTTTGGACAGAGTCTTTTTAACATATTGAAGTTAAGATCTGGAAATTTTCATAATTGTTGGAGTTGTGTACAAAGATTTTTGAATTTTTCAAAAACGGGTTCTAAATCTGGGGTAGTCTTAGATTCTGTTTTCAAAGGGGTTTTTAGTTAAGGGTAGTAGTGTAATTTCTGCTAAACACTATTCACCCCCCTCTAGTGGTGTTTATTGCAGGTGCACGGTCCAACAATTGGTATCAGATCAAGTCTACAATACTCAAAGAAGCAAGATTCAACACCGTATTAACAAGAAAAGGCCAAGAAACAATATTTCAAAGTATCCTGCTAATCTCAAAACAAAGGTACTTACAATGGCAATAGTTTCTCACAAAGGTGAGTTGGAAGGTATGTCCACACAATGTCCTCCTCTTTTCGATGATAATAATTTTGTTCATTGGAAACTAAGAATGAGGCTATTCTTAATGGCTATAGACATCGATCTATGGTCTATAGTTGAAGATGGGCCGTACATTCCAATGAAAATTGTAAAAGTTAGTGGAGTCACACAAGAGGTTGAAAATATAAAAGTGAATGATCATCAGAAGATAAAAAGAAAATGTCCATGAATGCTAAGGCTATGCAATTACTGTTAAACGGACTAATGACTTCTGAAGCAGGATATGTGTCAAATTGCACAAGTGCACGCGATATGTGGAAATCAGTTGTATTAAAGCATGAAGGTACAAGCAATGTAAAAGAGTAAAAAATAAACATGCTTATGACTGAGCATGAATCTTTCAAAATGCTGCCAAACGAATCCATAACATCTATGGATTTGAGGATTACTAACATTTTCAATGCTCTTGAATCTTTAAGCAAATCATTCACCAACAATGAAAAGGTTCAAAAGGTGTTGCGAAGCATTACTGCTGAATGGGATCCAAAGGTAACTGCAATTGAAGAAACAAAATCGATCACAAAAATGGACGAATTGATAGGCTCACTAAGAGTATACAAGGTAAAACTAAACCAACAGAAGTCCGAGTCATCCAAATCATCCGGTAAGTCAATAGATTTCAAATCAACTGAATCACATACAAATAATGATGATAGTAATAGTGATACTGAATTAGACGATGACTTGATATTGATAGCTAGAAAACTTAGAAAGTTTTTCAAACGTCCTAATAAGAATAGACAACGATCTTCTTCTTCTTGTTCTTCTCAACCTAAGAAAATTAACTCTAGAACAACAAATGGTATAATAAAGAGTTAAAGTGCTACGAATGCGGTCAAAAAGGACATATCTCATGTTGTACCCCAACGATCATGTACTTGATGCTATGATTAAGCGACGGAATAAAGGCGATGATTTCTCTAAGCGCATGTTACTCACTGCCAGTTTAGCACTCTTTTCGTAAATACTTTGCAATGGATACTAAGTAATTAAATAAAGGGACTTCCAGAAAGTGACACATGAAATATATATAGTTATAGGAACTATACACACTAAAATATATGTACATGCGTGTAGAAGGGTGTGAAACATATATGTATGCGTGTGCATACGAAGATACATATATATATATATCTAATATATACACGTATGGACACATATATATATAGGTTATCATGTATACGTATATATATGCGTGTACATAAAGAAGTATATATATACTATTACCTAATGTACATATAGGCGTGGTTACACATGTATACATGAACACTTATATATGTTTAAGAGACTTACACAGTGTACATCCTACAATATACATACATATGACAATCATGGAAAACAATAAAATAAAGGAAACAATATAACACATGAAATACAAAGAAATACTAGAAACATCAAAAATTCCCAAGAACTCCCCCCAATTTTCGGCCAAAGGCTTCTAGAAGCAACCTAAACCCTAGACTAATTTAAATAAGACATGCATGCAATAAACTAATTAAATAAAGGGAAAAGGGGACAAGGCATGCAAAACAACTAATAAAATAAAGAAGAAAAGGGAGCATGCAAGACCATCTTTCCCAACTTTTGACAAGGTTTTGTCTCCCCTCCCTTTTTTGACCATGCTGCCGAAATTCCCCCTCCCATGCCCCTCTAGATTCCTTCTAAATATCACAACCCACTACATTTCATTCCATTCTTGAAAATTCCTCTCAAGTAATCCAAGCAACACTCAGCAAAATTCCATCCTTCCATCACTAAAATTTCGGCCTCCCCCTTGGAACCAAGAAATCAATTCAAGCTTCACCTCCAAGACTCAAGCAACATCTAGGTAAGTTTTGTTCCAAGCTTCCTTAAGTGAATTATTATTTTGGTAAAGAATGAAGCTCACATGAACTCTTTTCTCTACACAAAATCGTGGCCTCAATGATTCAAATAGGTGAAAGCTTTCAACTTTCTTAGGTGATGACATCTTGTGGTACTTGAATCTCCACTCAAAGCTCATTTTGGTAAGATGTTCTAGCCTCCAATACATCCTATTTTCACTAATGAATGAAGACTAACCTTCTTCTTTTCTCTCTTTCAAAACCATATGACTAAGGGTGAAGAAAGAGGAGGATTTCAACTCAACTCATTCCACAACCAAGCTAAGATAAGAACTTTAGCTTGAAGAGGTAAGTATACACTAATCTCTCATGATTTACTTAAAGAGTAAGTGACTTGAATGACTAGAGGTTCTTAAGATATGATCTTTAGTTGAATATCCTAAGTTTAAGATTATATCTTAGAGATTCCTTAAGAACAATGCATCGCATGTGGCTTATTCTCCCAAAGATGGAATCTTTTATTACATACATTAAGTTACAAGACTGTTTTGAGATGATTTAAGGTGAATTTACTGTAAGCATGCAACCTGGATATTTATGTTACAATGGAGTGTAAGTGATAATCAATAATATGTTTCATACAAACAAGATAAATGATGGACATTTGACTTGAATAGATGACAAAATAACAAACTACTGGAACCGGGCAGAATGAGGTAACGTGTTCAATGGCCTGGAAATTGACCTTACAGACCTTCAATGAGGCTGATTTTTGGGACAAAGTTAGCTGCATGAGTGTAGCACAAGTGAGAGTCAGAATTTCGTTAAAGTAAGCTACGGATTATTTTTAAGAAATTACACGGTAAAACTGCTCTAGTTGAACATTCTGGAGCTGGGAAGAATTGAACACTGAATTCAACGGCTTAAAAGACGACCTTGTAGACCTTCAATAAATCTGATTTTTGGCACAGAGCTAGTCCTATGTGTATAGTAGAGATGAGAGTTAGAATTTTGGTAAAATGAGCTATGGTTAATTTTTAATAAAATATGTGGTAAGACTGGTCAGACTTGAAAAATGGGAACTGAGCAGAATTGTAACCTCTTTTTACTAGCTTGAAAAGAGATCTTGTAGATGACCAATAAAGCTGCATTTTGGCATGGTAATAATCCTATGAGTTTAGTCAACACGCCAGCTGGAATTTTGGTAAAACAAGTTCTGGATTATGTTTAATGAATTAATTAGTAAAACTGCCCAACTGAAATAACTGGAACCAGGCTGGAATTAAGTAACTAGTTACTGGGCTCTGAAATAGGACCTAGAAATATGAAAATGGGCTAAACTTCGGTAGGATACTATTTCCATATGTTTATGACTTGTGTGAGTTGGAATTTCTGAAAAAAAAATCACGGATTTGCCACAATTAATTTTTTAATGAAATGGGTCAGTTCAGTTTCAACACCTAACCCATTCCAGAAAAGCAATTAAATGAGTCTTTATGGTTATCAAGTTAATCTGAAAATTTTACAACAATTACCCAAGACATATAGGAATAAAGTTACGCAAGTGGGTCAGGTTAACCTTAACGTTTTGGTGAGTGATCACGGACGCGAAGTTGATATACTAAAACTGGAATTTGGGCTGAACAAGGAATTAAATTAAAATGGGCTAATTTTGAAGGGTTTGGACCATATACACGGTTTGGACTTAAGAATGCTACGCCTTAGGGAGTTTGTTATATTTTGACGATACAAATAACTAAGGTTCTAAGACTTAAAAGGGTTAAATTATCTACCTATGAGCATGACGTAGTAGTTAGGGTTTCCTTAGTTCTGAAACCATGTATGTTAATATGTTATTTCACGTCATGACTTGCATTGCATATCATTGCATGTATCATGCATGATCATGAAACTGATTTTATGGATGCAAGCAAGTTTTATAAGTGACTATGTTTTTGTTATGCATGAAAGTTTTTACGGACCCATGTTTTTAAAGAAAGCTTCATGATTCCTCTGCCGGCCAAGCATGCGACTAACCCGACTCCAGACCCGAGGTTAATTCGTCTGTTGACATGATATGTTCTGGACCAGTTCAGATCCAGGGTTAATTGATCTGATATATGTTCTGGACTCGTTCAGATCCGGGGTTAATTGATCTGATATATGTTCTGGACCCGTTCAGATCGGGGGTTAATTCATCTGATATCTTTTTTGGACCCGTCTTAGACCCGAGGTTAATTGGTCTGTTGATATATTTTGGACCCGCTCAGATCCGGGGTTAATTGATCAGACACTCTGTTTTTATGACATGTTATTTTATGGGACCAAAATGATGTTTTGACATGACACGACATCATGCATTGCATATTGCATAACTCATGAACACGCTGGCATGTTGTATGTTACAGTTAAGGACTTAATAAGATAATAGTGGATAGTGTTACCTAGAATTATGCTTAGGCTATATCGTCAAGTGATCTCAGGACTTAAGACAGGTATGGATTATTATTTAAGGTTTTCATGTTATTACATTCATGTTATAATTCTTTATGCATATCATGGTAGTTTATTGTATTCTTGCTGAGTGATTTTTATCACTCACACTTTTATTTTTCCCCAGAGCCAGATATGCCAAGATAGAATGGATTGAGGATGGGCCGAGGGTACCTTATCCATAGGCGAGGAATATGAAGGGAGCTAAGCTTAAGGACTTTTGTACAGCCAAGATGTTTGTAATATGAACAATGTTTGAACTCTCTGAATTTCGGTTATGTTATTTTGTGGGATTGCTACTCTTGGGAACTTAGTTATTTCGTAATGCATGTTTAATTTGAAAAGTTTTAATTCTGCCTAAATTTTACTATCATGTTAAATATTAGCATGGGAGTCCATGACTAATGTTATGGATTTTTGCATGATATGCATGACGCTTTGTACTCTCCTTAGTGAAGTACGGCGGATGCACCGTATCCGGACGAGGCCTGGGTGCGGGGCGCTACAGGTGGTATCAGAGCCGAGGTTCTAGATTTAGGGCAGAACGTAGAACTAAGTTATGATCTTAGCAATCTAAGTTTGATCTTAGACCTAAGTCATGATCTTAGATGAGTGACGGCCTTAGACTAGGACCACTTAGACCGAGTTTAGGATGTAACTTAATAATTAATCCTGATTTATGAAAGCCAGGTCAGTAACGGAAGACATGCCCTTCCCTTATTTAAATTTTCAAATTATGGTCCTTAGTCAAAATGAATTAGTTTTATTCCGAGATTCTAAATAAATATTAAACTCCATAGTGCAGATGGTGAGACCACGTGGCAGACCTCCGAGAGCACTACCAGATGCTCAGGAGCCCATCCCTCCACCACCAGCTCAGGTCCAGCCGCCACCTCAGCCGAACCAGTATCCTCCTGGGCAGAATAATCCACCACCAGCACCGCAGGCACCTGTTCCTCCGGTCATCCCCGACATGAAAACTTTTCAGGCTTTCTACCAGGTTGTCATGCAGATAGGGCAAGGCCTAATTCATCAGAATGCTCCCCCTCATCCACACCAGCCGGTAAGAGAAGCCCAGTATTACTTCGAGAAGCTCAAGAGGGCTAATGTGCCACCTTTTGAGGGAAAGCAAGACCCAGATACCGCAGAAAAGTGGTTAGATGAAGTTGAAAACTGCTTTGAGTTAATTCAAGCCCCAGAAGAGATGAAAGATCAAGCCACCAGACCTTTCTTGATCAGTGAAGCAAATCAATGGTGGAAGACAAATCTGCAACCTTTGCCCAGACCGATTGCTTGGGAAAGATTTTTGCAAGAATTTCACAAGTTTTATATCCCTCCATCGGTCAAGCTGCAAAAGAGACATAAGTTTCAATCTCTGAAGCAAGAGTCAGGCATGACAGTAGCTAAGTACGCGAATAAGTTCATTGCACTAGGAAAGTTTCAGCCTGTCACCATAAATGACGAAGAAACAAAAATGCTGAAATTTGAAAGAGGGCTGAATCCAAGAATCAGGACGTGGTTAGTCAATGCAAATCCTACCAATTTTGGAGCACTCTTAGACGCATGTTATCGGATTGAGAGAGACATTATACGACGAGATGATGTGGGACAAAAATGAGAAAGACAAGGCTCTGGAAATGAGAAGTACAGAAAGGTGGCTAAAAAGAATTTCAAAGGGTCGGTTCGACAGGGACAATCTCAAGGGCAGAATCAGCACTGCCAGCAATCCCAAAATAATCAGCAGTAGAATCAGACTCCATCCCAGCAGCCAGCGATACCAGTATGCCATCAGTGCCAAAAGAGGCATATGGGCGAGTGTAGATGGAAGATGGGTAAATGTTTTGGATGCGGCAAGTATGGTCACCTGATTAAAGACTGTCCAGAAAGAGGAGCACAGCAACAACAGTAGCCCAAGAACCAACGGCCCCGAGCAAATGCAAGAGTGCACGCCATAACAGATGCTAATGTTGAAGAGATTGCTGACGTAGTGACTGCTAAGATTTAAAAGTTTTATTGTAGCGCCCCGCTCCCGAACCCTAGTATCGGAAACGGTGCACCCGCCGTATCTCGCTGAGGAGAATACAAAGCGTCAAATCAATTTCCAACATGTCCAAAAAGACGTGGAAATTTTTCGCGCGGAAACGAAATACAATAACATAAAGTTTTCTTGATAAATAAAATTCCTTAATACAATAAGAAACCAAATCCTGACAATAACATAAGTCTAAAAATCTAACAAGGTAATGTTTGATGAGATCTCAATAAAATAAAGACAAACAGTCACAGGGTCTCCTTATATCCTAAGCGCGACCATCAGTCTGCCCACTCCACTGTATCAGCCCCGTCCTCAACAAAGACGTAGTCATAAGTCTCTTCCTCATGCTCACCTGGTGGGGGGGAGAAGTAGGGGTGAGTGACTGGGAAATCACTCAGTAGGCTCCTGCCTCCAAGTAGTATAAGACGAACATACAATAATGATATAACACATAGCACATAGGACATGGTATCACATAAGCACATGAATGCGGGAAAAGTAATTCACTCCAGATAAAGAATGCGCGACGTCGTGATGCATGTCCTATTATGCGTGTCACACGCAACTAAGTCATGTCACACAAAATGCCGATATCTCCGCCATGCAATGCATGAACCCGGGTCCTAACTGAGTGGCTGTGGGTCGTACTCACCCACAGTCACCATCCTGAGTGTACCTGGCCCAGCCACCGTACACCATCCTGAGCGCCCGTGACCCGTACGTCACGACCCATCATCATGCAATGCACGTGCCATGAATGCAAACAACACAATAGCCTGAGGACCCTGGCCCATCCTCACCATCCTCCGACACTCAAATCTAGGTTCATTTATTATCCGAGTAGAGATTTAATGTTGTTTGATGTTAAACTTATTTTTTTTGCTTGTATATATTTATTATGCATTTCCTATATTTTTCCTCATTTTTTCCTAATTTATTTCTATTTATTACCTAATTATTTAAATTAAATAAATTAACACAATTACCGAAAATAATGGAAATAATTTAATCTCAGGATTTTATAGTTTCTGAAATTTAATTATAATTTTCCAATATTTATGTATATTTTTCCTACAATTATTACAATTTTAAAATCAATTACATAGCATATATGGAATTTCAGAAATTATTACACTTAATAATTTACAATTGGGCTGGCTAATTCCCCCAGCCCTGATCCGCGATCCCCTTTATGGTCCGGCCCGTCAGGCGCTGGCCTGTTATACCCGCGGCGTTTTTTTGTTTCTGCTTATTGGGCCAGCCAGCAGCTGGCCCGGTCCGTTGACCATTCGGCCCGGTCCGCTAACTCAACCAACCTCTTTTTTTTGTATATAATTAAAATGGGCCAGGACTGCTGAAAATGCAGTCAGGCCGTTAAGACTAGCCTTCCCACAGTAAGGGCCTCCGTCCCTTTTGTTATTTAATTCAAATTTCTTTTTCCTTAAGGGCCTCCGGCCCTTTTGTTATTTAATCAATTTTTCTTTAAATTTGCAAATTCCAGCGCTTGCCTGGCAGTGGTGCGTGCAGCCAAGCGCGGCCGCTTCCGGCAGCGCGTGCGGCGCATCGGCGGTCTCCGGTGACCGTTTTTTCGACCCCGATCTATATTTTCGCATATTTCCAGTCTATGGGAACCTATTCTAAGGCCAAAACAAATTGAAAAATCTCTAATCCTGCAAGAGTTTTACTATTTTAATTATCAAATTTTCCCTAAAATCAAATAAAGCCACGCAAATCAGTATAGCCGTTCCACACAGTCCAAATTTCATGCTTTTCACAGATTGAACGATATGACATACATTTCAACAATTAAAAGCAACAAACACATAATATATCACCAAAGCATGCTCAAATTTGTGCAATTGGAGGGGGGAAAGGAACCTACCTCGTTCGCAGACAACTTAGACTATCACGCAAATAAAGGTGAGTGGGTTGAGATGCTTTTGCTTGCTTTCCCCTTTCCTTCTTCTCTCTCTTCTTCCCTCTTCCCTACTCCTCTCAGTCGTTGCCTTGTTCTTCTATGCCTTTTAAATTTTTTTTTCACCAATGCTCTCACGGAAGTTTTTGGGGCTAGGGTTTATTTTTATTGTGTTGTTCAACAAGGTAGGGGCGGCATTTAGGGGGGGTTTGATTAGTTTTAGGAATCTTCCTAATTGTTTTTTTTAAGTCTAACCAAATCTTATCCAATTTAACAATCAATCTCCCCCTTTCTTACCCCTTAATTATCATTTTCTTTTTCTATTATTTTTTTCTCTATTATTTTATTTCGTTATTATTATTATTATTATTATCATCTTGTTATTTAATTATCCCACTATATTCTTTTTGAAAACCGGTTATAACATCCTACCCACCTTACAAGAGTTTCGTCTTCGAAACTTGCCGTAACTTAATCGTAGAGTCTGAAAAGATTCAACATACCTTAATCGAAAAGCACAGGATAACGTTCGCACATATGGTCCTCCAGCTCCCAAGTCGCTTCGTTCTCTCGGTGATTGCTCCATTGTACCTTGACATATGGAATGATTCTCCTCCTCAGCACCTGGTCCTTACGGTGTATAATCCGAACCAGTGTCTCTTCATATGATGTGTCCGGTCTGATCCTTAAAGGCGGTGTGTCCAGTACATGACTCGGATCTGGAACGTACTTCCTCAGCTGGGATACATGGAATACATTATGCACCTGGGCTAGTGCCAGAGGTAACGCCAACCGATAAGCTAACGGACCAATCTTTTCGAGTACCTCATAGGGACCAATGTATCGAGGCCTCAGCTTATCCTTTAGACCAAATCTTGCAACACCCTTCATAGGTGATACTTTTAGATAAACCTTTTCTCCCACATCAAACTCCAACGGACGCCTCTTCGAGTCAGCCCAACTCTTACTTCTGTCTTGAGCAACCTTGAGTCTTTCCCGAATCAACTTAATCTTTTCCTTGGTTTGCTCAACTGGCTCTGGACCAGTAATAGTGCGCTCTCCAACTTCATCCCAAAGAATAGGGGATCTGCACTTACGCCCATAAAGCGCCTCAAATGGTGCCATACCGATGGCGCTATGATGACTGTTGTTGTAGGAGAACTCAATCAATTTGCTCATACCGTTCCAGTTCCCTTTGAAGTTGATGGCGCAAGCTCTCAACATATCCTCCAAAATCTGTATGGTTCTCTCTGATTGCCCATCCGTCTGCGGGTGAAATGCAGTACTCAAACGTAACTCGGTCCCCATTCTCTTCTGACATGCTGACCAGAATTTGGATGTAAATTTCGAGTCACGATCGGAGACAATACAGACTGGGACGCCATGTAGACTGATGATGTTGTCGATATAGAGTGTAACCAATCTCTCCAGCGTCACATCATTTGGCACTGGTAGGAAGTGAGCAGACTTCGTCAATCTATCCACGATCACCCAGATCATATCATTACCATTTCTCGTTTTCGGAAGACCCATCACAAAATCCATCGTCACATGTTCCCATTTCCATTCCGGGATCTCTAATGGCATCAACAAACCCCCAGGTCCCTGATGTTCTGCCTTGACTTGTTGACACACCAGACACCTCTCAACAAACTCAGCTATGTGTCTCTTCATACCGCTCCACCAGTAATGCTTTTTCAGGTCATTATACATCTTTGTAGTACCCTGGTGAATAGACATCTTCGAGTTTTGTGCCTCTTTGATATGCTCGATCAAATATGGGGTGATAATCAATGCTGCTAAAACATTAGCTGTGGAGTCCACGATATCAAGATCTAATTCAGCCATATCCCTCTCCAATGGCGTCTTTCTGGCATGACTGGACTTCCTACTCAGCGCATCCGCAACTCGGTTCGCCTTCCCTGGATGATAGCTGATAGTCAAGTCATAGTCTTTCAACAACTCAAGCCATCTCCTCTGCCGCATGTTCAGCTCCTTCTGAGTGAATAAGTACTTCAAACTCTTATGATCCGTGAATACTTCGCACTTCACTCCATAAAGATAATGACGCCAGATCTTAAGTGCGAAAACCACGGCAGCTAGCTCCAGGTCGTGAGTCGGATAATTCTGTTCATATGGCTTCAACTGGCGTGAAGCATATGCGATAACCTTATCGTTCTGCATCAAGACACATCCTGAAAAGAAGAAGTTAGACCAGGTCGTAATATCTATAAAACTTAATCGAAGTCTTACGCACACACCTAGCCCATTCTTCGATGCGTCGCTATAGATGATAAACCCTTCTGAGCCTGAGGGTTGAGCAAGTATAGGAGCCGTTGTCAATCGTCTTTTAAGTTCTACAAAGCCCTGCTCGCATTCAGCGGTCCATACAAACTTTGACTTTTTCTGTGTCAATCTGCTCAAGGGCACTACTATCAACGAGAATCCCTCTACAAACTTCCGGTAGTAGCCAGCCAAGCCCAGAAAACTTCTCACTTCTGTCACATTAGTTGGTCTGGGCCACTCAGTAATAGCCTCAATCTTCTTAGGATCCACAGAGATTCCTTCTTCCAAAACCACGTGTCCCAAGAAAGCAACGCTCTTCAACCAGAACTCGCACTTACTAAACTTGGCGTATAACTTCTTCTGCCTGAGTACCTCCAGAACCTCTCTCAGATGCGTTTCGTGCAATTCTTCATTCGGGGAATAGATCAGAATATCATCGATAAAGACCACCACGAACTTATCAAGCTGGTCTCTGAACACCGTATTCATCAAGTCCATGAAGGCTGCGGGAGCATTAGTCAGATCGAATGGCATCAAACTCATAGTGGCATATCTAGTGCGGAAAGCAGTCTTCGCTACGTCCTCTGCTTTAACCCTCAGCTGATAATATCCGAAACGAAGATCAATCTTGGAGAATACCTTAGCTCCCTGAAGGACGCCGAAGTTGATGAGTCAATTGTAAAAATTTCACGGTAGTAATTTGAATTACATTGATTTAAAGGTACCTTTAACTGATCGAAGAGGTCCTCGATCCGGGGTAGAGGATACTTGTTCTTGATTGTGATCTTATTAATCTCTCGATAATCAATGCAGAGTCTCATACTGCCATCCTTCTTCTTCACGAACAAGACCGGAGCTCCCCATGGTAAGACGCAGGGTTGAATGAATTTCCGGTCCAGTAACTCCTGTAGCTGCTCTTTTAGTTCCTTTAACTCGGCCGGAGCCATTCTGTACGGTGCCTTCGATATTGGCTCAGCACCTGGCAGTAAATTAATCTCAAACTCTACCTCTCGACTGGGCGGTAGTCCTGGCAGCTCTTCGGGAAATACATCTTTATACTCATTCACCACTGATATCGAATCTATCAAGGGTACCCCTTTTTCTGCGCCAATGACATATACAAGAAGACATTGATTACCTTTCCTCAATGCCTTGTGTGCCTGCGCTGCACTCATGTAGATCTTCTTAGGCGCCTTATGTAACTTGTAATCCCTTGAAAGATGGTTTCCTGCTTACTCTGTGTCTGCATGCGGACCTACCTCTGACGACAGTCGATCTTGGCCTCATGCTTAGCCAGAAAATCCATGCCTAGAATAACATCAAAATCTTGCATCTGGATCAGAATCAGAGTCACCGTGAACTCCAACTCATTAATCTCTATCGAACAATCTCTGTACTGATAGTGCGATACAATCACCTGGTCACCAGCGGTTTGGACACGGTAAGGAATCTCCAGTCGTTCTGGTGGAATATTCAGGCTCTTGACAACCCTCCTGGCAATAAATGAATGGCTAGCCCCACTATCGAAAAGGACGTAGGTTGGGACCTTGTTAATCAATATCTCACCTAACATGGGTAGGGTTATACATATAACACATAACAACAAGACAGAAAGGTATTTAAAACAATTTCGAATTTATGATGCTTAATTAAAGCGTACCTGCTACGACATCGCTGGTGTCCTCGACGTCGGCATGTGACATGACATGTACTCGGGCGTTCGTCTTTGGCCTTCCCTTCTACTATGGCTAGCTCTGCTGGGGTGGGGGTGCATGTCCCTGTGCGGGGCAGTCTTTGGCAAAGTGCCCAGGGGTGCCGCATCTGTAGCAGACGTCTCTATTCCTCCAACATTGACCTAGATGAAGACGCCCACACTGAGCACATGGTGGGGTGGGTGCGGCCCTCATCTGCTGTGCATGAGTCGCTGCTGGTCCCTCAATGGCAAGGGGCTGAGTAAATGGTCTCTGCTGCTGCGGTGGTCGATAAGAGTGTCCTGCCTGCTGGCGGCGTGGTACCTTCAGCCATCTACCTGATCTCCCGGAACGATGCTCCTCACGTGGCCTCTTTGCTCGGTCCTCTGCTGCCACCCTCATAAGGTCACCCTCAGCATCACGGCACACCTCCAGTAACTCCTCGAATGTCCCCAGTCTCGCACAAATAATCAAGGTCTGAATGCAAGAGCTCAGTCCTGTCTTAAACTTGGACATCTTTGCCCTCTCGTTATCCATAACAGAAGGCATGTATCTCCCCAAGGCATGGAATCTCTCTGAATATTGATCCACAGTCATGGACCCCTGCGTAAGCAGCTGAAACTCAGTCATCCTCCTCTGTAAAGCACTCTCGGGGATATAGTGCTTCTCGTATTCTTCCTGAACTGGGCCCAAGTCAATTGTGGTGTCAATCAGCGCTGTACACCAAGCCACCATTCCCTGGCATCACCTTCGAGGAATGGAACTACCACCTCCACCTTCAACTCATCCGGCACCTGCAGTAACCTCAGCTGCTCGGTCACATTCTCGAGCCAGATTTCGGCCTCCTCCGGATGTGTAGTACCCCTAAACATCGGTATCCGGGAGTGCTACATCTCTCTATAGTAGAATCGAAGTCCCGGGGGTGGTGCTGGTGGTGGCTGCTGCTGCTGCTGCAGGTGAGCCATCTGTACCTGCTGCTGGGCCACCAAGGTAGTCAGGGTGGCTAGTTTGTCTGCAAGGACTTGGGGTATGGCCCCCTGACCCTGGTGGTCGTCACTGTTGTGCCCTCCATTTCTTGCTGGCTCACGTCGTGGAGGCATTTTCCTGGAGTTCGAGTTCATGAAAGGCAAGCAGGTTAGTAAAATAAATACATAAAATAAATAGTTGATTCCGGTTTAAATCGATAATTAACAAGAAAGCTCACCATCGGCACACACCTCCCTTAATCTGATCATAACTTAGGTCTACTTCATTTATTAGGGTCATATTGTCGTTTCTAGGAAACGATCATAGCTTATGTCTAGGTGATCTAGTTAATCCTATGTTCCCGAGGCGGATCTGAAACCTCGGCTCTGATACCACCTGTAGCGCCTCGCTCCCGAACCCTAGTATCGGAAACGGTGCACCCGCCGTATCTCGCTGAGAAGAATACAAAGCGTCGAATCAATTTCCAACATGTCCAAAAAGACGTGGAAATTTTTCACGCGGAAATGAAATACAATAACATAAAGTTTTCTTGATAAATAAAATTCCTTATTACAATAAGAAACTAAATCCTGACAATAACATAAGTCTAAAAATCTAACAAGGTAATGTCTGATGAGATCTCAATAAAATAAAGACAAACAGTCGCAGGGTTTCCTTATATCCTAAGCGCGACCATCAGTCTGTCCACTCCACTGTATCAGCCCCGTCCTCAACAAAGACGTAGTCATAAGTCTCTTCCTCATGCTCACCTGGTGGGGGGAGAAGTAGGGGTGAGTGACTGGGAAATCACTCAGTAGGCATCTGCCTCCAAGTAGTATAAGACGAACATACAATAATGATATTACACATAGCACATAGGACATGGTATCACATAAGCACATGAATGCGGGAAAAGTAATTCACTCCAGATAAAGAATGCGCGACGTCGTGATGCATGTCCTATTATGCGTGTCACACGCAACTAAGTCATATCACACAAAATGCCGATATCTCCGCCATGCAATGCACGAACCCTGGTCCTAACTCAGTGGCTGTGGGTCGTACTCACCCACAGTCACCATCCTGAGTGTACTTGGTCCCATCACCATAGACCATCCTGAGCGCCCGTGGCCCGTACGTCACGACCCACCATCATGCAATGCACGTGCCATGAATGCAAATAACACAATCGCCTGAGGCCCCTGGCCCATCCTCACCATCCTCCGATACTCAAATCTAGGTTCATTTATTATCCGAGTTGAGATTTAATGTTGTTTGATGTTAAACTTATTTTTTTTGCTTGTATATATTTATTATGCATTTCCTATATTTTTCCTCATTTTTTCCTAATTTATTTCTATTTATTACCTAATTATTTAAATTAAATAAATTAACACAATTACCGAAAATAATGGAAATAATTTAATCTCAGGATTTTATAGTTTCTGAAATTTAATTATAATTTTCCAATATTTATGTATATTTTTCCTACAATTATTACAATTTTAAAATCAATTACATAGCATATATGGAATTTCAGAAATTATTACACTTAATAATTTACAATTGGGCTGGCTAATTCCCCCAGCCCTGATCCGCGATCCCCTTTATGGTCCGGCCCGTCAGGCGCCGGCCTGTTCTACCCGCGGCGTTTTTTTGTTTATGCTTATTGGGCCGGCCAGCAGCTGGCCCGGTCCGTTGGCCATTCGGCCCGGTCCGCTAACTCAACCAGCCTCTTTTTTTTGTATATAATGAAAATGGGCCAGGACTGCTGAAAATGCAGTCAGCCCATTAAGACTAGCCTACCCACAGTAAGGGCCTCCGGCCCTTTTGTTATTTAATCAATTTTTTTTAAAAAATTTGCAAATTCCAGCGCTTGCCTGGCAGTGGCGCGTGCAGCCACGCGTGGCCGCTTCCGGTGGCGCGTGCGACGCATCGGCGGTCTCCGGTGACCGTTTTTCGACCCCGATCTATATTTTCGCCTATTTCCAGTCTATGGGAACCTATTTTAAGGCCAAAAAAATTGAAAAATCTCTAATCCTGCAAGAGTTTTACTATTATAATTATCAAATTTTCCCTAAAATCAAATAAAGCCACGCAAATCAGTATAACCGTTCCACACAGTCCAAATTTCATGCTTTTCACAGATTGAACGATATGCCATAGATTTCAACAATTAAAAACAACAAACACATAATATATCACCAAAGCATGCTCGAATTTGTGCAATTGGAGGTAGAAAAGCTTCATGATTCCTTTGCCGGCCAAGCATGCGACTAACCCGACTCCAGACCCGGGGTTAATTGGTCTGTTGACATTATATTTTCTGGACCCGTTCAGATCTGGGGTTAATTGATCTGATATATGTTCTGGACCCGTTCAGATCCGGGGTTAATTGATCTGATATATGTTCTGGACCCGTTCAGATCTGGGGTTAATTGATCTGATATCTGTTCTGGACCCGCTCAGATCCGGAGTTAATTGATCTGACACTCCGTTTTATGACATGTTATTTTATGGGACCAAAATGATGTTTTGGCATGACACGACATCATGCATTGCATATTGCATAACTCATGAATACGCGGACATGTTGTATGTTACAGTTAAGGACTTAATAAGATAATAGTGGATAGCATTACCAAGAATTATGCTTAGGCTATATCGTCAAGTGATCTCAGGACTTAAGACAGGTATGGATTATTATTTAAGGTTTTCATGTTATTACATTCATGTTATAATTCTTTATGTATATCATGGTAGTTTATTGTATTCTTGCTGAGTGATTTTTATCACTCACACTTTTATTTTTTCCCAGAGCCAGATAATGCCAAGATAGAATGGATCGAGAATGAGCCGAGGGTACCTTATCCATAGGCAAGGAATATGAAGGAGCTAAGCTTAAGGACTTTTGTGTAGCCAAGATGTTTGTAATATGAACAATGTTTGAACTCTCTGAATTTCGGTTATGTTATTTTGTGGGATTGCTACTCTTGGGAACTTAGTTATTTCGTAATGCATGTTTAATTTGAAAAGTTTTAATTCTGCCTAAATTTTACTACCATGTTAAATGTTAGCATGGGAGTCCATGACTTATGTTATGGATTTTCGCATAATATGCATGACGCTTTGTACTCCCTTTAGTGAAGTACGACGGGTGCACCGTATCTGGGCGAGGCCTGGGTGCGGGGCGCTACATCTCATATGATTGCCCAACAAGGAAAAATAATAATAAAAACAACACTAAACAATCTAAGGACATGGAGGCACAAGCATCTAAGGCAAAGGAGTCCAAGTCAAGAAAAGGCAAACGAGCAATGAAGGTAAGCACATGGAGCGACTCATCCGACTCAGAATCTGACACTGAAGAAGCTCAAGTCTGCTTCGTATCCAACGAAATAAGTTCTTCTTCTGATGATGATTCTGATAGTGACATGACATTTGATGAAATTTATGGAGAATTTTTAAGAATGCATGCTCACTGTAAGAGGCCATCTGAAGAAAAGAAGAAACTAATTGAAAAAACCAATTTGAAGACATCCAACTTGGAGTTTTCGGATCAATTAGAATCTTTTAAACAAGAGTCTACTAATACTCTTGGTTCTTTAGAGATTAAAATTGAATCATATAGGAAAAATGAACATACACTAAAAACTGAAAATAGCATGTTGAAATCTAAGGTAGAAAGTTGCGAAAATGAAATAGTACAACTTAAATTTTCCAAACTTACCTTAGAAAAAATGTTAGAACAATTTAAATCTGGTGCGAATATGTTAGATACACTTATATCATCACAAAAATATGGAAATGATAAAACCAGGTTAGGATATAAATAATAAAATGCTAAAGTAGATAAAAAGACTAAGTTTGTCTCATCTAGTACAAAATGCCATATAATACAATGAAATCAACTTTGCCTGCTGTATCTTCTTGTACTCCTTCTTCTGTTTATTCTAAGGCAAAAATACAACACTCACCCACAAATGTACACACATATAAACGTGCAACTAGGCAAAACTTTGCATCTAGACAATCTAGAAATTATGCCTACATGTATACAATGCAACTAGACATAATAAAATGCATCCAACTTATTATGAACCTAAGTATAGACAACAATCATATAAGTCGTATAGAAATGCATATGAACATACATACATAGCACCATTCAAGAAACAAAACCACATGCCTTATACACACTATCAAAATCGTCCATCCTATCATGATTATAAACCAAGGTACAACATGTATAACAATGCATCTTCATGGAATTTATATGCTAATTCTCCTTATTTTTCTAATTATAATTATGCTAAAAATGTGCCAAAAATGTACATCCAAGTTTGGATACCCAAAGGATATATAAACAAGGATGGTGCCCCTAACATTCAAGGAACCAAATAAAGGGTACCTAAAACTTTGTCTCTATTATAGGAAAGTCGCAAGGAATGCAAGAAGGAGGCAAAGTCAAAGAATCTAAAAGCTAAATGGTTTTTAGATAGTGGACGTTCACGGCATATGATGGGCAACCCCAAACTATTCACCGAGTTAGAACATATAAAGAATAGAGGAAAGGTAACACTCGGCGACAACAACAAAGGACAAGTTGTTGGAAAAGGAACAATTGGGGACCCTAACACATTTCAAATACGAAATGTGTTGTTAGTAAGTAATCTTTCTTATAATTTATTAAGTATTTCTCAACTTATAGATTGTGGATATAATGTTTCTTTTCTTCCCAATTCTTGTGATATAATAAATAAAAAGGAGAAATTGTTTTAAAAAGAAATAGGGATGATAACATTTACACTCTTACCTTAGATAACATGTTAGATGCTAAGGTTAATTGTTTAATATCACATGACTTAGATGTGAATTTATGTCATAGAAGATTAGGCCATATAGGAATTTCAACCATTAAGAAATTATCCAAGAAGAATTTAATTAGAGGAATGCTTAAGTTAGATTTAGATAATTTTCAAATATGTGAAACATATATTAAAGGAAAACACATTAAAAAAACATTAAAACTGAACCATGAAGTGAGTACTAGTCATATACTAGAATAGCTTCACGTAGGCTTATTTGGTCCAAGTAGGACAAGAAATCTAGGTGGACACTACTATGTGTGTGTCCTAGTAGATGATTACTCACGCTACACATGGACGTTGTTCTTAACACACAAAGACGATGCTCCATTAGCAATCGGAACTCTTATTAAGCAACTTGAAAATATATACGAAGAAATGTTAAAAGAATTAGAAGTGATAGAGGTGGAAAATTTAAAAACAAAGATGTAATCAAGTTTTGTGAATTACATGGAATTAAATACGAATTCTCACCACCTAGAACACCACAACTCAATGGAGTTGTTGAACGCAAAAATAGAACAGTTCAAGAAGTTGCTGGAACAATGTTATGCGAAAATAAATTACCAAGATATTATCGGCTGAAGCTGTTAGTTGTGCATGCTATATTATAGATAGGTTTTCTATTAGAAAGAAATTGAATAAAACACCTTATAAATTGTTAAACAATAGACAACCTAAAGTAGATTATCTTAAAAGTTTTTGGTTGTAAATGTTTTGTGTTGAACACTAAGGACAATCTAGACAATTTTGAACAAAAGTCTATTGAATGCATATTTGTTGGTTATTCAACTAATTCAAGAGCATATAGGTGTTATAATCCCGCATCTAGAAAAATAATTGAATATATATATGTGAAATTCAATGAAAATGCATGCTTTGAAGTTAGTGATAAAACTAAACATAAACATGAGAATAATGTTGAAAATGTGTTTGATGATGATGATGTATTATTTGAGCATGTACTTGATCATCTAGAACCAACTCCCTCTGAACAAGACATGCATGAACCCTTAGATGAAATAAACGAAGAAATTTTCAAATTGGAAAATAATACAACTAATGATGCAGTTACATATGATAATATTCATTCAAATGAAACCAACACATACACCCATGAGTGTTAGCACCAAACTAGATAAGGATGAAAATGGTAAATCTTTTGATAACACACTATACAGGTCTATGATTGGCTCATTGTTATATCTAACCGCATTAAGACCTGACATCATGTTTAGTGTGTGTCTGTGTGCTAGGTTTCAATCTTGTCCTAAGGTATCACATTACAATGTGGTGAAAAGGATCTTTATATATCTTAAACACACACCTCACTTAGGACTTTGGTATGATAGAAACGCTAAGTTAAAACTATATGCGTATAGCGACGCTGATTATAGTGGTTGCAAATTAGATAGAAAATCCACTAGCGGTACATGTCAATTCATATAAACCAACTTGATCTCTTGGTTTTCTAAAAAGCAAGCTAGTTTAGCACTCTCTACCACTAAAGGCGAGTATATAGCCTTAACCTTATGTACTAACCAAATACTTTGTCTTAAACAACAACTTAGTGATTTGGGCATTAAAATGAATAAGATTCAAATTTTATGTGATAGCACAAGTGCGATCAATTTTTCTTGGAATCCGATACTTCATTCTAAGGCCAAACAAATTGAGGTACGATACCACTTCCTTCGAGATCATGCTCAAAATGAGGATATAGTTATAAACAATATAAGAACTGATCACCAAATAGTTGATATCTTCACCAAACCCCTTAATCAAGCCAATTTTGAAAACTTACGAGCCAAGTTAGGTATGATGACTTACGATACCATCGCATAGTTCTATCTTTTGCATGATTTGCAAAATAAATGGGGAGATAGAATAAGAACATGATTTTAGTTGGTAAGTCATGATTTGGTTTTTAGTTGGTAAGTCATGATTTGGTTGAATAATATGCTAAGATTCAATTGGTATATGTTTTGGAGCATAGGTTAAGGGGGAGTATAATTTGAGGGGGAGCACATGAATACATGAGAATTAATGAAAACAATTGGCAATTAGTTGGTAATTGGTTTTTAAAAACAATTGATACAAATTTGGTGAAACAATTAGTAATTGGTGATGTTTTCAAAAAAATTCAATTTGGTAGATTTATGATAAACAATGGGTAAAGAGTTGTGACATTAAAATCATGTTACGTTATTTTGAAAGTCATCCAAAAGGGGAAGAATGTTGAAAAATATGTTTGGATAATTTTCAAAGTCATGATTTTAAGTGGCGAATACTTAAAAATATTATACATGGTGTTATATGTGATTAAAAGTCGAAAAAGTTGAAAAAGTTGACATCGATCTCTCTGGTGGTTGCACTTCGATCGATCGATGTACTTCGATCCCTCACATCAATCGATCTATGTAAGGCAGTGAAAGTTCAAGACCTTACGGTGAGACATCGATCTCTAAACCTGAGACACATTGATCAATCAATGTACATCAAACCCTCACTTCGATCGATCGATGTAGGTCAGAGACAAATTCTGAAACTTACTGTGAGACATCGATCTCTGAAGCTGAGGCACTTCGATCGATCGATGTCTAGGGTTTTTAGAAATATTTTTCTAAAATGTGATAAAATGATTGTTTTCATTTGTATATGATTTATACATGTTCATTATGTGAATATATGTGTTTTTGGTGATTTCAAATGTAATATGACTAATGTGCCTTGGAAGTTTTTACAACTTACCAAAAAGGGCAAAATTGGTATTTTGAGTTTTGTAGGAACATGATATGGTGGAAATACTCAAGGACATATTCTTATCCTATTCATCATGACAAAGGTGTTATAATATTCATTTCTGACCATCGGGGTCATTTCTGGAGTTTTTTCTCATCAGGGGCATTTTGGTCATTTTACCCTTGAGAGTATTTTTGGTATTTTCACTCAAGGAATCTCTTGATCATATTATTATCTTCATTCTGGAGTTGAGTTATTATTATCTTGAAGATTATTTTGTGGTTCTGTAGGTTATTCTCTTAAATGATGATATTATTGATTGTAGCTGGATATGTGACGGGTTGTGATGTCACATTCTATCTTTTTATTGAAGGCCTTATTTTATATGTTATTGGAGGATATTATTCATCATATTTCAGAGATTGAAAAGGTGCTAGAGTTGTCGAGATGATTATAACATACGAGAAGAAATAGTTGGAATTTTCATGTTACATGTTGGCATAATCGTGTCAACTATTATTTGTTGATTTCTTCTTCAAAAATCTGAGTTGATATACATATATGCAAGCCTCCAAACGTGTATTAGCAGGTGGAAATGATGGTGTACTTATTTTATGGCTTGGTGACAAGTGGACCAACCAAAAAGAAGCTAGTTGGCAAAAATTGCCAACTAGGACATGTTTGAAATGTAGCCAACGGCTACAAGGTAAAAAAAGCTGATTTGGTCAAATTTTTTAAGCCTCACATGCCTATTCTTTTGGTAAAAAACTGAGAGTATTGTGGAGTTGTTATCCCACTACATTATCTTCAACATTTTCAAGACAAAATGTAGTGGAAAAATCGGTCAAATTAATATCCAAGGTGGACCAATTATGTTGCTTCATTTTGCCATGTGTACAAGGCCAATCAATGATGTGAAGACACTTAAGCTTGATGATGAAGATGGTAACACATGTGCATTCTTATCTCTAAGGCTCACTTCACTTTATAAGTAGGAGGCAATGGTGAAAAAGATGAAACACACTTGAAGCTCACTTGAAAGCATTTGTTGATTTGTCTAGCTATCATCTTCTTGTTGTTGTTCTTGTTCCATTCTTTGTAGCAAAGGTGTTCTTGTTGTATTTGTTGAGCTACAAGCCTCTTGAGCTTCATTTGTAAGATTGATTAGCCAATTCTATAAGGCTACATCAATAGGTGGTAGAGGTGTTGCAACTAGTGTTGCATAGAAGGCGTTCATCCAAGTCTTGAACAGGGTTGGTGTATAACCCAAAGATCAAGCTTGGTTCTTGTGGTAAGTTGATTCATACCATAGTGAAATCCAAGGAAAGGTGTTCCATGGGAATGGAGTAGGTCACATTGACTGAACCAGGATAAATCCTCGGTGTTCTTGTCTTGTTTCTACCTTTCTGTTTTCTGCCCTTTTTACTGCAGTTTTCACACAACTTCTCACGTTTTGAAAAAATAGCTAAACATTTTCCAAATTTGTGATTTGTGGTGGAGTTATACTTCAGACTGTTAGCTTTCATTTGCAACAAGAATCACTTGATTTGAGCGATCTGGCTGCAATCTGATCAGTTTTGAGAAAAATTGAATTTTATATTAATAAAGAACTGTGCAAGGTCAAGGCTTTTTGGAATAATAAACTAGGCATACTAAGGAGTGTTTTGACATAAAGTTCAACCTTTTTGGTTAATTATTCAAAGAGAAATACGTTTTTCAATTTCAGCAACATTCTGTCCAATTCTGTCCAGATTAACCATCTGAATCTTTTTATTCGTTTGAAGGGACAAACGATCTTATTTTTGTTTGATTTTTGGATAGAGTCTTTTTAAAACATTGAAGTTAAGATCTGAAAATTTTCATAATTTTTGGAGTTGTGTACAAGGATTTTTGAATTTTGCAAAAATGGGTTCTGAATTTGAGGTAGTCTTAGATTCTGTTTTCAAAAGGGTTTTTAGTTAAGGGTAGTAGTGTAATTTTCACTAAACACTATTCACCCCCCTCTAGTGGTATTTATTGCAGGTGCACGGTCCAACAGTTACTATTGTACAATGACATGAAAGAAGAGATGCAATCAATGGATAAAAACAAAGTTTGGGACCTCATTCTGTTACCATATAAAGTCTCTATAGTGGGACGCAAATAGGTTTTTGAGACCAAAAGAGACCCATTTGGTAATATTGAACGTTATATAGTTAGACTTGTAGTCAAATGTTTCCCTAAAAAGGAAGGCATTGATTATCATGAAACTTTCTCTCTAGTCTCAAAGAAGGATTCATTTCGAATAATCATAGCATTAGTAGCTTATTTTGATCTCAAGCTATATCAAATGGCCGTAAAAACTATGCTTCTTAATGGGTTTCCTGATGAAGAGGTATATATGGATCAACTTAAAGGCTTTGTCAATTTTTATGATGATCAATTGGTTTGTGAATTGAATGAATTCATATATGTGCGTAAACAGGCTTCTTGCTAATAGAACCTTATGTCTCATTAGGTAATTTCTTTATTTGGTTTTGTAGAGATTATTGTTAATCAATGTATATACCTTAACATCAGAGGAAGCAAATATAGTTTCTTAGTCATATATGTGGATGATATTATTTTGGCAAGTAGTGATCTTGGTTTATTACACGAGACTAAGCGATTTCTCACAATGAACATTGATATGAAGGATATGGGTAAAGCCTCTTGTGTCTTTGACATCGAGATTTACAGAGATAGAACAAGTAAATTACTTGGTGTTTCTTAGAAAACTTACACTAACAAAGTACTTGAGAGATTTAATATGCTAAATTGTCAATCTTTTGGGTCACCTATTCTCATAGGAGAAAAGATCATTTTGGATCAGTGTCCTAAAAAATGCTATGAGACTAATTCACAGGCTTTATGGATGAGAAATGTCATTATTGGTCTGAAAATTGTCGATACTATTAATAGACACATGAAGATATTCTACGACAATTCAGCTACCGTGTTCTTTACAAAAAATAATAATAGTGGGAGTCGCAACAAACATATTAATATAAAGTATTTGAAGGTCAGAGATAATTTCATACAAGGCCATGAACACATTAGTATGGAGTCAAAGATTGTTCATCCTATGACTGAAGGATTTTCAGCTAAAGTTTTTCTGAATCATGCTACTAGTATGAGACTCCTTAGATCTCTTTGATTTTGTTGTTCTTTGATATTATGTTAAGGCAAGACATTTGTTAATTTTTGAGTATATGCATTTAAGGTTATAGAGATCTATTTTATTCGTAGACGTGGACCTATTGAGATTATTTATATTAAATCATTCATTTTATTTGATTGGATGTATGATGAATTGTAAATCTTATAAGGGAGTGCTTGACCTTAAAGCATTACCACCTTGATTCATGTGTTGTATTTTCTATCTAGAGTTTCGTAGTAAATAAATCCAAGTGACAATAAATTTGTTGGTTATGATGTGTTATCTTGTATTCACATATTATACAAGTTGGAGACTATAGGAATCGATTATAATGTATTATAATTGATTGCAAGGATGCCGTAATTTATTTATAAACTACTAATGTGTATCACAAGGTAAATGTATTTGTACGTTTTATTGGACAGATACGTTACGATTATTGACTACATTACTTAAACGGTTTGATGCTGACTGATTTACAATTATTTGTAGTTCTTTGATGGAAGAAATTAATTATCGGCTACACATAGAAAAACTTCCTAACCTAAGCTATAAATACATTGCATGTCCATTAATACAAATAAAGACTTTCACACCATTAAATCTCACATCACGAAGAGCCTTTTGTGATTCTGTGATCAGCCAAAGCACGAAGAATCCATTGTTGGAGGAATACGCGATGCTAGAATCTAATGGATGTTGGAGAATTTAAGGTTGGGCTTTGGTCCATCGTTGGAGATTGAAGATTTGAGCTTTGGCCCGTTAATGAGTGTTGCTAAACTTGGTTGTGCAACGTACATTGAGCTTAATGAGTTTCCGATAATGATAATCGAAAACTAATGAATCCTTAATTATCTACGTAACGAGTAGTTAATTATAGGATGTGGAATCATTCAATTATAATATTGTGTGAATGTGAAATTAATGCTCAAAGTAGATGGAAATGTTATGGATGGGTGATATGTCACCTGTGTGGAGGAATGCCACGTTGGAAGTGTCCATGTGGCGTAAAAAGCATTTGCCGGACATCGATCGATGACTTCGATCGATCGATGTCACTTTGATCGATCGATGTCATCGATCGAAGTGGATCAGAGAGCTTCGATCTCTTGGTAGATCGATCTAAGTGGATCAGAGGACATCGATCGATCACTTCGATCGATCGATGTCTCTTAGATCGATCAGAATTATCAAATGATGTACTCAGTCAGACATCAGTCGATCACATCGATCGATCGATGTCACTTCGATCGATCGATGTGATCGATCGAAGTCTGACAGCGGGCAGATTTGTTCTGTTTGTGCAGGTTTGATTCAAACTTAAATCAAACACTATCCTCCTACAAAAGATAAGATCAATCGGTTGTGATCTAACGGTGGTGGAAAAAGCAGCTTTAATCTAACGGCTGAGATTTAAACTGTCTTAACCGCTTAACCGAATATGGTTTCCATCCAACGCTCCAGGTTTAAACTTGTTAATCTATCTTCGATCTAAAGGCTGAGATTAAACCATCCTAATCTAGATAGGAGGTTTTAATCCAACGGCCTAAATCAAACTTCGGTTTTGATCCAACGGTCACGGTACCTTGTTCTCCAACCGACTCTCCTATATAAAGTGGGCAAAGGGTGCATTCATTTTACACCTGGCTCTAAGAATTTTCATAAGCATTCTGCATTTGTAGCACGTGAGTCTTGCATCTCGGAGAAGTCAGGACACTCTAGCGTTCGAAAGAGTTCAAGTTCAGCAGTGCCGCTCAACTGAACAGGTACCCGTTGTATCCTGGGAGACGATTGCTCACACCGGTTGGGCACAGTATACCGGAGCAATACGTCTTAAGGACAGAGTCCTTGACTCGCCCCGGGTTTGTTTATTTTGTTGTTCCTTACGCACACACTAAACGACTGCGTCTTAGTGCAGGAGTGATTGTCTCCAACAATCTTAAGACGTATTATTCAATTACTTCCTGTACTGTTTTTTTATTGTGCAAAGGCAGTTTCGTACTGATTTGCAGTCTTTTTCTACTCATTCTTGGACCTGGGTCTGTTCTGATCTTTACGTTTTGATCGAACTGAACAGGAATGGAACACGAGAGCTCTAACTCTGTTCAAGGCTTCAATGGTGCTCACTCCGTGTCTGCACCTGAAGGGGCAAACAATGTTGCGGCCAGACCGCAGTTCAATACGGTTCCGTTGGCACCAACTGGAGGGCCTCAGATGAACCGGCTGCCACTGCTGCTCACGTTGAGAAGCCGAAAAAGTTTGCCGGCAGTTTTTTCAAGAGGTGGCAGCAGAAGATGCTGTTCTACCTCACGGTGCTGGGGTTGGCCAGGATGCTATCCGAGGAACCACCTGTGGCTGAGCCTGTGGAGGATCAACAATAGAATATGCAAAATGCCTTGGGTGCCGAGGCCTGGGCGTATACAAATTTTTGTTGTGTAAATTTGATTCTGAGTTGCCTAGATAATACTATCTATGGCGTGTTTTGTACATATAAAACTGCAAAAGCTTTGTGGTTGGCTTTAGATAAAAAGTATCGCACAGAGGATGCGGGTACGAAAAAGTTGATAGTTGGGAAGTTTCTCGACTATAAAATGTTAGATTCCAAAGCTGTAATTTCGCAGGTAGAAGAAATACAGATTTTGGTTTCTGAAATGGAAGAGGAGGGCATGACGCTCAATGAATCTTTCCTAGTTGCGGCTGTGATTGAGAAGCTGCCTCCTTCGTGGAGGGAATTCAAGAGCTATCTCAAACACAAGCGAAAGGAGATGAAGATGGAGGATTTGATCGTCCGTCTTCGTATTGAGGAGGACAACCGTCGCTCCGAAAGAAAGCCTCCATATCTTCTGGTCAAGCCAAGGTTCATGTTGCTGAGGCAAAGAACAAGAAGAAACATAACTTTTTGAGTGTGAACTCCAAGGGCAAGGAAATTGCAAAGAAGTTCACAGGTAAGTGTTATAATTGTGGTAAACCAGGGCATCGAAGCAGTGAATGCAGGAAGCCCAAAAAGAATCAGAATCAGAATAAAGCGAAAGCAAATCTGGTCGACCCAATGGATGACTTGAACCTTTGCGCAGTGGTGACCGAGTGCAACGCAGTGGGAAACCCACGGGAATGGTGGGTGGACACAGGAGCCACTCGACATGTGTGTGTGAACAGGGCAATGTTCAGAGAGTACGTGCCCACGACAAACAATGAGCAATTATTTATGGGAAACTCCAACAGCTCGAAGATCGAAGGATCGGGCAAGGTAATCCTGAAACTGACCTCAGGAAGGGAGTTGACTCTGCAGAATGTGCTGCATGTTCCTGACATAAGGAAGAATCTGGTTTCTGGTGCGCTGCTAGTCACGCATGGGTTCAAGCTTGTTTTTGAGGCAAACAAATTCACACTTTCTAAGAATGGGGTGTATTTGGGGAAAGGGTATCTTTCAGATAACATGTTCAAATTGAATGTTATGACAATTGTACCCAAAAATGTTGCGCCCACTGAGGCTAATAAAATTGTTTCCTCTTCTGCTAACATGCTTGAGTCTTCCTATTTATGGCATTTTCGTTTGAGACATGTAAATTATAAGTCAATACAACGAATGATTAATCTTGACTTGCTACCCAAACTGGACTTTAGTAATAAAGAAAAATGCCAAGTATGTGTTGAAGCGAAATTAACAAAAGCGCCATTTCCTTCAACGGAACGAAACACTGAATCGTTGGATTTAATTCACACAGATTTGTGTGATTTAAAGTTTGTGCAAACAAGAGGTGGTAAAAAGTATTTTGTAACTTTTATCGACGATTGCACACGATACTGTTATATATATTTGCTAAGTAGCAAAGATGAGGCCCTTGATGCTTTCAAGGATTATAAAAATGAAGTTGAGAATCAACTTAGCAAACGAATTAAAACAATTCGTAGTGATAGAGGTGGCGAATATGATACACCGTTTAATGAATTCTGTTCAGAACGTGGCATTATTCATCAAACGACTGCGCCATATTCACCTCAATCGAATGGTATTGCTGAACGCAAAAACCGTACTCTAAAAGAGATGATGAATGCTATGTTGATAAGTTCGGGTTTACCTCAGAACTTGTGGGGGGAAGCAATTCTCTCGGCCAACGTCATTTTAAATAGGATTCCGTCAAAGAAGACGGATAAAACCCCATATGAACTTTGGAAGGGCTATAAGCCTAGCTACAAATACTTGAAAGTGTGGGGGTGTCTAGCGAAGGTTGATGTACCTAGACCAAGACAAGTGAAAATTGGGCCTAAAAAAATTGATTGCATATCGTTGGCTATGCAACGAACAGTAGTGCATATCGTTTCTTAGTGCATAAATCAGACATTCCTGAGATACATGAAAATGTTGTCATGGAATCGAGGAATGCAGTATTCTTTGAAAATGTTTTTCCGAAGAAAGGTAAAGACAATGAAGAAGCTGGCACAAGTAAGCGAGTGCGTGAGACGACTCCTCAAGAAACTGAGGAACCTCGTCAAAGCAAACGAGCCAGAATGCCAACTTTGTTTGGACCAGATTTTCTAACCTATATGGTAGAAAATGAGCCAAGGAACTTTTTCGAGGCTATGTCAACTCCAGAAGCTCCATTCTGGAAAGAGGCAATTAACAGTGAGATAGACTCAATTCTTCAAAATCACACTTGGGAGTTGGTTGACATTCCACCTGGAAGTAAACCGCTTGGTTGCAAGTGGATTTTCAAGAAGAAACTTAAAGAGGATGGGTCTATTGGGAAGTATAAAGCCAGGTTAGTAGCCAAGGGCTATAGACAGAAAGAAGGCTTTGACTTCTTTGACACCTACTCACCAGTGACTAGGATCACTTCTATAAGGATGCTAGTAGCCATTGCTTCAGTCTATGATTTGGAAATCCATCAAATGGATGTAAAGACTGCCTTTCTTAATGGTGAGTTAGAGGAAGAGATTTATATAGAACAACCCGAGGGGTTTGTCGTTCCAGGACAAGAGTCTAAGGTTTGTAGACTCGTTAAGTCCTTGTACGGACTTAAACAAGCGCCTAAGCAGTGGCATTTAAAGTTTGATCAGGTAATGATGTCAAATGACTTCAAGATCAATGAATGCGACAAGTGTGTGTACATTAAGAGCACACAGAATGCTTATGTGATAGTGTGTCTATATGTAGATGACATGCTTATCATGGGCAGTACTCGTGACATCATCTTGAGTACAAAGAAGATGTTAACACGAAACTTTGACATGAAAGACATGGGAGTTGCCAATGTTATTCTAGGAATTAAGATTTCTAGGGTGACTGAGGGACTCATACTGTCACAAACTCACTATATTGAATCAGTTCTGAAACGGTTCAATATGGATGATGTGAAACCGGTAAAGACCCCGCTCGAATTAAGTGTGCACTTAAGGAAAAATCGAGGCGAACCTGTTGCCCAGTTGAAATACTCTCAGGTAATCGGGAGTCTGATGTACATAACGAATTGTACAAGACAAGACTTAGCTTGTTCGGTAAACAAGTTGAGCAGGTTCACCAGTAATCCAAGTGATGATCATTGGAAAGCTCTTAACAGAGTGATGAGGTATCTAAAATACACAATGAATCTTGGATTACATTACACGAGATATCCAGCAGTATTAGAAGGATACTGCGATGCAAATTGGATATCAGATAGTAAGGACTCGAAGTCCACCAGTGGATACTTGTTCACGGTTGGTGGTGCTGCTGTGTCGTGAAAATCCACGAAACAAACCTGCAAAGCTAGGTCCACTATGGAAGCTGAATTCATAGCGTTGGACAAAGCTGGGGAAGAGGCTGAGTGGCTTCGGAATTTTCTGAAAGATATTCTGTGTTGGCCTAAGCCAATCGCTCCTATTAGCATACACTGTGATAGTCAGTCAGCTATAGGACGTGCTCAAAGCAGCATTTATAATGGTAAGTCACGACACATACGTCGAAGACATAACACCATTAAACAGTTGATCTCTAATGGCGTGATTTCCATTGATTATGTAAAACCAATGGAGAATCTTGCGGATCCTCTTACAAAAGGTTTGCCTAGAGATCAAATGTCAAGATTGACACACGGAATGGGACTGAAGCCCATAATGCATGAATCTTTGTAACGGTAACCCAACCTTGTTGACTGGAGATCCCAGAATCTTGGTTCAATGGGACAACTAAGTTATGAAGATTCAGTTAGCACTTACTCATTCCGTCTGACAAAAGTGCTGTCTGCAGAGATTTCAGGGTAAGCTAAGGCTTTTAATGATGTCCTATATCTTGATGCATCAAGTGGAGTATGGCAGAATACTCTTGATAGGAATCACCTATGTAAGTGTGAAGTGGGGCCGCTTCTATGAGAAAGTCTAGGTGGCAAGATTTCTCTAAAACACTTTCTGAAACCAGGTTGTTCATGGCCAAAACGAACACAACCATGAGAATCAAAAGGGTGTTAAGGAAAATATTGTGTGAGTGTCATTGTCTTGGTTCACAATAAAGGCTGACTTGTTCAAGACATCAAGTCACTATTTAGCCGAGTGAATCCGATGATACATCACTATGAAAGGTTCAAAGCCAGAAGCTACCTCTTCTGATGCAATATTTTCTTTTCTGACTTTTCCTTAGAGTCTGCATATGTATTTGCATTAATTTCCATTTATGTGGGGATTGTTGGAGAATTTAAGGTTGGGCTTTGGTCCATCGTTGGAGATTGAAGATTTGGGCTTTGGCCCGTTAATGAGTGTTGCTAAACTTGGTTGTGCAACGTACGTTGAGCTTAATGAGTTTCCGATAATGATAATCGAAAACTAATGAATCCTTAATTATCTACGTAACGAGTAGTTAATTATAGGATGTGGAATCATTCAACTATAATATTGTGTGAATGTGAAATTAATGCTCAAAGTAGATGGAAATGTTATGGATGGGTGATATGTCACCTGTGTGGAGGAATGCCACGTTGGAAGTGTCCATGTGGCGTAAAAAGCATCTGACGGACATCGATCGATGACTTCGATCGATCGATGTCACTTCGATCGATCGATGTCATCGATCGAAGTGGATCAGAGAGCTTCGATCTCTTGATAGATCGATCTAAGTGGATCAGAGGACATCGATCGATCACTTCGATCGATCGATGTCTCTTAGATCGATCAGAATGATCGAATGATGTACTCAGTCAGACATCATTCGATCACATCGATCGATCGATGTCACTTCGATCGATCGATGTGATCGATCGAAGTCTGACAGCGGGCAGATTTGTTCTGTTTGTGCAGGTTTGATTCAAACTTAAATCAAACACTATCCTCCTACAAAAGATAAGATCAATCGGTTGTGATCTAACGGTGGTGGAAAAAGCAGCTTTAATCTAACGGCCGAGATTTAAACCGTCTTAACCGCTTAACCGAATATGGTTTCCATCCAACGCTCCAGGTTTAAACCTGTTAATCTATCTTCGATCTAAAGGCTGAGATTAAACCATCCTAATCTAGATAGGAGGTTTTAATCCAACGGCCTAAATCAAACTTCGGTTTTGATCCAACGGTCACGGTACCTTGTTCTCCAACCGACTCTCCTGTATAAAGTGGGCAAAGGGTGCATTCATTTTACACCTGGCTCTAAGCATTTTCATAAGCATTCTGCATTCGTAGCACATGAGTCTTGCATCTCGGAGAAGTCAGGACACTCTAGCGTTCGAAAGAGTTCAAGTTCAGCAGTGCCGCTCAACTGAACAGGTACCTGTTGTATCCTGGGAGACAATTGCTCACACCGTTTGGGCACAGTATACCGGAACAATACGTCTTAAGGACAGAGTCATTGACTCGCCCCGGGTTTGTTTATTTTGTTGTTCCTTACGCACACAATAAACGATTGCGTCTTAGTGCAGGAGTGATTGTCTCCAACAATGGAGACTTCACACCCGCTCTGACTGGAAAGAGAATGAATTGAAGCTACAGAGATAGATTTGAGAAATTCCAATAAAAAAAGGCCACTTGAATGGGACTGGAACGCTTTAAAATGGGATTTATAAATTTTTTAAAATAAATTTATCTCAACAGCAGGTAATGTACTAGACAAAGTTAAGCACTCTGATAGGCACATGGTAGAAGAATTTCTTTGTAACGTTTGTCTTTCCATCAGACTTGCAGATTAAAGGCGTTTACGAAACAATCATTATACATTTTATGCTTTTACATTTTATTTTGGCCTAATACCGTTAGGTGCTGAACTGATGGTGTCTGGGAGAGAGGGTAGGGCTCCGTTATAGTGATGGTTAGGGAGATAGTAGAGGGGTGGTGTCGTGGTGGTCTCTGTTGGGGCGATTGAAGGTCTGCGGGGAAAGGATTTCTGATCAGAAAAGGGGAGATGAGGCGGATTCAAGGTGGTTGCAAAGAGGGAAGGAGAGGCGGCGGATTTGAGATTTGTGGAAGGCGGAAGTTGGGAGTTTTCCGGTGGTTAGAGAGTTGTTTCCAGAAATCCGCCGCTGCCCTTGAGGAGAGGAGGGGTGGCTGATGGCAGATTTACTGCTGTAAAGGGAGGGAAATAAAAGAAGAGGGGGTAGACTAATGGTCGGGTTTATCCTCCGCCGCAGCTGTGGCTGGTGGTGTGGCCGGAATTGCAGTGTGATTCAAAGGGATGTGACGGAGGGGGTTGGGGGCAGGAGGGCATTTGAAAGAGACGATGAGATTTTATTTTGTTTTTTTTTTTTTGTGTTTTTTTTAATAGAATGGTATTATCTTTCAATTTGGATGGCATCCGTTAATTTGTTCAAATAGTCCCAACGTTAGGGAAGGAGGTGGAGTATTTTAGAACGTCACAGGTTGTTTGAGAATTTCATCAAATATTAGGAGGTTTCGACAATTAACCTAAAGTATTAAGCTACTATTTGAGACTAAGATTGTATTTCTCAATTATAATCTATCGTACATTTTAATAAAATTATCATTCAGTGTTTTTTCTTCCTTTCATTCTTTTTAACTTATTGGAAAAATAAATGTTTTTTACAAAATATTGACGTTATTTATAAAAACCGATTAGCTTATATTAAAAAAAAGTGCTTCAAATATAAAAAGAAATATGATATTGAGTATTTTTTAATATGTATGACATGAAAAAATCGAGACAATTTTATAAAGAAAGAAAAAGAAGCAAAACAATTTTTTATGTTATTATAATAATATTTTGGGACGGACTTTCGTCAGTACATTATCTGATCAGAAATTACTCTACACCCGACTAGATAGATTATAGGAATAGAATAAACTTACATAACATGCACCTCTTAACAATTTCTCTAATCATTCTTCCTCCTTCTGTCTTTGACATAAACGTTCTTGTACAAACAATGTCTTAGACTTCTCATGATTGTTTCAGTAATAAATCGCGATTGTGGTATCATTAATACATTATTACACCGTGATCACGGTGACAATGTAATCATAAGTAGATGCAAAAATTTTCATAAATTCATAAATGCAACTTTTTACATACACATGCGGTGCTTCTAACACCGTGTTTGAAGTGACAATCTTAATAATTGTCTAATGCAAAAATTCTAACAACTCAAAGATATGTTTGTCTTGCACCGTAAAACAGTATGAGACTCACCGTCAAATGGTGTCTACTACATTGATAACATAGTGCTGATGTTAACAGATTCAGTGTAACGAATAATTTTAAATTTGCATCTTACAACGAGATGTCCTAATACAGTGGTTTAGACACCGTATTACAATGCACGTTTCACGTAACCTATCGTAAATTATTACATAATGGTTATTAACAATGAAATTCAAATTACATTAAGTAACTTAGAATTTTGAAGCGACATAATAAACCATCTTCTGATTAAAAGACCTATCCTCTACGAATCACAAAAAACTCAACCAGTCACTTTAATCACCTGCTACAAACTTACTGCAGATTCATCAATCTCGTTAAATTACCACAATCAGCTAAGAGATTAAATGGTGCTGAAGTCTGCAGAAAAGAGAAAAAAGACATGCTCAAAAATTAAAGGCTCCTCGAAAATCAAACAATAATAACAAGGACAAAACAGAAAAAATGCCATTACTTAGCTCTTGCTTTGGTAACTGATATAGATATGCGAAAACTGTTTGCTCTATATTTAATGCGTGAATTTCTTTATTGGAGATATTGGAAGATATAAGAAGATATTATATATTTGATATGGGAAGATATTGTTTCGTAGTTGTTAACATCTCACCAACCGTGTAGATAACATTGTAGATAGACTCCCTATCTCTTATTTTTAGGAAGTTGTTGTTATAGAAGTTTATATGTATACGTACACTAAAGTAGATCATTCATTGAATCAAAATATAGATTCTTCATGGTATCAAAGCGAAGTTTCTAGTCAGTCGTCGATCAAAAAATTTTTTTTCGGTCGATCGAATTCTGGCCTAGTCGTCCAAAATATTTCAGTCGATCAAATTTCGGCTTCATTCTTCTTTGGCCGATTTTGTCATCATTGTTGCATTGTTGCAGAGTTGACGTTAAATTTTTTTTTTCCTCTCCTGCATCGATCAAATATTTATTTCGCATCTTTTTCTTTCGTCCATTTTTGTCAAAGCAATCCATGGCTATTCTTTCATCTATGTTGCCAGCTGAACCATTGTCATCCGCTGCTCATGAACCTACTGCAGCGGGTGTTTCTTCGTCTTTTGTCGGTCTCACGCTTGGTCAACAACATCAGTCGGCTCCGTTTGTTGAGCAATTAAACGCAGGTAATTTTAGGCAGCCTGTTTCAGTGGCTAGCAAGCATCAGTCGGGTATGGGTATTCTTTCCCCTACTTCTTGGATTTTTGATAGTGGAGTCAACACTCATATTGTTAATGATCTGTCACTCTTCACCACTATTGTTACTGACAAGGTTGCAGCCACAGTCCAAATTCCTGATGGTACACGTGTGGCCGTTCGTGCCATAGGGACAGTCATGATTTCGGCCTCTCTCATTCTTCATGATGTTCTGGGCGTTCCGGAGTTTGCCTTTAATTTAATTTCTGTCAGTCGTTTAGTAAAAGATCTGCACTGTGTGCTGAGTTTTGGTCCGGATTTTTGTCTTGTGCAGGAAATGCCATCGAGGAAGCTGCTTGGAGTGGGTAGGCAGCACGATGGTCTCTATCAACTCACCCAGTATTCGGCCTCTCCTGTTTATGTCGCCATCAAGTGTGATGACACCATTTGGCATCATCGCATGAGTCATCTTTCTTTTTCAAAGTTTCGTTTTATACCTGCTATTGTTGTTCCTAATAAAGAAGCTTTTTGTGATGCTTGTAGTCGGGCAAAGCAAACACGTTTACCGTTTCCTGTTAGTACTAGCATAACTCTGCAGTCTTTTGATCTCATTCATTGCGATATTTGGGGACCTTATAAAACACCTAGTTTGTCTGGTGCACATTATTTTCTAACCATTGTTGATGATTATAGTCGCAGTACTTGGGTATATTTGATGAAAGCTAAATCTGAAACTAGTCGTTTCTTGTTGCATTTTCTTCGTTGGGTTCATACACAGTTTGGGCGCCCTGTCAAACGTGTTCGTAGCGACAATGGGTTAGAATTCACTAGTGCTACAGTCCTTGGTTATTATGCTGAACAAGGGATTGATGCTCAGACTTCTTGTGTTCATACTCCACAACAAAATGGTGTCGTTGAACGTAAACATAGGCATCTTTTAGAGGTTGCACGTGCCCTTCGTTTTCATGCTAATCTGCCTATCACCTTTTGGGGGGAATGTGTTCTCACTGTTGTTTATCTTGTTAATCGTATGCCTGCTACCGTCCTTAAGCATAAAACACCATATGAGGTTTTAATGGGACACTAACCATCTTATGATCATCTTCGTGTTTTTGGTTGTTTATGCTATGATTATACCTATCATGGCATGCATGATAAATTTGCTCCGCGTTCTGCTCCTGGTATTTTTCTTGGTTATCCGCATTCACAAAAGGGGTACAAAATTTATGATTTGTCTAGTCACAAAGTCTATGTTAGTCGTGACGTTGTTTTCCATGAGCATGTTTTTCCATTTTCCATGTCTACTCGGTGTGTTTCCCCACCCGCTATTGTCCCTCCTGTTTTCGGCCAGTCCAGCTGGGATGACACGGTGCTGGCTGACCCTTCAGTGGCCACTTCGCCCCCATCAGTTGCGAGTCTCCAGCCTTCGGCTGAGCTCTTCCAGCCGCCGGCTGCCTCACAGCCTGCGGCGTCTTCTTCGCCGCTGACGTCCACCGATATTTGTTCTCCTTCTCCTGCTATTCCTCCTTCGTGTAGTTTGCGTGCCCGTCACTTGTCGCGTCGTCTTACGGATTTTGATGTTGAGTTGCCTCCTTCTCTTGTGCCATCTGCTGTGCTGCCCCCTCCTACAGCGAACTCCATGGTATTTTCTTTATCCGATTTTCTTTCATATGCTCGCTTATCTTCGTCTTACTATGGTTTAGTGGCAGCCATCACTGCTGGCGATGAGCCAGTTTCTTTTAAGCAGGCGGTTAAACATCCTCATTGGTGCTAGGCCATGCAACGTGAGATTGCCGCTCTTGAGGCCAATCACACTTGGACTGTTGTCCCTCTGCCACCCGGCAAACGTACTATTTATTTCAAGTGGGTCTACAAGATCAAATATAATCCTGATGGTTCTGTTGAGCGCTATAAGGCTCGCTTAGTGGCGCGTGGGTATACACAGGTTGAGGGTGTTGATTTTCACGAGACTTTTGCACCTGTGGCCAAACTTGTGACCGTTCGGTGTTTGTTAGCAGTTGCAAAGGTCCGTCGTTGGCATGTTCATCAGTTGGATGTGAATAATGCGTTTTTGCATGGTGATCTCACTGAGGATGTTTACATGCGCAACCCACCTGGTTTTTCCCGTCAGGGGGAGAATGATGTTTTTAAGTTATGTAAGTCATTATACGGATTACATCAAGCGTCTCGGAATTGGTATGCTAAGTTCACTACTTCCCTTCTTGCTCTGGGTTACACGCAGTCTCAGGCTGATCCGTCTTTATTTCTTTTCTCTGATTCATCTTCGACTGTTGTTGTTTTGATTTATGTTGATGATGTAATTGTTGCTGGTATTGATCTTAATCGCATCTCTGCTTTGAAAGCTTATCTTGATCAGAAGTTTAAGATCAAAAATCTTGGTCCACTTCGATATTTTCTTGGCATTGAAGTTGCCCGTTCCCCCGCTGGTATGGTATTAAATCAGCGTAAATATGTTCTTGATATTATCATGGAATGTGGTCTACTTGGTAGTCACCCCACTTCCACTCCGATGGATCAGAAGTGTACGTTTTTCGAATCTGATCCGCTTTTAGCTGATCCTTCTTTTTATCGTCGTATTGTTGGCCGGTTACTTTATCTTACCGTCACACGCCCGGATATTTGTTTCGCGGTCAATACTCTCAGTCAACATATGCATGCTCCACGCAAATGTCATTTAGATGTTGTTTTCTATTTATTGCGTTATCTTAAGCGTGCCCCAGGCCAAGGTCTTTTCTTTCCTACTGCATCGTCTTTGTCTCTTTAGGCCTATTGTGATGCTGACTGGGTAGGGTGTTCTCTTACACGACGTTCTACCACTGGGTATATGGTTTATCTTGGTTTTGCGTTGATTTCTTGGCGTTCCAAGAAACAACCTGTTGTTTCTCGTTCTTCGGCTGAAGCTGAGTATCGTGCTATGGCTTATGCCGCCAGTGAGATAGTGTGGTTACGCAAGCTTCTTGTTGATCTCGGTGTTCCTATTCGCGATCCGGTGACTCTATTTTGTGACAATCAAGCAGCTTTACATATTGTGGCCAATCCTGTTTTTCATGAACGCACCAAGCATATTGATATCGATTGTCATTTTGTAAGGCAACATTATCTTAATGGTCTTATTCGCCCATGTAAGATTTCTGGTTACCTTCAGTTGGCTGATGGCTTCACCAAAGCACTTGGTCCTGATAAGTTTCGTCGGTTTTTAAGCAAGTTGGGCATTCTCAACATCCATGCACCAACTTGAGGGGGAGTATTAGAGATATTGGAAGATATTAGAAGATATTATATATTTGATATGGGAAGATATTGTTTCGTAGTTGTTAACATCTCACCAACCTTGTAGATAACATTGTAGATAGACTCCCTATCTCTTATTTTTAGGAAGTTGTTGTTATAGAAGTTTATATGTATACGTACACTAAAGTAGATCATTCATTGAATCAAAATATAGATTCTTCATGGTATCAAAGCGAAGTTTCTAGTCAGTCGTCGATCAAAAAATTTTTTTTCGGTCGATCGAATTCTGGCCTAGTCGTCCAAAATATTTCAGTCGATCAAATTTCGGCTTCATTCTTCTTTGGCCGATTTTGTCATCATTGTTGCATTGTTGCAGAGTTGACGTTAAATTTTTTTTTTCCTCTCCTGCATCGATCAAATATTTATTTCGCATCTTTTTCTTTCGTCCATTTTTGTCAAAGCAATCCATGGCTATTCTTTCATCTATGTTGCCAGCTGAACCATTGTCATCCGCTGCTCATGAACCTACTGCAGCGGGTGTTTCTTCGTCTTTTGTCGGTCTCACGCTTGGTCAACAACATCAGTCGGCTCCGTTTGTTGAGCAATTAAACGCAGGTAATTTTAGGCAGCCTGTTTCAGTGGCTAGCAAGCATCAGTCGGGTATGGGTATTCTTTCCCCTACTTCTTGGATTTTTGATAGTGGAGTCAACACTCATATTGTTAATGATCTGTCACTCTTCACCACTATTGTTACTGACAAGGTTGCAGCCACAGTCCAAATTCCTGATGGTACACGTGTGGCCGTTCGTGCCATAGGGACAGTCATGATTTCGGCCTCTCTCATTCTTCATGATGTTCTGGGCGTTCCGGAGTTTGCCTTTAATTTAATTTCTGTCAGTCGTTTAGTAAAAGATCTGCACTGTGTGCTGAGTTTTGGTCCGGATTTTTGTCTTGTGCAGGAAATGCCATCGAGGAAGCTGCTTGGAGTGGGTAGGCAGCACGATGGTCTCTATCAACTCACCCAGTATTCGGCCTCTCCTGTTTATGTCGCCATCAAGTGTGATGACACCATTTGGCATCATCGCATGAGTCATCTTTCTTTTTCAAAGTTTCGTTTTATACCTGCTATTGTTGTTCCTAATAAAGAAGCTTTTTGTGATGCTTGTAGTCGGGCAAAGCAAACACGTTTACCGTTTCCTGTTAGTACTAGCATAACTCTGCAGTCTTTTGATCTCATTCATTGCGATATTTGGGGACCTTATAAAACACCTAGTTTGTCTGGTGCACATTATTTTCTAACCATTGTTGATGATTATAGTCGCAGTACTTGGGTATATTTGATGAAAGCTAAATCTGAAACTAGTCGTTTCTTGTTGCATTTTCTTCGTTGGGTTCATACACAGTTTGGGCGCCCTGTCAAACGTGTTCGTAGCGACAATGGGTTAGAATTCACTAGTGCTACAGTCCTTGGTTATTATGCTGAACAAGGGATTGATGCTCAGACTTCTTGTGTTCATACTCCACAACAAAATGGTGTCGTTGAACGTAAACATAGGCATCTTTTAGAGGTTGCACGTGCCCTTCGTTTTCATGCTAATCTGCCTATCACCTTTTGGGGGGAATGTGTTCTCACTGTTGTTTATCTTGTTAATCGTATGCCTGCTACCGTCCTTAAGCATAAAACACCATATGAGGTTTTAATGGGACACTAACCATCTTATGATCATCTTCGTGTTTTTGGTTGTTTATGCTATGATTATACCTATCATGGCATGCATGATAAATTTGCTCCGCGTTCTGCTCCTGGTATTTTTCTTGGTTATCCGCATTCACAAAAGGGGTACAAAATTTATGATTTGTCTAGTCACAAAGTCTATGTTAGTCGTGACGTTGTTTTCCATGAGCATGTTTTTCCATTTTCCATGTCTACTCGGTGTGTTTCCCCACCCGCTATTGTCCCTCCTGTTTTCGGCCAGTCCAGCTGGGATGACACGGTGCTGGCTGACCCTTCAGTGGCCACTTCGCCCCCATCAGTTGCGAGTCTCCAGCCTTCGGCTGAGCTCTTCCAGCCGCCGGCTGCCTCACAGCCTGCGGCGTCTTCTTCGCCGCTGACGTCCACCGATATTTGTTCTCCTTCTCCTGCTATTCCTCCTTCGTGTAGTTTGCGTGCCCGTCACTTGTCGCGTCGTCTTACGGATTTTGATGTTGAGTTGCCTCCTTCTCTTGTGCCATCTGCTGTGCTGCCCCCTCCTACAGCGAACTCCATGGTATTTTCTTTATCCGATTTTCTTTCATATGCTCGCTTATCTTCGTCTTACTATGGTTTAGTGGCAGCCATCACTGCTGGCGATGAGCCAGTTTCTTTTAAGCAGGCGGTTAAACATCCTCATTGGTGCTAGGCCATGCAACGTGAGATTGCCGCTCTTGAGGCCAATCACACTTGGACTGTTGTCCCTCTGCCACCCGGCAAACGTACTATTTATTTCAAGTGGGTCTACAAGATCAAATATAATCCTGATGGTTCTGTTGAGCGCTATAAGGCTCGCTTAGTGGCGCGTGGGTATACACAGGTTGAGGGTGTTGATTTTCACGAGACTTTTGCACCTGTGGCCAAACTTGTGACCGTTCGGTGTTTGTTAGCAGTTGCAAAGGTCCGTCGTTGGCATGTTCATCAGTTGGATGTGAATAATGCGTTTTTGCATGGTGATCTCACTGAGGATGTTTACATGCGCAACCCACCTGGTTTTTCCCGTCAGGGGGAGAATGATGTTTTTAAGTTATGTAAGTCATTATACGGATTACATCAAGCGTCTCGGAATTGGTATGCTAAGTTCACTACTTCCCTTCTTGCTCTGGGTTACACGCAGTCTCAGGCTGATCCGTCTTTATTTCTTTTCTCTGATTCATCTTCGACTGTTGTTGTTTTGATTTATGTTGATGATGTAATTGTTGCTGGTATTGATCTTAATCGCATCTCTGCTTTGAAAGCTTATCTTGATCAGAAGTTTAAGATCAAAAATCTTGGTCCACTTCGATATTTTCTTGGCATTGAAGTTGCCCGTTCCCCCGCTGGTATGGTATTAAATCAGCGTAAATATGTTCTTGATATTATCATGGAATGTGGTCTACTTGGTAGTCACCCCACTTCCACTCCGATGGATCAGAAGTGTACGTTTTTCGAATCTGATCCGCTTTTAGCTGATCCTTCTTTTTATCGTCGTATTGTTGGCCGGTTACTTTATCTTACCGTCACACGCCCGGATATTTGTTTCGCGGTCAATACTCTCAGTCAACATATGCATGCTCCACGCAAATGTCATTTAGATGTTGTTTTCTATTTATTGCGTTATCTTAAGCGTGCCCCAGGCCAAGGTCTTTTCTTTCCTACTGCATCGTCTTTGTCTCTTTAGGCCTATTGTGATGCTGACTGGGTAGGGTGTTCTCTTACACGACGTTCTACCACTGGGTATATGGTTTATCTTGGTTTTGCGTTGATTTCTTGGCGTTCCAAGAAACAACCTGTTGTTTCTCGTTCTTCGGCTGAAGCTGAGTATCGTGCTATGGCTTATGCCGCCAGTGAGATAGTGTGGTTACGCAAGCTTCTTGTTGATCTCGGTGTTCCTATTCGCGATTCGGTGACTCTATTTTGTGACAATCAAGCAGCTTTACATATTGTGGCCAATCCTGTTTTTCATGAACGCACCAAGCATATTGATATCGATTGTCATTTTGTAAGGCAACATTATCTTAATGGTCTTATTCGCCCATGTAAGATTTCTGGTTACCTTCAGTTGGCTGATGGCTTCACCAAAGCACTTGGTCCTGATAAGTTTCGTCGGTTTTTAAGCAAGTTGGGCATTCTCAACATCCATGCACCAACTTGAGGGGGAGTATTAGAGATATTGGAAGATATTAGAAGATATTATATATTTGATATGGGAAGATATTGTTTCGTAGTTGTTAACATCTCACCAACCTTGTAGATAACATTGTAGATAGACTCCCTATCTCTTATTTTTAGGAAGATGTTGTTATAGAAGTTTATATGTATACGTACACTAAAGTAGATCATTCATTGAATCAAAATATACGATTCTTCATTCTTCTTGAAACCCATCCTGGTGTTTCCGTCTTTGTTACTTCGGCTGTAAACTAAATTTACAGTTATTGTGAATGTTAGGTGTTCATTTTTAAACTCATTCACCTAATTGTCATTACAATGTAATACTTTGGCTGATTTTGCTATGCTGACTTACTAGATTGTAACACTACCTAGCAAACTAGCGTATAACACTCTTGACGTTATACATACACACGGACATAGATGTACATAAGGAACAGCATAAAAAAACCTATAATACATGAGTTATCTTACATTGGGTTAAACTCTCGTCCCGATGTACATGACACCAAAAGCCACACTGTAGGTTTAAACAAAAAAACACACTCACATGGCATGTGCACCGCGCTAAACCTTGTTTATGATGTTTATGATACCATACATGCAGGTGTATGTTTCAATTAGTGACACATCGTCACAGTGTTAGAGGCTCCAATCAATACATGCAACGATCACCAAGTTCTTCATATGAGGTCATTTTAGAAGAAAATGAGAAGAAGATTGTATATTGGCACAAATACATTTCAAAGCGTGTGTACGGAGCAATTTTACTCCAATATAATATAGTTAGACATAATTTACTCTAATATCTTATATTTAAAGCCATGCTTATAATTTTGGTCCCAAACGGTAGCTAAGTGCATTTCAGAATTGTATGATTGTGTCCTTTTCTTGCAGTTTTGACTTTTTCTTTGAATACTTTTTGTTCATTAGTATGTCCTTTTTCTTTTTTCAAGGGCTGTGTTATTTATTTATTTATATTATCATTGTGCATATTATGCTTATTATTGTATACCGTTCTGTTCATGTATATAAAAACACTTGAAAAAAATACAATAATAAAAAAAATATATGAAGAAATTGCCAAAACATATATAAAAAGCATGCAACTCCATATTCAGTATGCTTAAGTAAGGAAACTGCATTTGTGATTTTTCTTCGCAGTATTAAGCTAAGAATGAAAAAACTTTATCTCTGTCAAAACATTTCAAGAACTAGGATCAAGGCATAGCGACGGAATTTTTGTTCTAAAAATATTATCAAGTTGACTTTTCAATATAGCGTAATTTATATTAGGTTGAAAAATCTATTGTAACTGTATTTTTAGGATTAAGAGAGAATTCCAAACAACAAAATCTTTTGAAGAATGAGTAGAAAACTATGGACATATAGTGGCCAAAAATGGGACTGGCCCTGTACCTTTAATGTGAGAGTTATACATTCTCTCGCAACTTTAGATGTAAGATCCACATTTTCACTTTAATCTTAACTTATAGACTCTTACTGCTGATGATAACAAGAAGAAGTACAATTGATGAGGAGTAGCACTGATTGAACAGCTGGCGCCGAATCAAATGGCGTATTAATGGTCATGATGATGACAGGGTGAGATGGTGATCCAAGATGAAACAGGGTGATGAGTGTCACGTGGAAATCCCAGAATTTTCGGAAGAGTGATCATGTCGGAGAAAGAAGATGCAATGGAGAAGAAGAAGTGTTGGCGGGATGAGTTTAAAAAATATGAAATGACACTTTTGCCCTTGTATTTTGTTTATGTGTTGACAGTTAGTAAAGGTAGAATGTTAATTTTGTGCCATTTTGTTCTTCTTCAATTGGGTATATAAGCTGGAATTCGGATATGGATAACTACCCGATTTTTGGTGTGTAAAATTCCTCTCGTTCTCTCAATGAAATTCTCTCATTTCTATTCCAATCTCTTCCTTGATTTTTAGACTTTCGATTGTAGTACTCAATTTTTTACATAGTACTAGATCCTTCGTTCAGCCATAGAAAAATAACATTTGTGTGTATTTTGCTTGATTGCGTGTGATTTCTTGAATTGGTGATCAGTTGCAACTAGATATTGCAGAATAGTTGTTATGGCTTCTACATCAGGTACTCAGAGGACTGTTAATTCGTAGGCACAAGAAAATCTTGCTAGTAGTCCGTTTTATCTCCGTCCTAGTGATAGTTCAGCTATAATCCTTGCTAAACCTCCCCTGAATCCTCATAAATTTCACTCATGGAGCAGGATGTTTCAGATGGCACTGATTGTGAAGAATAAGACTGGCTTTATTGATGGATCTATTCAATAGCCAGCCTTGAATCATCCACAATATTCAGCATGGAGACAGGTAAACTCTATGGTGCATTCATGGATTATGAATAGCGTAATGCCTTCCATTGCACATAATATTATCTGGTATGATAGTGCCATAGAAGTTTGGAGTGATTTGAAGCGAAGATTTTTTATGCAGTAAAGCAAGAGAATGAGTCTGTAAAAGATTACTTTAGTAAAGTGAAGGTGCTATAGGAAGAAATAATGACATTAAGACCAGTCCCGATGTGTTAGTTGTCGTGGATGTTGATGTGATGTAGGGACTAAATGCTTGAGTTTGTGAAGAGTGACTATGCTATAAAGTTCTTAAAAGGTTTGAATGAGAAGTTTGATTGTTATGCCCCGCACCCTTCGTAGAATAATTAAAGGATAAAAGGAAATTAAATGAGATTAATGGCAATTAATGGTAATGAATTAAGAATTAAATATTAGATTAATCGGTATTTATTGAGGGATTAAATATTAGAATTAAGTAGTAGTTAATTTAGAATTGAATAAGGAATTTAATTATTTAAGATAAAAGAAATAATAGAATATAATTTAGAAATTCCATTTTCACCCCTACCCATATCAAAAACTGACAGAACGTCAGTTTCTTATTCATTTCACCAGAAAGCATCGACGCCATTTTTCTTCCCTCTCCTTAGGTGATTTCTTCACCTCTTGCAACCCTAGGGAAGAACATCCAAGGAAGCAATCCAATCTTTGTTTGTTCTCCAATCTTTCTTCGAGTAATCAAAGGCAAGTAACTTTCTTATGAGTTCCTACGATTTGCTAAGGAAAAAGGCCTATTTTTGATATCAAAATGGATCACCATGAAGTAGTTTCTTTCTGTGGATCTATACGTGATTTATGTGTTTTGGTTTTGAGATTTGGCCACTATTTCTTGGAAATCGTTTTGTTATTGTTGTTGATTATGTGAGATCATGCAAAACCCAATCCCTTGAACCCTATTTTGTTGCTATTTTCGGTTGAAAGGAAAGGAGAGTGAAAAGGTGAGATTTTGGATTTGTTTGGATGGATGATTAGAGTTTTAGGCTTGAATCTTTGTTTTGTACGTGAATGGTGTTGTTTTTGGTGAGTTAAGCGTGGATTGATAGTGATGATTAGGGTTGGAATGGTTGGAACGAAGTCGGGATCGATTTGGGGATTTGGATCTGCAGTTTCTGCAGAAATCACAGGGTGAAAATTCTGGAATCATTGACATTGATCGATCGATGTCAGCGACTGACGTACATCGATCGATCGATGTATGGTTAAGGGAGAGACTGATGTGTTTCAGATGTACGTGGATCGATCGATGTATAGTTGAGGGAGAGATCGATGTATCCAGATAAACGTCGATCGATCGACGTGAGGGAACGACGTCACTTCGATCGATCGATGTAGGCTGAGGGAGAGACTGATGTGCTCTGATGGACGTGGATCGATTGACGTCAGGGGCTGATGTCCATCAGTTGTGTGGAAAAGTAGGGGAGGAAAAAGGGAAGCTAGGGGATCCTTTAGGTGACCTTATAGAATTCTTAAGACATGATTGAGGTTAGGAAAAGTTGTGTGTACGTATCATAAGATTGTGAACCAATGGTGAGTAATTGTGAGATGTGTTTAAGTGAGTGCAGAAGAGGGGACTTATGTGGTTGAAGTCTATGATTGAAGAATGTGATTGAATGATGAGAAGTTGTGCATTTTTGCATCATGGCACTTGCATTGCATTATGATTTAACAAGAGTTGTGCCTCGGCACAGGGTATAAAGTTTGTGAAGTGAGTTGCGGTGTGTTACAGGGTATAAAGACAAGCTGTAGGGTATAAAGTGAGCTGTAATGTGACACAGGGTATAAAGACAAGCTGTGGCACATTACAGGGTATAAAGTTAAGCTGTGGTACGTCATAGGGTGTAAAGACAAGCTGTGTCCCATCACAGGGTATAAAGTTATGTGACCAGACATTAAGACATGCATTGCACTGTTTTTAAAAAGTGAAGCATAATCATTTGGGTTTGTGTAGTGTAGTGCATATTTTGAATTGTCATGCATCACGCGAGTCGTTTTGTTATGATTGACTTGTAAGTGTTTTGTTATTGAACTGTTTACTACTTATTCGTTGTTGTTCTTTGTTTCTGTTGTGCTGGCAACTTATGATCTTTAAATTATACAAGACATATGCCATATTATCCCTTGATATAGATATTACTCATGTCTTGCCATGTGTTGACCCCGTATGTCTTATAAGCGGGTTACTTGCTAGCGTTTTTCGCTAAGAGTTCTACTCGTTGTCTCGTAGATAGGGCTGAGTATGATACAATATACATTGAGGACGATGGGGAGTGGGCCGAATGGGATGAGTAGAGCTTCTTGGGATATGCCTTTGTCATGTTGGGATGTTTAAACTTCTCTTTTATCCACTTAAGTATTTAGTTGGCTGCGACCATGAACAATCTTTTGTAATCACATTATATCTTGATGTACGGATTTGATGGTTTAGATTTATTTTACACATGTTTCCGTGCTTACTCTCTTACGTCGTTGATGATGTGTATTTGAGAGATGAGACGTCTTGTAGTCCTCTCAGTAGGCTACGTCGGGTGCACCGGTTCGGGTCTGCTGTTCGGGCCGGGGCGCTACAGGTGGTATCAGAGACAAGGTTTTAGAGTCCTAAGCTATGATCTTGACCTTAAGTTTATCCCTAGGTCTAAGTATATGATCTTAGATATAAGTTGGATTGGGTTGGGTGTGTGCGAGTGCGATATGATTTAACTAATGATTTTACGACTCCTTTCCTTAATGCATACGAGTTCCGTTCCGTGCAACACATAAGAGCTTTTAGTATTATATATACAGTTACTGGATGCTGATGAGTACTAATCTTGCAGGAAGATGCCTCCTAGAAGAGAAAACCAATGAAACGATGGCAAAGGAAACGAAAATCCTCAGCCACCCCAGATGGTCGTACCTTAGGCACTTATGTATGCTATAACGATGATAGCGCAGGGAGTTGCTCAGCAACAACAGCAGCCCCCACCACCGCCTCAGCATGGGATACGGTATTATATTGGGGAAATGTGGAATATGCATGCCCCCACCTTTGAAGGGACCACTGGACCAGAAGTGGCTGAGTTTTGGTTGGAAGAAGTGGAAAAGTGTTTCAGGCTGGTGCAGGTGCCTGAAGAGCATAAGGTGGATGTGGCCACGCCCTTGTTGAGTGGCGAGCTAATGTATGGTGGAATGGTATTCTACCAAGGATGACTCCCCCCATTTTGTAGAGACAATTCGTTGAGGCTTACAAGGATCGCTATGTGCCAAGGACTGCTATTCTAGAGAAGATGAGACAGTTTGATAAGTTGGAGCAAGAAAGGATGTCTAAATCTGATTACGCTGATAGATTCCATGCCTTGGAAAAATTCACTACCATGGTATTGAAAAACAACCGGATGAAAATGCTCAAGTTTGAGCAAGGACTGAACCCCCACATCAGGTCGGCTATAGCAGGGTCCAGCTTGAAAACATTTGCTGATATGTTGGATGCATGCTATCGCGTGGAGAGCGATATACGTTGGACCCAGTCTAGAGAGGTTCGTGACGAAACAAGCAAGAGGCCCAGGGATGAGAGAAGTGGAAGTAGACCAGCGACCACCACAGCAAAGCCAGCCTGACCGATCGGCTTCAGGTGTATGTCCCCACTGCCAGAAGCACCACGTTGGGGAATGCTGGAAGAAAACAGGGGCTTGCTTCAAATGTGGTAAGACCGATCATAGGATCAAGGATTGCCCTGAGTGGAAGCAAAAGCCACAGGGAGAAGCAGGACTGTCGTAGCAACAAAGGGGTAGGCCCAGACCCAATGCGAGGGCACATTTTATGACTGACGCTGAAGTGCAAGAGAGCACTGACGTTGTGACAGGTACAATTTAAGTTAAAATCTTAGTTGTCTAAGTTGAATTATAGTCGTTTAAGTTGAAAGTAGATGTGTATTACATGAAAATTCTTTATGTGTTACACTCTTTGTGTTTAAGTGCGATTCTAATTAATAAAGTGCTTGCAAACGTATTGTTTGATAGTGGAGTGAGTCACTCGTTCATCTCTAAGCGATTCGTCAAAGGACTTGACTGTCTACCCGAGTGGCTTGAAACCTCCTTTAGGGTACAGGCAGCTGGTGAACAAGTACTGGTTTCGCACCACAGTATAAAAACTGTGAATTTGAGTTGGATGGGATGGTGTTTCCCGTTACATTGGTCCCAATTACGATGAGTGATTTCGATGTGATATTGGCCATGGATTGGCTGACCAAGGATCATGCCAATATCGACTGCAGACTGAAGCTAGTAACTGTCAAAGATTCCAAAATGAATGAAGTGACAGTTCAAGGGAACATCAAGTTAACGAAAGCCCCGAAAGAAATATATTTGACGGCGATTAAGGCTTTCAAGGCTTTGAAGAAGGGAGCAGAGGGACTTATGGTGTATGCTTTGGACGCCAAGCATGAGATTCCCTCCATAGAACAGATTCCAGTGATCAATGAATTTAAAGACGTGTTTCCAGATGATTTGCCGGGAGTACCGCCATCAAGAGAAGTAGAGTTCGAAATCAATTTGATCCTAGGAGCCGAGCCTATATCTAAGGCACCTTACAACTTAAAGAGTTAAAGGGACAACTACAGGAGTTTTTGGATAAGAAGCTAATTCGACCCAGTGTATCACCTTGGGGAGCCCCGTCTTATTTGTCAAGAAGAAGGATGGCACCATGAGATTATGTATTGACTATAGAGAGCTGAACAAGGTAACTATAAAAAATAAGTACCCACTACCAAAGATCGAGGATTTATTTGACTAGTTGAAGGGTGCTCGTTGGTTTTCGAAAATCGACCTTTGTCAGGGGTATCATCAGTTGCTTGTGAAGGCAGGCGACGTCCCTAAGACATCTTTCCGTACTCGATATGGGCATTATGAATTTTTGGTGATGCCTTTTGGGCTGACTAATGCCCCAGCAGCCTTGGATCAATTCGTGGTGGTGTTCATCGATGATATCTTGATCTACTCTCCTGATGAACAATCCCATGCGGAACACCTAAGAGTGGTGTTGAAGATTTTGAGACAGCAGAAGCTATATACCAAATTCAGCAAGTGTGAATTTTAGCTAAGAAGTGTAGCCTTTCTCGGTCATGTAATTTCGGAGGATGAGATCTCAATGGATCCTAAGAAGGTGGAAGCCATTACGGAATGGCCAAGGCCTACAAATGTGACCGAAGTCAGAAGCTTCCTAGGCCTGGCAGGCTACTATAGGAAGTTTGTTGAGAGATTTTCGACAATAGCAGTTCTATTGAGTCGACTTACTCAGAAGAAGACTAAGTTTGAGTGGACTACTGAATGCGAGCAGAGTTTTTCGGAACTCAAGAAGAGATTGACCACTGCCCTGATGTTGGCGCAACTCTCCGGTACCGACGGTTTTGTGATCTATAGTGATGCGTCCAAGAAAGGACTAGGTATGTGTATCATTACAACTAATGCATTGTATATACATATGCCAGTCTTAAACTAACTTTCTATTTATATGTTGTGTCTTGATGCAAAATGGACGAGTTATCTCGTACGCGTCGAGACAGTTGAAACCATATGAGCAGAACTACCCGACGCATGACTTAGAACTTGCAGCTGTAGTATTTGCTCTTAAGATCTGGAGGCACTATTTGTATGGAGATAGATGTGCAGTGTTCACATATCACAAGAGCCTGAAATATTTATTCTCATAGAAGGAGCTTAACATGAGACAAAGAAGATGGTTGGAATTGCTTAAAGATTATGACTTAACCATCAACTATCATCCGGGTAAAGCAAATAGAGTGGCAGATGCATTGAGCAGAAAGTCTAGTCACGCTAGACAGTCTTCGTTGGAAAGGGAGATTGAGGAGTTTTGTCTCGATGTGATGGACTCAATGGAGAATGTTCTTACAGCTCTGTCCATCAGTCCAGACTTGTTAGATAGAATCAAAGGAGCGCAGTATGATGATGCAGCACTGCAGGAGATCCGCGGCAAATTGTCTACTATTTCCAGTTGAGAGAAGATGGAAGTCTATGGTTCCAGAATCGGTTATGCGTACCAGATAATGATGAATTTCGGAGAGAATTGCTACGCGAAGCGCATAACTTGAGGATGTCTATTCACCCCGGAAGCACAAAAATGTACAAGGACCTTAAAACGAATCATTGGTGGATAGGGATGAAAAGAAATATCGCGGGGTATGTTAAGAGGTGTCTAGTGTGCCAGCAAATATAACGGAACACCAACGACCTGGTGGTTTGATGATGCCACTTGAGATTCCTGAATGGAAATAGGAGCACGTGACGATGGACTTCGTGATGGGATTACCACGAACCCAAATTGGTAATGACATGATTTGGATTATTGTGGACCGTTTGACGAAGTCAGCACACTTTCTAGCTATGCCGCACAGTACCTCGTATGAGAAATTAGCGAACTTGTACGTGGACAACATTGTGAGTCTACATGGAGTTCCCGTCAGCGTTGTGTCAGACCGTGATCCCAGATTTACTTCTAAATTTTGGATGGCATTTCAGAAAGCGATGGGTACTGAGTTAAGAATGAGTACTGCTTATCATCCTCAGACATATGGACAGTCGGAGAGGACCATCCAGACTTTAGAAGATATGTTGAGAGCCCGTGCTCTGGATTTTAAAGGAAACTGGGATAGTATGCTGAAGCTGATGGAGTTCTCATACAATAATAGCCATCACAGTGCAATCAGCATGGCACCATTTGAGGCTCTCTATGGACGGAAGTGTAGATCCCTGTTTTGTTGGGACGAAGTTGGAGAACAGACAATCACTGCCCCAGAATTGGTTGAGCTGACTATGGGTAAAGTGAAGATTATAAGAGAAAGATTAAGGGTGGCCCAAGACCGCAGCAAAAGTTGGGCAGATTCCAAAAGAAGGCCCCTAGACTTTGAAATTGGTGAAAAGGTCTATTTACGAGTCTCACCCACGAAAGGAGTTGCGAGATTTGGGATGAAAGGCAAGTTAAGCCCTCGATATATTGGTCCATATGAGGTGCTTGGTAAAGTTGGTGAAAGAGCATATCGATTAGCTTTGCCTCCGAGTTTGTCGCAAGTCCATAATGTATTTCACGTGTCTCAACTGAGGAAATACATATCGGACCCGAGCCATGTCCTTCAGACTCAACCATTGGATGTTAGAGAAGATGTCACATATGAAGAGCATCCAGTGAAGATTGTGGATAAGAAAGATCAAGTCCTACACAAGCGCGTGATTCCGTATGTCAAAGTTCAATGGAGTAATCATACGGAGCGTGAAGCCACGTGGGAGCTTGAGGAAAAAATGAAGGAGTCATATCCACATCTTTTCGAATAAGGTACGCCAGTTTCCAGGACGAAACTTTTTGTAAGGGGGTGGAATGTTATGCCCCGCACCCTTCGTAGAATAATTAAAGGATAAAATAAAATTAAATAAGATTAATGGCAATTAATGGTAATGAATTAAGAATTAAATATTAGATTAATCGGTATTTATTGAGGGATTAAATATTAGAATTAAGTAGTACTTAATTTAGAATTGAATAAGGAATTTAATTATTTAAGATAAAGGAAATAATAGAATATAATTTAGAAATTCTATTTTCACCCCTACCCATATCAAAAACTGACAGAACGTCAGTTTCTGATTCATTTCACTAGAAAGCATCGACGCCATTTTTCTTCCCTATTCTTAGGTGATTTCTTCACCTCTTGCAACCCTAGCGAAGAACATCCAAGGAAGCAATCCAATCTTTGTTTGTTCTCCAATCTTTCTTCGAGTAATCAAAGGCAAGTAACTTTCTTATGAGTTCCTACGATTTGCAAAGGAAAAAGGCCTATTTTTATATCAAAATGGATCACCATGAAGTAGTTTCTTTAGGTGGACCTATACGTGATTTATGTGTCTTTGTCTTAGGATTTGGCCACTATTTCTTGGAAATCATTTTGTTATTGTTGTTGATTATGTGAGATCACGCAAAACCCAATCCCTTGAACCCTATTTTGTTGCTATTTTTGGTTGAAGGGAAAGGAGAGTGAAAAGGTGAGATTTTGGATTTGTTTGGATGGATGATTAGAGTTTTAGGCTTGAATCTTTGTTTTGTACGTGAATGGTGTTGTTTTTGGTAAGTTAAGCGTGGATTGATAGTGAAGATTAGGGTTGGAATAGTTGGAAGGAAGTCGGGATCGATTTGGGGATTTGGATCTGTAGTTTCTGCAGAAATCGCAGGGTGAAAATTCTGGAATCGTTGACATTGATCGATCGATGTCAGCGACTGACGTACATCGATCGATCGATGTATGGTTAAGGGAGAGACTGATGTGTTTTAGATGTACGTGGATCGATCGATGTATAGTTGAGGGAGAGATCGATGTATCCAGATGGACGTCGATCAATCGACGTGAGGGAACGACGTCACTTCGATCGATCGATGTAGGCTGAGGGAGAGACTGATGTGCTCTGATGGACGTGGATCGATCGACGCCAGGGGCTAATGTCCATCAGTTGTGTGGAAAAGTAGGGGAAGAAAGAGGGAAGCTAGGGGATCCTTTGGGTGACCTTATAGACTTCTTAAGACATGATGAGGTTAGGGAAAGTTGTGTGTACGTATCATAAGATTGTGAACCAATGGTGAGTAATTGTGAGATGTGTTTAAGTGAGTGCAGAAGAGGGGACTTATGTGGTTGAAGTCTATGATTGAAGAATGTGATTGAATGATGAGAAGTTGTGCATTTTTGCATCATGGTACTTGCATTGCATTATGATTTGACAAGAGCTGTACCTCGGCACAGGGTATAAAGTTTGCGAAGTGAGCTGTGGTGTGTTACAGGGTATAAAGACAAGCTGTAGGGTATAAAGTGAGCTGTAATGTGACACAGAGTACAAAGACAAGCTGTGGCACATTACAGGGTATAAAGTTAAGCTGTGGTACGTCATAGGGTGTAAAGACAAGCTGTGTCCCATCACAGGGTATAAAGTTATGTGACCGGACATTAAGACATGCATTGCACTGTTTTTATAAAGTGAAGCATAATCATTTGAGTTTGTGTAGTGTAGTGCATATTTTGAATTGTCATACATCATGCGAGTCGTTTTGGTATGATTGACTTGTAAGTGTTTTGTTGTTGAACTGTTTACTACTTATTCGTTGTTCTTTGTTTCTGTTGTGCTGGCAACTTATGATCTTTAAATTATACAAGACATGTGCCCCATTATCCCTTGATATAGATATTACTCATGTCTTGCCATGTGTTGATCCCGTATGTCTTATAAGCGGGTTACTTGCTAGCGTTTTTCGCTAAGAGTTCTACTCGTTGTCTCGCGGATAGGGCTGAGTATGATATAATATACATTGAGGACGATGGCGAGTGGGCCGAATGTGATCAGTAGAGCTTCTTGGGATATGCCTTTGTCATGTTGGGATGTTTAAACTTCTCTTTTATCCACTAAGTATTTAGTTGGCTGCGACCATGAACAATCTTTTGTAATCACATTATATCTTGATGTACGGATTTGTTGGTTTAGATTTATTTTACACATGTTTCAGTGCTTGCTCTCTTACGTCATTGATGATGTATATTCAAGAGATGAGACGTCTTGTAGTCCTCTCAGTAGGCTACGATGGGTGCACCGGTTCGGGTCGGGGTGCTACATTGACCCTGTTAAATCACAAGTTTTTGTCATGACCCCATTACCTAAGATTAATGTTGTATTTTCAATGGCCCTACAGTATGAGAGAAAGTTGAATGGATTTCATCCACAAAGTTCTTTTAGTAATAATCCAACGACACTTATGGCAGAGAACTTTGACAGTATAATGCCAATGCCAATGCTTATGCGAGTAGAGTTGGAGGAAATGGATATAGAAGAGGAAGTGGGAGGTTCTTTTCTGATTGCTCTAAGAGACCACAGTGTACACATTGTGGTATAACTGGGCATGTTGAAAAAAGATGTTATAGGAAACATGGATATCCTCCAGGTTTCAAACATAAGAGTCTGGTGAATTTGACTGAAGTTGTTGTTGGAGAGGTAGATGCTGTTCAGATTGATCAAGACAATAAACATATCAAACACCTCTCTTACACCGAAGCAAACTCAAAAACTCATGGCCTTTCTAAACATGAGTGATGGGAGTCAGCTTGTTCTAGGCAATGGAAAAAATGCTAGAGGTCAGGGGGCAGTGATATATGCTCTCTTGGATAATGATCAAAGTAAATTAATTCTAATAATTTGAACATATGGATATTAGACTCAGGTGCTACTGAGCATATAGCATGCAACCTCAGTTTGTTTTGTTTATTACAAGCCAGTTGAGCATGTGTATATCAAATTGCCTAATAATTCCTCAATCTCAGCCACACACATTCGATCAGTTGCCATAAACACTTACTTGACTGTTCACAATGTATTATATGTTCCTTCTTTTGCTTATAATCTTCTTTCACTCAGCAAATTGCTATCAGTTCCTTCATTGTTTATTCAGTTCCTGGAAAATTATTGTGTCACTCAGGAACGTGTGTCCCTGAGGATGATTGGTTCAGCTAAACAGTGCAAAGGTTTGTACTATCTTCATGGAGTTTATAAACAAGCAACTGCCTCTTTCAAATGCTTGTCCACTAACGTTCAGTTTTTAGATTCCTCTCTGTTATGGCATTATAGATTAGGCCATCCATGAGATCTAGAATAAAATAAATACAAAAATTTGATAGTTCTGTTTGTATTCATAAGATGTCACACAAATGTTCTGTTTGTCATTAGGCCAAAATGAAAAGAAATCCTTTCCATGTGTCTGAATCATTGTCTAAATCGTCTTTTGATCTTGTACACATTGATATTTGGAGTCCTTATAAACATCCCACTGTGAATGGTCAACGTTACTTTCTTTCCATTGTTGATGATCACACAAGATATACTTGGCTATATCTCCTTTAAGAAAAATCAGAATCCAGACACATCATTGGGAGTTTTTGTCAGTATGTTGTGAATTAGTTTGATAAGTGCATCAAATGTATAAGAACTGATAATGGTCATGAGTTTAAGATAAACCATTTTTTTATGACCAAATGGATTATACATCAAACTAGTTGCGTTAATACTCCACAGCAAAATGGAGTTCTTGAACGCAAGCACCAACATATGCTTAACATAGCAAGGACCCTTAAGTTTCAAGCCAATATACCTATCGTTATTGGGGTTTTGGTATCTAGTATGCAGTTTACCCCATCAACATTACACCCATACAACTATTACCTCAACAAACAACTTATCAGCTTCCATTTAAAACCACACCTTCATATCATAATCTAAGGGTCTTTGGATGCCTTGTATTTGCTAGCAATGCCTCCTCACATAAAACAAAGTTTGAACCCAGAGCTGCCCCATGTGTTTGATTTGGATTGCCTCATCATACTAAGGGGCATATCTTGTTGAATATTGCTACAAAGGCTATATTCATCTCCAGGGATGTTCAGTTTCATAAACAAACCTTTCCATTTGTCACTGACCCATCTCCAAATTCATCACTTCCATCTGTGCCTCATACTGCAAACCATAACACTACTAAACCTTTAAATGACCTTTTTGATCCTATAAATTTTTCATCAGACCATGTATTCCAACCTTCATCTTCGTCACCATCTTCTAGCAATTCGCCACATCCTAAGAGTCCTGATAGATCAAACACTGTTTCAGCTGATTCTAACTCTCATGAATTCACTACATCTCAACCTAATGCTCATCCTTGTACTGGAATTGAGAATCACTTGCCTTTAACCATGAATCACTCAGGTCTGCTAGAGTTAAATGGAACCCCAGCTACCTCCAGGACTATTATTGTGGGCTCTTATACAATCCATCTATGTCTTCTCCATCCCCTTACTTTCCCTTCCACGTATTTCCTACATGCTCTAATCCTTACCCTATTGAGGATTACATAACTTTTGATTCACTAACATCTGAGTATAGATCCTATGCTCTTAATATTAGCTTTTTACAGGAACCAACATATTATCAAGAGGTAGTCAACTCTGTTCACTGGCAGAAGGCAATACAGCTGGAGTTGGCTGCACTTGAGGCTAGTCATACATGGTCCTTGGTTGCACTTCCTGACGGGAAGAAACCTACTTGTTGTAGATGGGTATACAAAATAAAATACAAACCTGATGGGAGCATAGAGAGGTATAAGGCTAGACTTGTGGCAAAGAGATTCACACAACAATTAGGCATTGATTATACATACACTATTTCACATGTTGCCAAATTAACCACTGTCAAATTACTCCTTACTGCATCCTCCTTAAAACAGTGGCATGTGCACCAACTAGATATAAACAATACGTTTCTATATGGTGAGCTAAGCCAAAACCTATACATGACTCTACCTGAAGGCATCACTACTTCTTCAAAGAACATAGTTTGCAAACTTCATAAGTCCCTGTATGGATTGAAGTAGGCTAGCAGAGAATGAAACATTAAGTTGACTAACTTTCTTATTAGTCAAGGTTACACATAATCAAAGTATGACTATACAATGTTTATCAAGCATACAGAAGATACCTGGATGATTTCTTTTGTGTATGTAGATCATATTATTGTTGCTAGTAATTCAATGTCACATATAACTCATCTTAAAGCAGCTTTACATCAGGCGCTTCAGATCAAGGACTTGGTCCTTGAAGATATTTTTTTGGCATTGAGGTGGCTAGGCCATAGGGGGGATCATGATTTGTCAAAGGAAGTGTGCATTTGGGTTAGTAGAGCAAACGGGTATTTTGGGCTCCAAACTTACAAGAAGTCCTATGGAACGGAATTCTAAGCTGGCTCATCATAATTCAGATCTTATAGAAGATGTTTTTGGGCATAGAAGACTCATTGGCAAACTGTTGTATCTCAGTATAACTAGACCAGACATTTCTTTTACAGTCCAACAATTAAGCTAGTTTCTTGACACACCTACGGAGTTGCATCTTAAGACAGCACGTAGGCTGTTGAGATGTTTGAAAAGGGCATCAGGTCAAGGTATATTCTATCCAAGCAGGGGCAATCTGGAGATAAAAGGGCTTTGCTAATTCTGATTAGGGTGGATGTGTTGAGACTAGAAAATATGTCACGGGGTATTGCATGTTCTTGGGTAATTTTTTGGTATCCTGTAAAGCAAAGAAGCTGACTACTGTGTCCAAGTCTTCAGCTTAGGCTGAGTATAGAGCTCTAGCAATGGCAACGTATGAGATACAATGGCTCTTATACTTGTTAAGTGACTTGGGCATAGAACAGTTAGCACCAGTTGAATAATTTTGAGACAATAAGAGTGCTATCCACATTATGGAGAATCCTGTATTTCATGAGAGGACAAAACACATTGAAATAGATTGTCACATACTAAGGGGTGAATATCAGCAAGGGTATCCGTCCTATGCCTATCAAGTCTGAATTTCAACTTGTAGATGTATTTACGAAGGCTCTAGATTCAGTAACACTGCAGAACCTGACTGCTGTTATAGGGGTGTGCAATATTTTTAGCAAGACGGGTTTGAAGGGGGGGTGTTACAACTGATGATAACAAAAAGAAGCACAATCCGTGAGGAGTAGCATTGATTGAACAGCTAGCGTCGGATCAAATGGCGTATTAATGGTCAGGATGATAGCAGGGTGAGATGGTGATCCAAGATGAGGTGATGAGTGTCACGTGGGAATCCCAGAATTTTCAAAGGAGTGATCACGTCAGAGAAAGAAGATGCAGTCGCAGAAGAAGAAGTGTTGGCCGGATGAGTTTAAAAAATGTGAAATGACACTTTTGCCCTTTGTATTTTGTTTACATGTTGACAGTTAGTAAGGGTAGAATGTTAATTTTGCACCGTTTTCTTCTTCTTCTTCAATTAGGTGTATAAGCTGGACTTCGGGTATGGATAACTACCCGAATTTGTGGCGTGTAAAATTATTCTCATTCTCTGAATGAAATTCTCTCATTTATGTTCCAATCTCTTCCTTGATTCTAAGAATTTCGATTCAGATCAATGGCACATATGGCAAAGTAGGGAAGATAAAGGTACAATAGTTTCCCTATTTTCTATTAGTTAGCTTGTGGAGCAACTTCATTTTTGTTATGTCGGAGTAATAATGAGGCAACAATAATTGGATTTAACCTCAGTGCAATGCCTGCAGTGAGATATCCACGTAGGGACCTATAGGAGCAAAGCATTTGAAAAGAATGAGCCAATGAGGTATCATGGACAATGTCTTTGTGGCTGTCAAGTCTGTGCTCAGACTTTGTTTGCTAAGTTTGAGGATCAATTCGTCCTACCACTCATGTCCCTAAGAGACAAAAAGTTAATGAAACCACAAAGAACTAATCGTGAAAACGTGTCGCATTTTGTATTGTTGGCTTCTTTTTTATTTTAAATATGGGGGAATGTGAATGAGGAATTCTCAGTCTAAAAGCTTCATGCAAGGCGCCCTCGTGCAATCCTGCAACAATTTATTCTTTCTTGGCGTCTTCATGACGACGGATTTTGAATATGTGATCGTCATTACCTAAAAGAGAAATTATATAGTATTGAAAAGTTAATTATCACAATATTTTTTATAACAGATTGAGTATTAATAAAAAAAATTTGGGTTTGATTTTAAGTGATTAAAAATAAGATGACCACATCTCCCTTTGAGGATATAGAAGAATGAGATCCGTGTAATTTTGTCATATTTGAAATTGTGTTATTTCTTCTAGCAACCCTTCCGGAATGTGGAAAAGTCAAGATTCACGTCCGTATGTCCAAATGTGTGGTTAAAGCCTTAAAGGGGAAGGACCAAAGAAGTTGGAGCTTCTTTCTTAGATTTAAATGCAAAACAAAGCCTCGGTGGTCCTTCATGCAACTAGTACAGGATAAGTATCCGATTTCGAAACAACCTATGGACCATATTTCATGGTCCATTCTATAAAGTCTGCTAAAAACAAGTAAATTCCTCAAGGTAGGCATCGCCAACACATAGAAATGAATACTCTAAAAAATATGTATGCGTGTGTGTATATATATATATTTAGAGAATAGGGTAACAATCTTGTATAGTGATTGTACTGGATAAGTTGAGCTGGGTCGGCCGTTGGATTCTGGCCGATTTAGCTGATGGTATAGTGGGAGTGTCCAGGTCGGAAAGATTTCAGTTTTTGTGGATGTATTTGCCTTTTTTTTTTTGTCTCTTCATGTTAACATGGTGGCTCAAGGAGTCAATTCGCCAAGTCAAATAGCTATATTGCAATCAAACGTGTAGAAAATCTTCTGTTTTGATGGAGCTGGTAAGACTGAGATAAAAATAAGAAGCACATGCATACCCAATCTTAGGTCAAACTAGACATATTAAACTGAGCAACAGTTGGAAAATATATAAAAATAAAAGAAACCCGAGCAACTAGCCTGGTCCAACACTCCAAGTTTAACGGGCTAGTCTTGGTATGAGTTTGAGCTCAACCTTGCTTCATTACTCACGTACCATTATCAATGCCTTGTATTTATTGATTTTTTTTAAAGAACAATTGTAGAACTAAACATAATTTCTAATGAAAAAAGGAAGGGTTTTTAACACTCCAAAAAATAATATGAGACTCAAAAAGGAGATAAAAAGAGGAGAAGCTAGCACAAGTTCGCGTTGATTCATTGAGAAGTACAATGCATGATTCATTAATTCAAACAATATTATCTCATTGCCTTAGAGGCTTCCGCCTATGGTGGGTATGGAGGTCGAATGTACGTAACCATATCTATATGTTGGAAACACAAAGATGTTATTTTTTGATGACTCATAATAAAAATTATGTCTGTGTGATCAACTGCTACTTCATAATATAAGAATCGAACCAATTGAGTTAATGTATTCATTAACTCAAACATAGGGCTCAAATCTACAAGATGTGTTTAAGTCTTGTAACTATACCAACTTGTATTTGACCAATATTCCAAGCTCTTTATTATATGGTCAAGTCATCATTGGCCTTCTTTTTTCGTTGGTTAAAAGATCAGCCCATATTATGCGACTAGGCTTTCTTATGGCTTCATTGGTCTTTTCGGGACAAGATTTTATTATTGGATCGTTTGATGGATGGTTGACTTTGTCAATTGTATCGGTTAAAATAACTTAGCAGAGGTTTGTGTGAAATCATGCTGATATAACATTATTGTAAACAAACTCCAGTTTTGTTTTTTAGATAAACTCGTCCTCTGTTTGATGATAACTTTCTAGTCTTCACATACATCAAATTTTTTTTTCTTTTTTTTTTTCATGTACTTGTCTTTTCTATGCTTTGTAAATCTAGAACAGACGAGGGACAATATAAATAAGTTCAACGCTATGAATGAATTTATTTTATGAATAAAGTGAGCAGTTGTAATAGTCTTTGAAAGTGTTAGGAAACTTTAGTGCATGGGAAGCATAATAAAAAATATATATGCTTGGGACGCGCCAATCATTTTCTGTAAGACGAATTTTTATCTATTATTAAACTGCCTTGATGATAATAAAAAAAAGTCAAATATTTCATAGCAGTCTTTGCAAGAAAGGAAAATGAGTCTCTCGACAACAAATTTATATATAGGCCTTACGCGTTCATCATAGATCCTTTAGTAGGCTCCAGTTCTGTTTCTATGTATGTCCAAAGCGGGATAGGATCCCCTCACCGCATCCCTCTCACCGCGTGCATGACCACGCGACACGTGGCAAAAAGGAAGGGTGGTGAGGCTGGGTGAAGGCGACCCTCATCCAGCCTCACCACCCCCTACTGCTGCCACGTGTCGCGTCTTGGGCCGGGCGGTAACTCACCGCGCGGTGAGGAGATCCCATCCCGTCCAAAGCGACACTAAGAAAATAAGCCTTATGTCAAGCCCAAAACTTTATACAGGTCAAATGTTTTGCTTACATTGAAATTAAAATTTTCACGTCAAATTCTTTCAATGTGAGATAAAACAACCAGGGTCCAACTACACGAAGGTGAGGCTTGCACAAAGGACACATTAAATGACACAAATTTTTTTTTTTCAAGTTTACTGTGAATGACTAAACTTGAATTAACCGAAGACATGCTTAAGATAAAGAATATAATGATGATTTCGAATTAAAACCCGTGTTGAATGATGATGATAGCACGCATGATACACTACAAATGCATGATCACTTAGAAATGCATGAGAACGTAGAAAATAATCGACCAAGATGGCATAGAGATCACCCACATGATCTCATTATAGGCGATATCACTCACGGTGTGCGATCACGTAGAAGAATAAATCCGGATGAAATATACCAATTTCATGCCATGATTTCTGAAATCGAACCTAAAAATGTGCATGATGCTTTGAGTGATTCTTATTGGATTGATGCTATGCATGACTAACTTAATCAATTTGTTAGAAATGACGTATGGGATTTAGTGCCACGACCACAAGATAAGACCATAATAGGCACAAAGTGGGTGTTTAGAAATAAAATGAATGAAGAAGGAAAAGTTGTTAGAAATAAAGCTAGACTTGTAGCACAAGGCTATAATCAAGAAGAAGGAATTGATTATGATGAAACTTTGCAACCATAGCACGTTTAGAAGCTATACGACTTTTACTTGCCATTGCTTGCATGAAAGATTTTAAACTCTATCAAATGGACGTGAAAAGTGCATTCTTAAATAGATTCATACAAGAAGAGGTATACGTGAAACAACCACCCGGTTTTGAAGATTTGAAATACCCCGATCACGTGCACAAACTAAAGAAGGCACTATACGATATAAAGCAAGCACCTAAAGCATGATATGATCGTTTTGCTACTTTTCTTTTACAAAATGGTTTTAAAAGAGGTACTATAGATAGTATTTTATTTTTAAAACAAGAAAAATCGGATTTACTTATTATTCAAATTTACATTGATGACATCATTTTCGACTCCACTTCTCATAAACTTGTTGAAGATTTTGAAAATTGCATGAAATCTGAATTTGAAATGTCTATGGTTGGCGAATTGAACCACTTTCTTGGCTTGCAGATTAAACAAACGAGTAAAGGCATCCACATAAGTCAAGCTAAATATATAAATGATATGATTAAAAAGTTCAATTTTGAGAACTTAAAACCATCACCCACCCCTATGAGTGTCACTACTAAATTAGATAAAGATGAACATGGTAAGGATTTTGATAATGCCTTATATGGATCTATGATTGACTCTTTGCTATATCTTACTGCTAGTAGGCCTGATATCCTGTTCAGTGTATGTAAGTGTGCACGTTTTCAAAGTCAACCTAAGGTGTCTCACTTTAATGCAGTGAAAAGAATATTCCGATATATTAAGCACAAACCTACCTTAGGCATTTGGTATGAAAAAAATTGTGACTTTAATTTGTATGCCTACACTGACGCTGATTATGGTGGATGTAAAATAGATAGAAAAAGCACGAGTGTCATTTGTCAATTTATAGGAAACTCACTTATTTCATGGTTTTCCAAAAAGCAAGCAAGCGTAGCTTTATCCACTACTGAAGCTGAGTACATGACACTTAGTCTTTGTTGCACACAATTACTATGGATAAAACAACAACTTTCGGACTTTGAAATTACCGTAAATAAAATTCCTATATATTGTGATAGTATGAGTGCAATCAACCTATCTAAGAACCCCGTGCTACACTCTAAGGCCAAGCATATAGAAGTATGCTATCACTTCCTTCGTGATCACGTAAATAATGGTGATATTGTCATAGATCACGTACGCACTGAGACACAAGTATCTGAGATCTTCACTCAAGCATTAAATCAAGCCACATATGAAAATCTTCGTTCTGAATTAGGCATGATTTCTGCTGATTTGATTTGATTGTCTTTCCATATTTACATGCATTTTCGATTAACTTTCCAAAATAAAGGAGGAGAGAATGCATGATTTAAGGGGGAGAGAGAAACTGATTGACTAAATCAAAGGGGAGCGAATTTGAAATTTGAAATTCAAATTTGAATTTATGCACGATTGAAGGGGGAGGATAAGATTTAAATCATGAATGTAGGTTATTTTGTAAATCATCAAAAGGGGGAGATTGTAGAGAAAAAGGGGTTTGAGTGATTACAAAATGCATGATTTAAATAACGTGTATTAAAGAAATGCATGACATAATTCATGACATGACACGTTGTTGCATAAAACTTGCATTATATAGTTCATATATAATGTTGTCGTACTAACGAGCCATGAAGCTTTAAAGCTTACATCAAATAGCAAGCATTTGTTGTGTTTGAACTTTTTTCAGGTGCCATCATTAATGAACTAAACTAGTTCATTAAGTGAAGTACTTAGTTAAATAAACTAAGTAGTTCATTAAAGGAAGCCATATTTGGAAAATACACAAAGGCAACAAGTTGAAGAAAGGAAAGTTCTCCACTCCCTTATATCACACGATTTTCAAGATATATATATATATATATATATATATTCAGATTTTTTTAAAAAGGCACATACACATATATTCCAACATACTACCGACACATTTCAAACTATGTCACATTTGTAACACATGCTGAAAATTTCAGCATGTGTGCATTGAGCTGGCCGATTTCTACACTAAATAATGCCATAGTTTACTATCTTTAATCAAGTGGATTAATTGAGAGAAAGTATGGAAGTGTTTTGAATATATTATGGAATAAATAAAGTGATATCTTTGAATATCACACATGCTGAAAATTTCAGCATGTGTGGGAATGTACTTGGCCGATTTCTTGGCCCCCTTGGTGACTAATTTTTATTTCAAATTAAGTAGGAATGTATTGTACTAAATGATGATTGATTTCTTCTTTATTTTCAAAGAATAAATCAAATATAAACTTGGCAATAATTTGAATAAAATGCAAATGTTACACATGCTGAAATTTCAGCATGTGGAGAGGTGTAATGGCCGAAGTTGTGATAAGTTGTCTTGCTAATAATGTGGGATGATTATATGCTTTATGGAAATAATTTTATGGCTAATAGGCACATGCTTTTTGAGGTTTATTTTTAGATTTATCTAGTCATCAAATGATGACAACTTCCATCCAATCAATGAGTGCCAAGTAAGAAAGAGCTTAATGATCATCCAACGAGGAGTTGCCAAGTAAGCAAGGAAATATCACAATGATACAATATACTCTTCCAAGGAATTAGAAGATAATTTTCAAGATGAAGAGGAGGGCTATAGGGTGCGGCCATATGATGATAAAATGGAAAGAAGAGAGCAAACAAAAGACAAGAACAAGTCTTGCAAATTCAAAGATCAAAACGTTGCATCCTCTCTTCTTATACACTCTCTTTCTTTCTTCTCTCTAAAATCCTATTGTACTCATATTCATACATTTGAATAGGCTTCATATAGACCACCACATATTCTCTTTGTTGCTGTAAAAGATTGATCAAGGTGTGATCAATCTTGCACTTGCAAGGAGGTGGTGTTCGTGATCATTGTATTTATATACAAAGTTTGTAAAGGGTTGGAGTTGGTGTGTAACTCCATAAACCCTGTGGTAAGGTTTTCTTTGTGTTTTGTGATTAGTGCTAACCGAGGAAAGTGTCCTCGAAGACTGGAGTAGGTTGTTTTAACCGAACCAGTATAAAATTCCTGGTGTTATTTACTTTCAGCACTTACTTTCAGTTTTAGCACTGCGCATCGTTTTTAATCACGATATTAAAAATAGTAAACGAATTTCAAAAATTACAAAACTTTCCAAAATCATAGCCACACGTCTTAAGGTTCTTTTGGCGTAAGTTTCAACCCTTTTGGACAAGTATAAGTCATCCAAACGCCCAAAGTTCTGAGACTAGTGCAGTCTGATTTTTAGGCTTACAAAGGTTGAGACTTTGAACATATTTGACTATCTTCACAAAAGAATTTTTCAAAAATGTTTCAACCTAATTAAATAAAACTAATAAGGGGTTATTCATTAAAGTTTCAGAGCATTTGGAGTTACGGATAAATAGAAATTAATTTTTCAAATTAGACTACCGTTTCTGGCAGATTTGCGCAATCTGACCACCAACGATTTTTCAAGGGGTTAAAGGTTGAATTTTAATCTGAAAGTTTTAGGAGATACTCAGAACATCTGAGACTAAGGTCTCTCCAAATTTCAGAATTTTTGAAGACCTGCAACCTAGTTTTCAAAATGTTTCAAAACTTGTCCTGAAAACAGAAACTGTTTTCAGAAGTTGGGTTTTTGGTTTAAAACAATTTTAAAAACCACATTTTCCGCACCCACTATTCAACCCCCCTTCTAGTGGTGCCTTGCAGATCATACAAGTGGTATCAAAACGCAGGAACACTCACATCAAAAGGATCCAATGATCTAAGTGAGATGGCAACCACAAACTTCAAAACCAAGCAAGAAGATATGTCTAGTCAAAGGCCTCCTCTCTTTGACGGTGAGTTTTTCATTCAATGGAAGTTAAGAATAAAAATTTTCCTTATGGCAATTGATATTGATCTTTGGTCAATTATAGAAAATGGTCCATTTGTTCCATCAAAATTATCCACTGTAGATGGAGTCACACTAGAGGTCGTTAAGCCTAGGCAAGAGTACACTAGTGATGATAAAAAGAGACTCAGCATGAATGCTAGGGCTATGCAATTACTTCTAAATGGACTAAGTAAAAGTGAATCTAGTTATGTTTCAAATTATTCTAGTGGTCAAGAAATGTGGAGAATTCTTGAAGTAAAACACGAAGGCACTAGTCAAGTAAAAGAGTCCAAGATCAATATGCTTATGTCCACACTCGAGTCATTTAAATTATTGCCAAATGAATCTATCGTTGATATGGATCTTCGATTGACTAACATTTACAATTCTCTTGAGTCTCTTGGCAAAGTTTTTACTATGCAGGAAAAGGTACAAAAGGTCTTGCGAAGCCTTCCATTCGAGTGGGACCCTAGAGTAACGGTCATAGAAGAAAGCAAAGAAACTAAATCGATTAAGATGGAAGAACTAATTGGATCAATTAAGGTATATGAGAACAAACTCACCATAAGGAAATCAAAATCATCATCAAAACAAGGTGAGACTATTGCATTTAAATCAAATGAATACGTCTCTACTTCTTCCGATCACATAAATGATAGTGATTCTGAAACAGATAACGATGACTTAATTTTATTGGCTAAAGGCTTAAGAAAATTCATGAGAAAGTCATTTAGAACTAAGGCTACTTCGAATAAAAGAAATATAAACAAGACAAATGACAAGGATGTTAAATGTTACGAATGCGGTAAACTTGGACATCTATCATATGACTGCCCTAATAAGGACAAGCAAACAAACAAATACCCTGACAAGGAACGGACCAAGAATAGACTCGTCTCAGAACCTAAGAAAGGAAAAGAGCTCTCAAGGCCTCCACTTGGAGTGATACATCTGATTCCAAAACTGAAACAAAAGAGGAGACTGCACAAGTATGCTTTGTGTCCAAAGCATCAAACGAGGTATCATCTAACTCTGATTCTGACTCTGAGCCTGCTTATGATGGTCTTTTTAGTCAGTACTTAGAATTGCATAAATTTACTAAGACTCTCGCGAAAGAAAAGAAGCGATTAATTGAAGACAAAAAGCTGTTAGAATCTTCTAACGAGAATCTTGTCGCTCAATTAAACAATTCAAAAGAAGAGTCGTCATGCATCATTAATGTATTAAAGATAGAGATCTCATCACTGACCACGCAAAATAATAAAATGAAATCCGAGATTTCAAATTTGAAATCAAGGAATACGGACTTGGAGAAAATGATGAAACAGTTTGATACGAGATCTAACATGCTAGATCGTATTATTTTATCACAAAATCATGGTAGTGATAAAACGGGATTAGGATACATTGAAACAAATGAAGTTTCCATTAAACCTACCAAGTTTGTCTTGTCTAAGAAAGTAGACGCTCCAAAAGCAAATACGGCGTCTAAGATGACGCAAAGACCCCTCTCACCTCATCTCGTCATACTTCTTCTTCATATCATGCGAAATATAATTATGTCCCATATAGATATGAGAAGAAACAAGTGATGCATACACGACATTCATTTCATCCATCTAGATCACGCACTATGCACACCAACACAAGGACATATCAAAAACGCACTAAATATGATGCATATAAAGGAGTACTCGGCCAAAGGCCCAAAGTTCACTCACCACATGTCTACTACATTGCACCTTAATCTGCATTCTTGCCATTTGTTAGACTGAGAAGGATCACCCAAGTATGGGTACTAAAAGGTACTTTTACTAAGAGGTGAATAACTAACTCATAAGGACCCAAAATTAAAAGGGTACCTAAATAACTTTTGTACATTGCAAGGAACCCACACATCAAAAGATAAATCTATCAAGTGGTTCCTTGACAGTGGTTGCTCGAGGCACATGACGGGTGACCCTAGCTTGTTCACTAAATTGAAGAAGGTCACAAAAGGCGGATCTGTGACCTTTGGAGACAACAATGAAGGCAAGATCATCGAAAAAGGTACAATTGGAAACCCAAGCACCCTTCAAATCTCCAACGTCTTTTTGGTAAGCAACTTATCTTATAATCTATTTAGCATTTCACATTTTATTGACAATGGTTTCGATGTGTGCTTTACTCATCCCTATTGCAATATCATAAATAAAAATGGAGAAGTAGTGCTAAAAGGAAAACGGGAAGGAAACACCTTTACACTTTCTATGGATGATATGATAGACGCTAAGATTAAGTGTTTCATGTCAAATGAACATAACGTAAATTTATGGCATAGACGTTTAGGACACATTGGCATTTCTACACTTGAAAAACTCCAACGAAAGAACCTAATAGTGTGTGAATCTTGCATAAAAGGCAAACAAACACATGAGTCACCTGAACCTAAGAATGAAATAAGCACGACTAGAGTTTTAGAATTATTACACATTGATTTGTTTGGTCCTAGTCGCACTACGAGTCTTGGTGGATGTCACTATGCTTGTGTGATTGTTGATGATTTTTCTCGTTTGACTTGGACTTTGTTTCTTACACATAAAGATGATAGTGCTATTGAAATTGCTAAACTAATAAAACAACTTGAAAATCAATATGGTGTAAATGTGAAAAAGATAAGAAGCGATAGAGGCGGTGAATTTAAAAACAAGGACATGATTTCATTTTGCGAAGAAAAAGGAATTAAACACGAGTTTTAGCCACCTAGAACTCCACAATTAAATGGAGTAGTAGAAAGAAAGAATAGGACATTACAAGAAATTTCTAGAACCATGTTGTGTGAGAATAAATTGCCTAGATTTTTGTGGGCGGAAGCCGTAAATTGTGCATGCTACATAGTTAATCGTTTGTCTATTAGAAAGAAAATTAATAAGATGCCTTATGAGATATTAAACGATCGCATGCCTAAAATTGATTACTTTTGTATGTTTGGTTGTAAATGCTTTGTGTTAAATATAAAAGATAATTTGGATAAGTTTGAATCTAAATCAATTGAATGCATCTTTGTTGGATATTCTGTGAATTCAAAAGCATATAGGTGTTATGATCCTACCACTAGACAAATTCTAGAATCCATTCATGTGAAATTTAATGAATTTAATGAGATTGATAAAGATAAAGAATATGCCGATGATTTGGAATTAAAACCCGTGTTGAGTGATGATGATGGCACGCATGATATGCATGATACACTAGAAATGCGTGATCACTTAGAAATGCATGAGAACGTAGAAAATAATCGACTAAGATGGCATAGAGATCACCCACATGATCTCATTATAGGCGATATCACTCACGGTGTGCGACCACGTAGAAGAATAAATCCGGATGAAATAAACCAATTTTATGTCATGATTTCTGAAATCGAACCTAAAAATATGCATGACGCTTTGAGTGTTTCTTCTTGGATTGATGATATGCATAACGAACTTAATCAATTTGTTAGAAATGACGTATGGGATTTAGTGCCACGACCACAAGATAAGACCATAATAGGCACAAAGTGGGTGTTTAGAAATAAAATGAATGAAGAAGAAAAAGTTGTTAGAAATAAAGCTAGACTTGTAGCGCAAGGCTATAATCAAGAAGAAGGAATTGATTATGATGAAACATTTGCACTCGTAACACGTTTAGAAGCTATACGAATTTTACTTGCCATTTCTTGCATGAAAGATTTTAAACTCTATCAAGAAGAGATATACGTGAAACAACCACCCGGTTTTGAAGATTTAAAATACCCAGATCACGTGTACAAACTAAAGAAGGCACTATACGGTCTAAAGCAAGCACCTAGAGCATGGTATGATCATTTTGCTACTTTTCTTATAGAAAATGGTTTTAAAAGAGCTACTATAGATATTGCTTTATTTTACAAACAAGATAAATCGGATTTACTTATTATTCAAATTTACGTTGATGACATCATTTTCGACTCCACTTCTCATAAACTTGTTGAAGATTTTGAAAATTGCATGAAATCCGAATTTGAAATGTCTATGGTTGGAGAATTGAACTACTTTCTTGGCTTGCAGATTAAACAAACGAGTAAAGGCATCCACACAAGCCTAGCTAAATATATAAATGATATGACTAAAAAGTTCAACTTTGAGAACTTAAAACCATCATCCACCCCTATGAGTGTCACTACTAAATTAGATAAAGATGAACATGGTAATGATTTTGATAATGCCTTATATAGATCTATGATTGGCTCTTTGCTATATCTTACTGCTAGTAGGCCTGATATCCTATTCAGTGTATGTATGTGTGCACGTTTTCAAAGTCAATCTAAGGTGTCTCACTTTAATGCGGTGAAAAGAATATTCCGATATATTAAGCACAAACCCACCACAGGCATTTGGTATGATAAATATTGTGACTTTAATTTGCATGTCTATGTTGAGAAAAAGTGGTTTGAGTGATTTCAAAATGCATGATTTAAATAACGTGTTACAAAGAAATGCACGATATATTTTATGACATGACACGTTGTTGCATAAAACTTGCCTTATATAATTCATATACAATGTTGGCGTACTAACGAGCCATGAAGCTTTAAAGCTTACATAAAATGGCAAACATTTGTTGTGTTTGAACTGTTTTCAGGTGCCACCATTAATGAACTAAACTAGTTCATTAAGTGAAGTACTTAGTTAATTAAACTAAATAGTTCATTAAAGGAAGTCATATTTGGAAAAGGCACAAAGGCAACAAGTTGAAGAAAGGAAAGTTCTCCACTCCCCCCATGCCACACGTTTCTAATACACACAAACACACACACACACAGATATATATATATATATATATATATATATATATATATATATATTCAGATTTTTTAAAAAAGGCACATACACATATATTCCAACGTACTACCGACACGTTATATACGTACGTTAACGTCACACCACTATATTTAACTCATATTTATGAGTATATTCAAGTCTTATATCATATGATATAAGTCATGGTGATGACAAAATGAATACGACACGTTAAAAGGTTCTAAACCGAAAATTGTCGTATGGGGCGAATACCGAAACTTCGCCAACGTGTCACGTACTTGCCATAAATAGATGGCCAGTCCCTACACTTCAAAAATGACCACAAATTTCGTGGCTTAAATGGTATGTGCAGCCATAAAATCATTCCATGTTGGCACACACAAATCACCCCACATTAAGGCAAAATTATGGAGATTCCAATTTCAATTTTGTCACATGGTTTAGGCGCCACTTTAAGATCAGCTAAGAGCTGAATATTAAAGTTTAATTTATGTACATTATGTGTAACATAATATATATGACATGTGCAAAAAATTTGGAATTTAATTAGAGAAAAATCGGGTAATCGATAAACATCGAAAAATCGGTTTTCTACGTACGCGACACATGGAACGTTTTTGGCACATCATACAATATGTATCTAGACACTTTTTACATACTTCATACATCTTAAAGTGTTCTAGAAAATTCAATTAAGGGCTGAATAGAATATACCATGTGTGTATTATTAAATGTGCACTATTTTACAAAGTTTGCAAAAATGAAATTCAGCAAATGCCAAGTCATTGTACACGCCTAGATCAGATGAGGTGGAGCATATGTGGAGCATTGTTGGCATATTGATTGGTCAAGAATAAAGCATGAAATGTTGGTGACATAAAGAAAGGAACTACAAAAGGTAACATTTCAAACTTATGTCACATTTGTAACACATGCTGAAAATTTCAGCATGTGCACAATGGGTGGCCGATTTTAGCACCGTAATGAGGTATATTTTGTTGTCTTGAAACATGTGATTAATTGGAAGACAATTTGGAAATATTTTGAATAAGTTATGAAATTAAAATTTTTATATTTTGAATATCACACATGCTGAAAATTTCAGCATGTGTGGAATGAATGTTGGCCGAATTTTTGGCCTTGTTGTTGTCTAATTTTTATTCCAAAATTTGTTAAAGATGTCTTGCACTAAATGATGATTGAATTCTTGGATTAAATCAATACAAAATAGGCAATATTTTGAATCAGAGGTGGATGTTACACATGCTGAAATTTCAGCATGTGCAAGACATATAATGGCCGCAATTTTGCATCCTTTTGAGAAAATTGTCTTGCTTAATTTTATTGTGATGATCTTGTGAATTATGGTAACTAGCTGCTGAAGGCCTCCACATTGTTGCTCGTCTTGGTTGCTTCTAGCCCACGATTGGATTAGAGGCACAAGAAAAGAGAGGTAAAAGGCTTGTAAGGGCTTGAAAGGACTTAAAGAGGGGAGGTAAAAGCCTTGAGTGTCAAAATACGAGTAAGAAAGGACAAGCACAAGTTGAAATTCTCTTTGCACTAACGTAACAAATCTTCTTTACTCTTTGTGTTAGTTTTCCTTTTTTC
>AP025042.1:34627664-34833682 GCA_036186865.1 Eustoma russellianum | reverse complement strand
TTCTTTACTCTTTGTGTTAGTTTTCCTTTTTTCTTTGTGTTCTTTTAATTTTTTTCCAGGTTTAGATGGATGAGACACCGTTTAAAAATTCCAATACTCCCCCACCTTTGGAGGATATGATAAATTCCGTAACGGAAGAGAATGTACTTGGAATGCTTAGAAGGATTACTGAGAGGTTAGACCTACTAGAGGCTGAAAGATCTAACCCCCCGCCACCAAACATCTCAACCAGGAACCATCAAAGGAAATGGCTCCATGATTAGAAACATGGCTACCCAATTTGAGGGTCCAAGTCGTATTCCAGTTGATCACCCACGGCAAGCCATTCGTGGTCAAATGATGGGACAAAGAGGACGAGGCAGAGGAGTCCTACAACACGCCCCAGTGTACATGCCACCATTGATGATTTTGGCACATGTTTTAAGTGTTATTCTCAGATTTGTCTAGTCATCAAGTGATGACAACATCCAACCAATCAATGAGTGCCAAGTCAAAAGCTTAATGATCATCCAATGAAGAGATGCCAAGTAAGCAAAGACATGTCATAATGATGCAATAAACTCTTCCAAGGACTTACGAAGATAATTTTCAAGAAGGGAATAGGAGCATAGGGGGGCGGCCATAATGATAAAAAGAAAGGAAGAAGAGCAAAACAAGAACAAGAACAAGTCTTGCAAATTCAAAGATCAAAACGTGTTCTAGCCTTCTCTTCTACACTCTCTTTCTTTCTTCTCTCTAAAAGCCTATTGTACTTACATTCATATACTTGTTTAGGCTTCATCTAGACCAACACATATTCATTTCATTGTTGTAAAAGATTGATCAAGACGTGATCAATCTTGCACTTACGAGGTGGTAGTGTTCGTGACAATTGTATACTCATACAAGGTTTGTAAAGGGTTAGAGTTGGTGTGTAACTCCATCAACCCTGTGGTAAGGTGTTTTTGTGTTGTGTGATTAGTGTGAAACGAGGAAGGTGTCCTCGAAGACTGGAGTAGGTTGTTTATAACCGAACCAGTATAAAATTCTTGGTGTCATTTACTTTCAGCACTTACTTTCAGTTTCAGCACTATTTATCGTTTTTTATCACGTTCGTAAAAATAGTAAGAAAATTTCAAAAATTACGAAACTTTCCTGAATCATAGCCACACGTATTAGGGTTCTTTTGGCGTAAGTTTCAACCCTTTTGGACAAGTATAAGTCATTCAAACGTCCAAAGTTCTGAGACTAGTGCAGTCTGATTTTCAGGCTTGCAAAGGTTGAGACTTTGATCGTATTTGACTAACTTCTTAAAAGAATTTTTCAAAAATGTTTCAACCCAATTAAAAAACAATTATAAGGGGTTAGAATTTAAATTTTCAGAGCATTTGGAGTTACGTACAAATAGGAATTAATTTTTTAAATTAGTCTACCGTTTCTGGCAGATTTGTGCAATCTGACCACCAACGAATGTTAAAGGGGTTAGAGGTTGAATTTAAATCTGAAATTTTTAGGAGACACTCATAACATTTGAAGCTAAGTTCTCTCCAAATTTTAGAATTTTTGAAGACCTTAAACTTAGTTTTCAAAACGTTTTAATACTGGTCCTGAAAACAGAAACTGTTTTCAGAAGTTGAGTTTTTGGTTTAAACAAATTTTAAAAACCATATTTTCTACACCCACTATTCAACCCCCCTTCTAGTGGTGCCTTGAAGATCCTAAAGTCTACACTAACGCTGATTATGGTGGATGTGAAATAGATAGAAAATGCACGAGTGGCAGTTGCCAATTTATAGGAAACTCACTTATTTCATGGTTTTCCAAAAAGCAAGCAAGCGTAGCTCTATCCACCATTGAAGCTGAGTATATGGCACTTAGTCTTTGTTGCACACAATTACTATGGATAAAACAACAACTTTCGAACTTTGGAATTACCGTAAATAAAATTCCTATATATTGTGATAGTATGAGTGCAATCCACCTATCTAAGAACCCCGTGCTACACTCTAAGGCCAAGCATATAGAAGTATGCTATTACTTCCTTCGTGATCACGTAAATAATGGTGATATTGTCATAGATCACGTACGCACTGAGGCACATGTAGCTGACATCTTCACTAAAGCATTAAATCAAGCGACATATGAAAATCTTTGTTCTAAATTAGGCATGATTTCTGCTGATTTGATTTGATTGTTTTTCCATATTTACATGCATTTTGGATTGACTTTCCAAATTAAAGGGGGAGAGAATGCATGATTTAAGGGAGAGAGAGAAACTGATTGACTACGTCAAAGGGGAGCGAATTTGAAATTTAAAATTCAAATTTTAATTTATGCACGATTGAAGGGGGAGTGAAAAGATTTAAATCATGAATGTAGGTTATTTTGTAAATCATCAAAAGGGGGAGATTGTAGAAAAAAAGGGGTTTGAGTGATTACAAAATGCATGATTTAAATAACGTGTATTAAAGAAATGCATGACATAATTCATGACACGTTGTTGCATAAAACTTGCCTTATATAGTTCATATATAATGTTGTCGTACTAACGAGACATGAAGCTTTAAAGCTTACATCAAATGGATAGCATTTGTTGTGTTTGAACTATTTTCAGGTGCCATCATTAATGAACTAAACTAGTTCATTAAGTGAAGTACTTAGTTAAATAAAATAAGTAGTTCATTAAAGGAAGCCATATTTGGAAAAGGCACAAAGGCAACAAGTTGAAGAAAGGAAAGTTCTACACTCCCCCCATGCCACACGTTTCTAATACACACACACACACAGATATATATATATATATATATATATATATATATACATATATATATATATATTCAGATTTTTTAAAAAAGGCACATACACATATATTCCAACGTACTACCGACACGTTATACACGTACGTTAACGTCACACCACTATATTTAACTCATATTTATGAGTATATTCAGGTCTTATATCATATGATATAAGTCATGGTGATGACAAATTGAATATGACACGTTAAAAGGTTCTAAACCGAAAATTGTCGTATCGGGCGAATACCGAAACTTTGCCAACGTGTCACGTGCTTGCCATAAATAGATCGCCAGTCCCTACACTTCAAAAATGGCCACAAATTTCGTGGCTTACATGGTATGTGCAGCCATAAAATCATTCCATGTTGGCACACACAAATCACCCCACATTAAGGCCAAATTATGGAGATTCCAATTTTAATTTTGTCACATGGTTTAGGCTTTACTTTAAGATTAGTTAAGTGCTGAATATTAAAGTTTAATATATGTACATTATGTGTAACATAATATATATGACATGTGCAAAAAATTTGGAATTTAATTAGAGAAAAATCGGGTAATCGATAAAATCGAAAATTCGGTTTTCTACGTACGCGACACATGGAACGTTTTTGGCACATCATACAACATGTATCTAGACACTTTTTACATACTTCATACATCTCAAAGTGTTCTAGAAAATTCAATTAAGGGCTGAATGGAATATACCATGTGTATTATTAAATGTGCACTATTTTACAAAGTTTGCAAAAATAAAATTCAGCAAATGCCAAGTCATTGTACACGCCTAGATCAGATGAGGTGGAGCATATGTGGAGCATTTTTGGCATATTGATTGGTCAAGAATAAAGCATGAAATGTTGGTGACATAAAGAAAGGAACTACAAAAGATAACATTTCAAACTTATGTCACATTTGTAACACATGCTGAAAATTTCAGCATGTGCACAATGGGTGGCCGATTTTAGCACCGTAATGAGGTATATTTTGTTGTCTTGAAACATGTGATTAATTGGAAGACAATTTGGAAATATTTTGAATAAGTTATGAAATTAAAATTGTTATATTTTGAATATCACACATGCTGAAAATTTCAGCATGTGTGGGAATGAATGTTGGCCGAATTTTTGGCCTTGTTGTTGTCTAATTTTTATTCCAAAATTTGTTAAAGATGTCTTGCACTAAATGATGATTGAATTCTTGGATTAAATTAATACAAAATAGGCAATATTTTGAATCAGAGGTGGATGTTACACATGCTGAAATTTCAGCATGTGCAAGACATATAATGGCCGCAATTTTGCATCCTTTTGGAGAAAATTGTCTTGCTTAATTTTATTGTGATGATCTTGTGAATTATGGTAACTATTTTATGATGATTTTGGCACATGTTTTAAGTGTTATTCTCAGATTTGTCTAGTCATCAAGTGATGACAACATCCAACCAATCAATGAGTGCCAAGTCAAGAGCTTAATGATCATCCAATGAAGAGATGCCAAGTAAGCAAAGACATGTCATAATGATGCAATAAACTCTTCCAAGGACTTAGAAGATAATTTTCAAGAATGGAAGAGGAGCATAGGGGGGCGGCCATAATGATAAAAAGAAAGGAAGAAGAGCAAAACAAGAACAAGAACAAGTCTTGCAAATTCAAAGATCAAAACGTGTTCTAGCCTTCTCTTCTACACTCTCTTTCTTTCTTCCCTCTAAAAGCCTATTGTACTTACATTCATATAATTGTTTAGGCTTCATCTAGACCAACACATATTCTTTTCATTGTTGTAAAAGATTGATCAAGGCGTGATCAATCTTGCACTTACGAGGTGGTAGTGTTCGTGACAATTGTATACTCATACAAGGTTTGTAAAGGGTTGGAGTTGGTGTGTAACTCCATCAACCCTGTGGTAAGGTGTTTTTGTGTTGTGTGATTAGTGTGAAACGAGGAGGGTGTCCTCGAAGACTGGAGTAGGTTGTTTATAACCGAACCATTATAAAATTCTTGGTGTCATTTACTTTCAGCACTTACTTTCAGTTTCAGCACTGTTTATCGTTTTTTATCACGTTCGTAAAAATCATAAAAAAATTTCAAAAATTACGAAACTTTCCAGAATCATAGCCACACGTATTAGGGTTCTTTTGGCGCAAGTTTCAACCCTTTTGGACAATTATAAGTCATTCAAACGTCCAAAGTTCTGAGACTAGTGCAGTCTGATTTTCAGGCTTGCAAAGGTTGAGACTTTGATCGTATTTGACTAACTTCTTAAAAGAATTTTTCAAAAAATTTTTCAACCCAATTAAATAAAAATTATAAGGGGTTAGTATTTAAATTTTCAGAGCATTTGGAGTTACGTACAAATAGGAATTAATTTTTCAAATTAGTCTACCGTTTCTGGCAGATTTGTGCAATCTGACCACCAACAAATTTTAAAGGGGTTAGAGGTTGAATTTAAATCTGAAATTTTTAGGAAACACTCATAACATTTGAGGCTAAGTTCTCTCCAAATTTCAGAATTTTTGAAGACCTTAAACCTAGTTTTCAAAACGTTTTAATACTGGTCCTGAAAACAGAAACTGTTTTCAGAAGTTGAGTTTTTGGTTTAAACAAATTTTAAAAACCATATTTTCCACACCCACTATTCAACCCCTCCCTTCTAGTGGTGCCTTGCAGATCCTAAAGTCTACACTAACGCTGATTATGGTGGATGTAAAATTGATAGAAAAAGCACGAGTGGCAGTTGCCAATTTATAGAAAACTCACTTATTTCATGGTTTTCCAAAAAGCAAGCAAGCGTAGCTCTATCCACCATTGAAGCTGAGTATATGGCACTTAGTCTTTGTTGCACACAATTACTATGGATAAAACAACAACTTTCGAAACTTTGGAATTACCGTAAATAAAATTCCTATATATTGTGATAGCATGAGTGCAATCAACCTATCTAAGAACCCCATGCTACACTCTAAGGCCAAGCATATAGAAGTATGCTATCACTTCCTTCGTGATCATGTAAATAATGGTGATATTGTCATAGATCACGTACGCACTGAGGCACATGTAGCTGACATCTTCACTAAAGCATTAAATCAAGCCACATATGAAAATCTTTGTTCTAAATTAGGCATGATTTCTGCTGATTAGATTTGATTGTTTTTCTATATTTACATGCATTTTGGATTGACTTTCCAAATTAAAGGGGGAGAGAATGCATGATTTAAGGGGGAGAGAGAAACTGATTGACTACGTCAAAGGGGAGCGAATTTGAAGTTTGAAATTCAAATTTGAATTAATGCACGATTGAAGGGGGAGGGATAAGATTTAAATCATGAATGTAGGTTATTTTGTAAATCATCAAAAGGGGGAGATTGTAGAAAAAAGGGGTTTGAGTGATTACAAAATGCATGATTTAAATAACGTGTATTAAAGAAATGCATGACATAATTCATGACACGTTGTTGCATAAAACTTGCATTATATAGTTCATATATAATGTTGTCGTACTAACGAGACATGAAGCTTTAAAGCTTACATCAAATGGATAGCATTTGTTGTGTTTGAACTATTTTCAGGTGCTATCATTAATGAACTAAACTAGTTCATTACGTGAAGTACTTAGTTAAATAAAATAAGTAGTTCATTAAAGGAAGCCATATTTGGAAAAGGCACAAAGGCAACAAGTTGAAGAAAGGAAAGTTCTCCACTCCCTTATATCACACGATTTTCAACATATATATATATATATATATATATATATATATATATATATATTCAGATTTTTTTAAAAGGCACATACACATTTATTTCAACGTACTACCGACACGTTATATATTTTACGTTCGTACGTTAACGTCACACCACTATACTTAACTCATATTTATGAGTATATTCAGGTCTTATATCATATGATATAAGTCATGGTGATGACAAATTTATTACGACATGTTAAAAGGTTCTAAATCAAAAATTGTTGTATCGAGTGAAAACCGAAACTTCGCCAATGTGTCACGTACTTGCCATAAATAGATGGCCAGCCCCTACACTTCAAAAATGGCCAGAAATTTCGTGGCTTACATGGTATGTGCAGCCATAAAATCATTCCATGTTGGCACACACAAATCACCCTCAATTAAGGCCAAATAGTGGAGATTTCAATTTCAATTTTGTCACATGGTTAGGCGCCACTTTAGATCAGCCTATGTTCTGAATATTAAAGTTTAATTTATGTATATTATGTGTAACATAATATATATAACATGTGCAAAAAGTTGGAATTTAATTAGAGAAAAATCGGGTAATCGATAAACGTCGAAAATTCAGTTTTCTACGTACATGACACATGAAACATTTTTGGCATGGCATATAACATGTATCTAGACACTTTTTACATACTTCATACATTCTAAAGTGTTCTAGAAAAATCAATTATGGGCTGATTGGAATATACCACGCGTGTATAATTATATGTGCATTATTTTACATAGTTTGCAAAAATAAAATTCAGCACATGTATAAACTATTGCACACGCCTAGACAGCCATGTTGGAGCATATGTGGAGCTCTGTTGGTATCTTGATTGGCCAAGAATGAATCATGCAATGTTGGTGACATAAAGAAAGGAGCTATACAAGGTAACATTTCAAACTATGCCACATTTGTAACACATGCTGAAAATTTCAGCATGTGTGCATTGAGTTGGCCGATTTCTACACTAACTAATGCCATATTTTACTATCTTGAATCAAGTGGATTAATTGAGAGATATTATGGAAGTGTTTTTAATATATTATGGAATAAACAAAGAGATATCTTTGCATATCACACATGCTAAAAATTTCAGCATGTGTAGGAATGCACTTGGCCGAATTCTTGGCCCCCGTGGTGACTAATTTTTATTTCAAATTAAGCAAGAATGTCTTGTACTAAATTATGATTGATTTCTTCTTTATTTTGAAAGAATAAATCAAATATAAACTTGGCAATAATTTGAATAAAATGCAAATGTTACACATGCTGAAATTTCAGCATGTGGAGAGGTGTAATGGCCGAAATTTAGCATGAAAGTTGTGATAAGTTGTCTTGCTAATTATGTGGGATGATTATATGATTTATGGAAATAATTTTATGGCTAATTGGCACATGCGTTTTGAGGTTTACTTTCAGATTTATCTAGTCATCAAATGATGACAACTTCCATCCAATCAATGAGTGCCAAGTAAGAAAGAGCTTAATGATCATCCAATGAGGAGTTGCCAAGTAAGCAAGGAAATGTCACGATGATGTAATATAATCTTTCAAGGAATTAGAAGATAATTTTCAAGATGAAGAGGAGGGCTATAGGGTGCAGCCATATGATGATAAAATGGAAAGAAGAGGCAAACAAAAGACAAGAACAAGTCTTGCAAATTCAAAGATCAAAACGTTGCATCCTCTCTTCTTATACTCTCTATTTCTTTCTTCTCTCTAAAAGCCTATTGTACTCATATTCATACATTTGAATAGGCTTCATATAGACCACCACATATTCTCTTTGTTGTTTTAAAAGATTGATCAAGGTGTGATCAAGCTTGCACTTGCAAGGAGGTGGTGTTCGTGATCATTGTATTTATATACAAAGTTTGTAAAGGGTTGTAGTTGGTGTGTAACTCCATCAACCCTGTTGTAAGGTGTTCTTTGTGTTTTGTGATCAGTGCTAACCAAGGAAGGAGTCCTCGAAGTCTGGAGTAGGTTGTTTTAAACCGAACCAGTATAAAATTCCCCATGTTATTTACTTTCAGCACTTTCTTTCAGTTTCAGCATTGTGTATCGTTCTTAATCACATTACTAAAAATAGTAAACGAATTTCAAAAATCACAAAACTTTCCAAAATCATAGCCACACGACTTAAGGTTCTTTTGGCGCAAGTTTCAATCCTTTTGGACAAGTATAAATCATCCAAACGCCCAAAATTCTGAGACTAGTGCAGTCTGATTTTCAGGCTTGCAAAGGTTGAGACTTTGAATGTATTTGACTATCTTCCCAAAAGAATTTTTTTAAACTGTTTCAACCCAATTAAATAAAACTAATAAGGGGTTATTCATTAAATTTTTAGAGCATTTGGAGTTACGGATAAATAGGAATTAATTTTTCAAATCAGACTACTGTTTCTGTTAGATTTGCACAATCTGACCGCCAACGATTTTTCAAGGGGTTAGAAGTTGAATTTTAATATGAAAGTTTTAGGAGATACTCAGAACATCTGAGACTAAGTTCTCTCCAAGTTTCAGTTGTTTTGAAGATCTGCAACCTCGTTTTCAAAACGTTTCAAAACTGGTCCTGAAAACAGAAACTGTTTTCAGAAGTTGGGTTTTGGGTTAAAACAATTTTAAAAACCACATTTTCCTCACCCACTATTCAATCCCCCCTTTCTAGTGGTGCCTTGGAGATCCTACATAGAGTCCAACCCAAAACCCTAACTCTTCTACGAGAAGTACTAAGCGTTGATACTATACATGTGCATGTCGATGTGAATCGTAAATCGAGATAGCGGAAGCAAAATAAAGATAAATATCGTCATGCATTATAATACAAATTGTCATAAGGGCGCACAGATCATAATGTACAATGTCTCAAAATAATCTAAGTACATCACGATCAAAATCCAAAATATGCGGTACATATCTCCGGCCTACATCTCAGCTCACGGATACTCTAGTCAGGGTCCTTCCTTAATGAACATGGTGTCAGGGTCCCTGTTTTTGCAATGTGATAAGGCAAGTAATGAGCGATAACACTAATCGCCCAACAAGTAATCCGTCTAGATATCTCATGTGGATCATGTATGGGAGACAATGTAATAAAGTAATGATACGTAAATAAAGAATATAACATTTCATGTCTCCAACTTGAATAAATACAACCCATAACATAAAGGTAAATGAATAACATTTATCACATATATCTCTATCATGTAATCATTCTATATTATCAAGTCCTTAAAAACGTCACTAACACATATGTCCATACTTAGAATCTCAAAAGGTCTAAGATATCATCATACTTATTTTTATCATGTAGATGCATCAAGTCCCTATACAATCATTCAAATGTGATACTCTTATGATGTAGTGTCTTTCAAAAAGTGTCATAAATATAACTATGTATCATGTAACCATACTCATCTTTTTGTAACATGTCAAAACATAACCTTTTTATAAACATGACCTTTTCTTATGGCAACTGTGAAACTTTACCTTGCATGCAAATGATATCGTCATAGAATCGGAATAATCCCTCACATAGAAATATGTACGAATATGAATCCCGATGAGACCACATGGGGTTACATCATACGCACATATTACTAACAGTAAATCGGTATGGTGGTGAACCCTTATCCATCGACAAGGGATACATTCGAGCCTGTATGCCCAAAACATCAACCCCCTTGGGTTCCGATATCATACGGCGCTCCAATCATTGATAACATCTTGTATGCTCCATGGCATCAACCACCTCGGTTCAGATGTTACGACAGCGCACCAACTGAACATATAAATAATGTAACATGTCATGAGATATCCGAACTATACGATATGATTCTACGGGCAAGGTTGAACTTTTAAAACACTTTACGAACTGTGACAAATGTATGCATATGCCTTAACCATTAATACATGTCATCATCTATATGCTTCTTAAATTTTCTCATATCAACATATTCTAAAACCTCACATATATATACCTAAAACACGCCTTAAATCATGAAAATACACCCTCTTCTTCTTGCCCAAAGCTTCGGCCAAGCCTGCCCCATTACAACCCACTTTTCCTTCAATTTTCTCCATCAATATTTTCTTAAAATACACATCTTACACTTAGCTAAAATACCTATAGAGAAATATCACACAACAATCACTTGAATCTCACTTGAAGTGAGTGAAAAACATTTCTCCTTAACTATTACATTGAATGCACCAGATGAATGCATATATACATGGATTAAGCCAACTAACCGTTAGCCTTTGATGTGACAGGTGCAACGGCCTTATTTACAAACCAATGTCGAGCTTTATGCTCCTAATTAACCCCAAAACTGATAACTAATATACAGATTAATGATAATACAATGAATTTAAGCAGCTAAGTTACAATTATATACAATGTAGATGAAGAATTACTCAACGTCATAAGTGTTGACGCATTTAACAAACCACTTGGGGAAATGTCCCAATGAACTTAATACGCCGAGTAAGAACCTTCCTCAGTCAGTCTTCAGGAATCATGATCTTCTTGTATTCCAACACGCTCCCTCAAGCTAGGTGTGTATATATTAATACAACCAAGCTTGCCAAGAAGGGACGTGAAGACTTGTAATGTGACTGTCTTAGTGAGTATGTCTGCCACTTGAAATTTAGACTGAATGTGATGTAGCTTTAAGACCTTTTCCTCAACCTTCTCTCTCAGAAAATGCCTGTCAATTTCAATGTGTTTGGACTTGTTATGCTGAACAGGATTTTCAATCATGTTGATGGCAGAAATGTTGTCACAGTATCCATGTATTGGAGCCTCAATGGATAGCTTTAGATCTTGCATTACCCTGTTGATCTAGAGACCTTCACAAATACCAAGAGAAAAAGCCCACGGTTCTGGCTTCTGCACTGCTCCTGGACACTACTACTGGCTGCTTCTTGCTCTTCCAAGTGATTAAGTTTCCCCATATGTAGGTGGCGTAGCCAGATGTAGACCTTAAATCACTCTTAGAGCCAGCCCAGTCAGCATCAATGTATATATTTAGGCTTCTGTCGGCAGTTTTTCTTGAAGAATAAACCTTGTCTAGGAGTGGTCTTTAGGCACATGAGTATCCTGAGAGCATAATTATAGTGCTCAGCAGTAGGATTATGCATAAATTGACTAATAAAACTTACCCCATAACAAATGTCAGGTCTAGTGTGTGAAAGATAAATAAGTTTACCTGTAAGCCTTTGATACCTGTTTCTGTCAGTATAGTTAGAATCCCATACCTCAATTGGCTAGTGACCTGGCTCAATAGGGGTGCTGGCAGACTTAAATCCAAACATATTTGTTTCTTGTAGAAGATCAGGTACATATTTCCTCTGGGAGATACAGAAACCTTTTGAGGTCCTGGAAACTTTCATTCCAAGAAAATACCTCATCTGACCAAGATATTTAACCTCAAAGGCCTTAGACAGATGCCTCTTGGTTTCACCAATGTCATGATGGTTGTCCCCAGTTAAGATAATATCATCAACATACAGTAATATTACAGTGCACATGTGATCCTTAGCATATTTGACAAATAACGTGTGATCACTGTGTGCTTGAGTGAAGCCAAGGTTTGACACAATAGTATTAAACCTCCTAAACCATGACCTAGGTGATTGCTTTAAGCCATATAAAGATTTCCTTAACCTATTACCATTTTCTCTTGTAATAATCCTGGAGGAATCTCCATGTGACCTTCATCCTCAAGATCACTATTTAAAAATGCATTTTTTTATATCTAATTGATATAGTGGCCAATCAAGATTTACAACAATCGTAAAGAGAATTCTTACAGTGTTGAGTTTGACAACTGGTGCAAATGTTTCTTCATAATCAATGCCATGTGTCTAGGTAAAGACCCTAGCCACTAGTCTGGCCTTATGCCTATTAATAGAGCCATCAGAGTTGTGCTTCACAGTAAATATTCACTTGCACCCCAAAGGTCTTATGCCCTCAGCTGCAGGTATCAGTTCCCAAGTTTGATTTTTCAGTAAGGCAGTCATTTCTTCATGGACAACTTGCTTTCACTTAGGATCAAATAAAGCTTCTTGAATGGACTTTGGTACCTGAATACTATCCACGGTTGAAACAAATGATTTCATATGTTTGGATAACTAATCATAAGATATGAAATAGTTTAACGGATATAGTCTCTTAACACACTCCCTGACCCCCTTTCTGATGCAATAGGCATGTCATCAGGAGGTGTAACAGCTCTGTTTGTTGAAGAGACTTCAGATGGATTAGCAGTGTTTCCTTCTTCTCAGCCCCTTGAGAAGGATCCCTTGCCAGAGTTTCCACAAACTCCCCATGAGTTGAAGTCTCGTTGGATATGGTGGTATCAGTCTTAATGATGTTCTCCAAAAATCAGCTTCATTCTATCCGTCAAGCTCAGCAAAATCCTTAGAGTACAAGGCAGAAGTCTCATTAAATACAATATCAAGGGATACATACATTCTCCTTGATTGAGGAGAGTAACATTTGTATCCTTTTTGAGTGTGAGAGCACCCTAGAAAAATGTATTTCTCATATCTCACATCCAGCTTACTCCTGAATTGTTCAAGGATATGTCTATATACAGTGCAATCAAACACCTTTAATGGTAACTCAGAAAGCAGACAGGTGTTGGGATAATCTTTAACAAGAACAGACTTAGGTGTATGATAATTTAATACCTTAGATGGCATTCTATTAATTAAATGTGCAGCAGTTATGACACCTTCCCCTCAGTAATAATCGTGAAGGCCCTAGTAACCTCAAGAAGGTTTTTGTTCTTCCTCTCTGCTATTTCATTTTGCCGAGGAGTGTATGTGCATGATGACTGATGATGAATGCCCATATTATTTAAGTATTCAGTTAATTGTTTTTCAAAATACTCCAATGCATTATCTGATCTGAGAGTTTTTATAGTAACATTAAACTGATTCTTAACCATTTCCACAAACCTCTTGATTATATGACCTACTTCAGTTTTATGTTTCATTAGATATATCCAAGTGACTCTAGTATGATCATCAACAAAAGTAATAAACCATCTTGCTCCATTGATGTTTGAGACCCTTGCAGGACCCCAAACATCAGAGTGGATGAGATTAAATGTAGAAGACTCAACATGATTCTTTCTAGGATATGATGTTCTACAACTTATTGCATACTGGCATTCCTCAAAAAATATATCAGAATGATGTACATTGGAGAATAAATTTGGCATAAGTCTTTTTAAATACAAAAATTAGGATGTCCTAGTCTTCTACACCACAACAAAATGCTCTCAGCAGTCCCACTAGATGCAGTCAGTGCTTCAATTCTTGTTTGAGTACTGAGAGATGCAGGTTCTTTTGCTTTTAAGAGGAAGAGGCCATTAATCTTGTTAGCAGTGCCAATCATCCTCTTGAAGCAGATATCCTGAAAACAACACTTTGATGATGAGAATTTGATATCACAATTATTATCCTCAGTTATCTTGCCAACAGAGATTAAATTAAAGCTCAATCCTAGTATAAACAATATATCTATTAATCACAGTTCATGAGTTAGTCATATGTTCCCTTTACCCACAATATTTATGCAAACACTATTAGCAATTTTAACACTGGTGGGTGTGTGAAATGAAACAATGTGTAATCCGTAAGGTGGTCTTTGCACCAAGTCATATGATGTGTGGCGCTAGGAATCAATAATCCAACTATTCAAAGGTTTAGAATGGTTACTATAGGTTGCCATTGTGGCCTGAACTGCTTCTTAGTTAATGTCAAGTGGCCTTGACTGAGCTTGGTGCTGTTTCATGAACTGCAGGATGTCATCAAGCTGGCTCTGGATAGGAAACTTGAGAGTTGGTCTAGTGGCACAATGGCTAGAATACCCTCCATTGTGACCGTTGCTAGGGTTAGGGCATCTCCAATTCCCTACTAGGGATGACTGAGGCTTCATAGTATATGACTCAGAATTCTCCAACCAACAGGAGGCCTACCATGTTTGTCATAACACCTCTCCTCCAAGTGCCCATACTTACAAAATTTGCAGAATTTGTTAGGATCAAGACCTCTTCTTTGAGCATTTTGGGCAGGTGAATTGTACTTTCTGCCCGCAACACTAGAAACAGCCTTAGCAGGAAGCTGTGTGGGTTGCTTAGAACTAGCAGCCATAGCAGCTCCCTTAGTGTTGGAGGAAGAAATCATCAATTTAATTCTACTCTCCTCCTGCCTAATCTCAGAAAATACACTGTTGACAGAAGGAAGAGGTCTTGTTCCATGAATCCTGCCCCTGACAGCATCAAATTCCTTGTTGAGACATGCCAGAATCCTGAAAGTTCTTCTGGTCTCTGTGATGGACTTGTATCTTTTGTCAGCCTCTTGAGATGGCCATTTATGTGTGTCATGCACAGCAATTTGCTGCCATACCTGTTTTAGTTGGCCAAAGTATATGTTGACAGGTGAATCCCCTTGCTTGATGTCATGTAATATGACATCAAGTTCATAGAACTCAGAAATATTATCCACTTTAAAGCACATTTCTTGGGCTACCTTCCAGATCTCAGATGCAGAATGAAATTATTACTTACATCCGTTGGTCATTGATCCAATATGGGAAGACATAATCATGTCATTCTCAGCATTGCACAGTTTGAAGCTTGGGCCATTTTCCACAGGAATGCTGGAATCAGCTTTGAGATAGTCTTCCTTTCCTTTACCTGTAATAAACATTTTTACTGCTCTAGACCATACAAGGTAGTTGCTACCATTCAACTTATGATTAGTGATGGTAACTTGAGTAGAATTGGTAGATCTGCAGGCTTGACTAGCTCCAGACGAACCAGCAGGTGCAACAGCGACATAAGGTCCTGGTACAAAGGGTGCTTTGCTTCCAACTGACTCCATAACTTATCACAATGGAATAACAATAGGATAGATCACGTATTTGATTGATATCAAGAATATTGCTTGAGACAAACTGCACAAAATAGCAGAATTTCGAAAAGAAGGTGATCAACAGTTCAAACACAACACTTGTACACGATGAGCTCAATGGCTGATACCATATAGAGAAATATCACACAACAATCACTTGAATCTCACTTGAAATGAGTGAAAACACTTCTCATTAACTATTACATTGAATGCACCGGATGAATGCATAAATACACGGATTAAGCCAACTAGCCGTTAGCCTTGATGTGACAGGTGCAACACCATATTTACAAACCAATGCCGAGCTCTATACTCCTAATTAACCACAAAACTAATAACTAATCTACAGATTCATGATAATACAATGAATCTAAACAGCTAAGTTACAATTATGTACAACGTTGATAAAGAATTACTCAATGCCATAAGTTTTCAACGCATTTAACAAATCGCTCGACGAAATGTCCCAATGAACTTAATACGCTGAGTAAGAATCTTCCTTAGTCAGTCTTCAGGCATCAGGATCTTCTTGCATTCCAACAATACCCAAAAACCCTAATTTCATGTTACTTTACACATTTTTTTCATATTCCATAATAATATACATAAATCAATCAAATTTTCTACTATACTTTACTTTACATATTTATATCCATGAACTTGTCCAAAGCTATTTACTCCACACGTATGTATAGCCTGAATACATACATACATACATACATATACACACACACAACACACATTTTGTTGCCAGAACTTGGATACTCAAGACAACATCTTTATGAACTGCCCAAGGATACGACCTTTATGGAATGAAATATCTATAATTTCTCGGGCCCAATGCCTCATAGTAGAACAATAAAGGGTCATCTAAGTCGGTGGTGACATATCTCCAATGCCTCATCTATGGCAGGCCAGCTTCTTGTGGTAGTTCCATCGATAGTTACATGGGTTATTTGGAAAATATGCTGCTATATGTTTTGGCACGGAAACTTTTGTCTATAGGAGATTGATCGAGAAACTACACACGCATGTCTACACGTGGTGCTCTGCAATGAATGGAAGGAAATTTGCACAACATATGCCTCATTTGGTTGCACTTTCCTTCTCTCCCCCAATGAAAGCAAACGGCTGAGGTCGTTAGATGGGTGCTTCCTCCAACTAGGAAGATGAAATTGAATATGGATGCATCAGTGGGGAGATGAAGCGCAGCGGGTGGAGCAGTTTTGCGAGATGACCGTGGCTTTTCGATGTTTGCTTTGCATTGCCTTTAGTTAGTCCATTACGAGTAGAGTTATTGGCATTAACGTTTTCCTTGATTTATTATGCAAGAGAGTATAATAGCATCATTGTTGAGACGAATTGTTACTCTCTTCTTTCTTCATTGCCGAATAGACAGCAGCTCACAGTATATTGGCTGGGGAACTGAATCGGACAGCTTTATTCTTGTCGCTCAACCAAGCCACTCTCCAGTATTGTCTGCGTGAAGCCAACACAGCAGCTCACACATTAACACAACATGGATATCACTTGGCTTACGCCTGTATAACTCACTACAGGGCCTTCCTTGTGAAGTGCGAGGAGCAGCAGTACTCATGGATGTGCAAGTTTCGAATTTAAGATATTAGTCAAATGTCTTATATCATATTAGCGAGTAGTTCTAGTGGTTGCCTGTGTCAAGCAAAGACACAAGCAACACTGGTGCGTCTTTTTAAACACCTTTTTTGTTGCGATTGATGCTTCATTTTCATGCTATCGTTTTGTTTGGATTTCCTCTGTGCATGTCATAACTGCTTCATATGCGATATTGTGGATTTGGTGGTGCATTGCTCAATGCTTCGAATAAGAACCAACCCTAAGAATTGAGGCAAGTCATCTCCATGCGGTTGGTATTCTACAGCTTGGAGGAGGCTCTTACTAACAGTGTCACCTTGGTTCACTTTGGATCAAGGTGCCATGGGTATGTTCTATATCTCCCTAGTTTTTTTTATCACATGCTGTTATTAGTATACTATTATATGACTTATTTTTGGTTTGTATGAGGTGAACCGGCTTCCTATGACTGGCAATAACGCACTGAATCACTCTGCACCGACTTTATGCTGAATCTTCTACGATGCCCTATTCAGACATTACCCACGGGAGCCGATAGCGCGCAATCCTACTTAATTGTTATATTCTTTCATACTATTTGTATTTGATCAACACTCCAATAATATAAATATATACATTTTTTCCTTCGCCAAGGTTTTATCCACAAGGGTGGTTTTATTTGGCAAGATTTTGATGCGGCATATCATATATGATTGGAGGTTGACAATCATTAGCTCGCTACATTAACTTTTTTCATATGATGAACATTGACGTAATATGTTTTACCTCCGCCATAAGTGAGGTTCTATAATAAATATCGATCTTATAAAAAAACATATATATATCTACAAGCACATGCAATAAGGAAGTGTAGAGGGAAGAAAAAACGATGACCTACTCTGGCAATGTCGCGCTCTGGCGACAGTAGCCTTCGCAATTCCCTTTTGTTACGATCTCAATTTCGATCTGCCCGGCACCAGCATTTTCTCCATATTGCGATATTGGGACTGCGATCGATGGTTCAGCTATAGCGCCCCACACCCTGGCCTAGCCGGAGTCGGTGCATCCGCCGTACTTCACTAAGGAGAGTACCAGGCGTCGATCTATAACATGTCATGGTCCATGATATAATGCATGGACTTTCGCTCTTACACGTCAATAAGTAAGCGAAACCGTGACAGAATTAAAACCTCAAGTTAAAACATCTACGAAATCATTCATAGTTTTACAACCCAAGTCAAATGTACCGAAATTCTCAAAAATAGATGTTTCCCATCACAAATGCATAATCAGTCATCAATCACAACCGGCAAATCATGTCTCCTAATCCGTCCATCCTTCGCCGCACTCACGGGTAGGGGACCCTAGGTTCATCCTCAATCCATTCTACCTTGTTCCATGCAGTCTTTGGGAGGAAAAATAGGGAGTTAGTGACAAAGTCACTAACAAGTATACTATAATAATCGAGGATTAAATGGAAAGTACATACAGGAACCGAACCCCAAAATTTCGGTTTAGAAACATACTTGTCCTCCATCCAATACCCGATAGTGGTCAACACTTAATGCGTGAAGATCATAACTTAAGCAAAATCGTTACTTAATAATGGACATAACAATAAAAGACCGCAACTTGCATAATTTCGTAACATATCAAGGATCATTACTAAATGAGGTCATACTTGGGAGCTACCAAGTTATAACAACTTAGTCTAAATATGATGTGTCACCACATGATGACTCAATAAACGTGACATGCATACATATGTACGTTGTGATGCATCATGATATAAAATGAGAATATGATCTTTCAGGCTTTTCTTTCAAAACATCATCGTAAAAACAATAGAGTGTTCAGATCTATCTTCCTGGATCGGAGGCGGTGACGTGACGTCTCCCCTTCGAATCTATTATTCCTTGATTCGAACTAAACGTCATCACTTATTGGGTCTATTCTCTCTAGGCCCGAACGGTCCATATCAGGTCTATTCTCTCCGGGCCTGAACAATCCATATCATCAGATCAATTAACCCCGGATCTGGGCGGGTCCTTACTGGCCAGGAATATACACACACACGGTACCGGTGGGAAGCGTTCTTTTTAAAACAAAATCTTTTCTTTAAAAATGCTTTACATCATTCTTTCATAAAATCAATGCCATGAATCATGTAAATGACGATGATGCAATGCATGACATGTATTATGCAAACCATGATATAATGCGTTACATATACACATATGTACAACTCGTTCGCTACGCATGAAACATTTCCAGCATTATCATTCCTTATACTCGGCCTTAATCCCTTATAGTTAGGCCCACTATTATGAATGCTTGTCATAGATGTGCAAAGAATTGTCATTCATATTTACAATAGAATACTCGCAAAGATATTAAATGTGTAAGACACTTAGTTGATTAATTACAAAATAAGGCTACAAAATCCTTGGCGATACATTGCCCCTTTCTCTTTTGTCTTTCGTGTAAGCCCATTAAACCTCTTTTAATTTGGGCCGGCTATTATTCCGTTAATTGGTGATTGTGAGTCCAAGTCGTATAACTATCCTAAGTCCATTCGAACAAGGCCTTATAATAAGTTCTTTATTTCTACCCAAAATCTTAGATTAATGACGCCCACTTATTTATGGTATTTACCCTTCAATTAGTCATTCTAAAATAAGTGGCTTACATAGAAGGGTTCACATATGTCTTAAGTAGTTGGTAAATGAATTTTGCGGATTTATAATATCGTTAGAGGTATCATTTATTCTTTTTCCTAAAAGCGTTACATGCTGATTTCTGGATTGACCGATTTTACTACAAATCCTAGTGCGACCATACCGTAAATGTTTTTTCAGAATTCTAGCTCTCAAGCTTAGTAAACTCCTAGGGCTAGTATCCTACCGAAAATTAGCCCAATTAATTGCATATTCCTAAGGTCTATTTCCTGGTTACTCATTAGGTCATATAAAATCTGTCTAGCCCAATAAAATTTCCATCATGACCAGTTTTAGTAAAAAATTCACTAAAAATAATCCATAACTTCTTTTAATAAAAATCCAACTCTCTTATCTAATATATACATAAGGATGTGTCATACCAAAAATCAACTAAATTGAATGTCTCTAAGGTCCTTTTCAGGTCTCACAAAACGGCCTAAAATCTGCCCTGCTCCAGTAAATTTCAGTTTTTGGTCATTTTTCATTCCTATATGGCCCCAACTTGCATTGTTTTATGTAAACACTTTATTAAGCTTCAACTCACCTTTTTCATGGGAAATTTACATGTTACAAACGTCATATGTAAGTCCCTACAAAACAGTTTGTAAACCACATACATTATCCTTTGGTCAAGCACACCACATTTCCACTAAATCAACATTAGTAAAATTTGGTGCACACGCACCCTAGCCCCCAAACAGCCCTTTTTATGCACATGCAAGGCAAAATCACAACTCCACAAAGAGCATATTAAGCTTAATACACAAAAGCATAAATCTTGTTCCCACTATACCCCATAACTTATTACTTCATGCAAAAACTACCTCTTTTCTTTTAACCCTCTCCACCGTATGCCTTATCCATAGAAAAGAAGGGATCTTTAGCATGTTCGTCTTGGATTATCACATAATAGTGCTTAAAACCAATAAAGAATCCACCTTTAAGCAAAAACCCACACATACACGCCACTTAACCCCTAGGCCGAAAGTTTCATGCATCAAGGCTTAGCATTTCACATCTAAAATTGAATCTTAAGGTTATCTAGTCATTCATTCAAGCACTTTCACATTCAAGCCACAAAACGTATAGTGTACTTGCCTTTTCACTTACTCCTCTTGAAAGATGTATGGAAGGTTGGAACCTTTCTCTCTTTTAGGCATGTACCCCACGGTTTTCGAAAGGAAAAGGGGTAAATGGTTAGTTACAACCTTAAGTAAAGGATACGCTTAGTAAGGGCTAGATGAACTTACCAAAAAGAGCTTGAGTAGTATCCAAGCTTCTCAAGACTAGAATCCACAAAAGCTTGAGACTTGTTGAGCCTAGTGACCTTGAAGGTCATGGTTATGAGCAAGAAATACCACCATAAGTTTCACCTTATGAAAATGTAGATATCTTCTCAAGAGGGATAAGAATACTTACCTAATATCCCTTAGTCTTGGAAGAACCTAGGAACCTCTTGTTTTGCTCTTGGCCGTGTGGTTTGGGGTGAAGGGAGGAGAAGGAGCTCTTCTTGCACTTGGGGTTCTTTGAGTGTTTAGAAGAATGGAAGAATACTCAATAGTTTTTGGAGGGAACTCTCTTCTTGGCTAGGTTGTAGCCGTTGGGGGTAAAGGGAAGGGGTGGAAGACTTAGTAAGGTTAAAAGAATTAACCTTAATTACTTTATTTGATTTTTAACCTTGGTTACTTTTTAGTTAACCAAGGTTACTTTATCACTAACCTTGATTACTTTATTCTAATCATAGTTACTTTTTGAGCTAACCTTAGTTACTTATTTAATCATAGTTACTTTAACCTTGGTTGGATGCAGATAACCATGGTGGAGTAAACACCTCCCTGGTTGGCTACCCCCCTCCCATCCGGCGGTTGGGGTCTTTAATGACCCCAACAATGCCTTAATTAGGGTAATTTCCCCCTCTTCTTATTTATTTTATTTTCTTTTCCCTTTCTTTCTTTTAAAATGGATAATTAGGAAAAAAGTGTTTGAGCCCTCTTTGGGCTAAGGGCCGAAAATGGGTGTTGGTTGAAACCAATTTTTTCTTGCCATTACCCATACTTGTTTATTGGCTTATTGGTTTACTTAGAAGATGACCCTTACAATCTTAAGAAATTCCATTAAGGCCTTTCCTATCCTTAGGGCCGAAACCTCCCAAGCACTTGGGGGTGAATTGGGCCTCTCCCCATGGTCCAATATTCATGCTCAAAATTATATATATATATTACTTTCCATACGTAATCTAAAATAATAATCATCGACTCAATAAATTCTAATTGCAGACATATCTTGTCATATATTCTCTTAAATAGATCTCAAGTACAAAAGGGTTCCTAATTGATTACAACATCCTCCCCCCTTATTACAAGTTTTGTCCTTGAAACTTAAAAGTGCTAGTCAAAGAGGTGAGTGTACAAGTTTTTCATGCTTTCTTCTACTTCCCAGGTAGATTCATCAATCGAATGGTTCTTCCACTGCACCTTGACTATAGGTATCGATCGTCTCCTTAACACCTTTTCCTTACGATCAATTATCCTTTTCGGTTCTTCCACGTATATCGTGTCGGCTTTGATCTTCAAGGGTTGTTCCTCTGTAACATGGCTAGGCTCGTGCACATACCGACGAAGTTGAGATACATGAAACACATCATGTAATTGAGATAGTGAGGGCGGTAGTGCTAATCGATAAGCAACTTGCCCGATTTTTCAAGAATCTCATAGGGTCCAATAAATCTTGGGCTTAATTTCCCTTTGGTATTGAATCTCTTAACTCCTTTTGTCGGCGATACCTTTAGGAACACCTTTTCCTCGACTTGAAATTCTAATGGTTGCCGCTTCTCATCTGCCCAAACCATGCTTCTATCTTGGGCCGCTTGTAACTTTTGCCTTATGATTTTTATTTTCTCTCGAGTCTGCTCCACTAGGTAGGGTCCCAATAAGAATCTATCTCCGATTTCATCCTAGTAGAGCAGGGATCGGCACTTTCTTCCATAAAGTGCTCATACGGAGCCATCCCTATGGATCGATGGTAACTATTGTTATAAGAAAATTCTACCGGTTTGAGGCTCCGACTCCCATCTTCCCCCAAAGCTCAAGTACGCAAGATCGTAGCGTGTCTTCCATGTCTGAATGGTCCCTTTCTGATTCACCATCAATTGGAGATGAAATACCAAGCTCAGCGGATCTCAGTGCCCATCGCTTTCTGAAAAGCTGTCCAAAATCGTGATGTGAAGCGAGGGTCGCGGTCACACACAATACTTAGGGGTACTCCATGAAGTACTCACAATTTGTTCAACATACATCGTAGCCCAATTTCACCATTAGAGCCTTGATTGTCATAGCGGACTTTGTTAGGCGATCACGCACCTACCCAAATGGTATCGTATCCGTTCCTTGTTCTTGGTAGGTCCGTAACAAAATCCATAGTAATGTGGTCCTATTTTCATTCGGAAACTTCAAGAGGTTGTAGCAACCCAGCGGGTTTCTGATGTTCCGCTTTCACCTTCTGGCAAACGAGGCACTTTCTACGAATTCCACAATATGTCTTTTCATGCCATGCCACCAGAATCGTTGCTTCAAATCTTGATACATATTATTGGCTCCAGGGTGAATAGATAACCGAGAGTTGTTGGGCTTCCCGAAGAACTTCATTCATTATGTCCATGTTTATTGGGTACACACAGCCTTTCTCGAAACCACAAGTTGTTGTCGTTTCTGACTTTAAAACTCTTCAAATGGTTTAATCTTCATCCGGTCCTTTATCTCTTTAGGGTTTCATCATTTTCTTGTCCATCTTTAATTTTGTCTATCAGCGAAGGAATCAGCACCAACTTTGCGAGCATGCCTTCAATTGAATCAACCTCCTCCAGATCAAATTCTTCCATGTCACGCTACAAAGGTGGTTTGGCGTGGATGGCTTGTTTTTCTACTTAATACGTCAGCTACCTTGTTGGGTTTTCCCGGATGACACTGAATTGATAGGTCGTAGTCTTTCATTAATTCTAGCCATATGCGCTGATGCATGTTTAGTTCTTTTTGGGTGAACAGATACTTGAGGCTCTTGTGGTCTGTGAAAATTTCGCACTTCTCACCGTACAAATAGTGCCTCCATATTTTTAGTGCAAAGACTACAGCTGCTAATTCAAGGTCATGTGCAAGGTAGTTTTGTTCAATTGGCTTTAACTGTCGAGATGCATAAGCAATCACTCGGTCTTTTTGCATTAGTACGCATCCCAGCCCGTTCTTAGAGGCATCACTGTATACTACAAAGTTTTCACCAGGAATGGGTTGCGCTAAAACTGGGACGGAGGTCAGCTTCTTCTTTAATTCGATAAAACTCTTTTCGCAATCTGAGGTCCATTCAAACTTGGTTTTCTTTTGGGTCAAACGGGTAAGAGGCATAACAATTTGAGAAAATCCTTCCACAAACTTATGGTAGTAACCGGCGAGACCAAGAAAACCTTCGTACCTCTGTAATGTTGGTTGGTCTGGGCCATTCCGTGATTGCCTAGATTTTCTTGGGGTCTACAGATATACCCTCTTCAGATATTACATGTTCAGAAATGCTACACTTCGTAGCCAGAATTCACATTTACTAAATTTACTGTACAGTTGTTTTCTCTGTAGAATGTCCAGAACGACCCTTAAATGGTTTGCATGGGTCTCTTCATCAGATGAGTAGATCAAAATATCGTCGATGAATACTACAACAAACTTGTCTAGTTGGTCTTGAAAGACTCGATTCATTAGATCCATAAACGCCGCAGGGGCGTTGGTCAGTCCAAATGACATTACTAGAAATTCGTAATGTCCATAACAGGTTCTGAATGCAGTTTTCTGGACGTCCTCAGCCTTGACCTTCAATTGGAAATATCCTGAGCGAAGATCAACTTTACTGAAAATCCTTGCCCCCTGCATCATGATACCTTTAGGTAGGGTTTATAATAGACTCATTACTAAAATAAAATTTTAGTTTGCTTACCCGAAGCTGATCGAACAGATCGTCGATCATTGACAATGGGTACTTATTCTTTATAGTGATTTTGTTGAGCTCCCGATAGTCAATATATAACCGCATACTTATGTCCTTTTTCTTGACGAATAAGTACGGGAGCTCCCCAAGGTGAAACACTTGGCGAATAAGTTTCTTTTCCAGCAGTTCGCGTAGCTGTTCCTTCAGCTCTTTTAGTTCTGCTGGTGCCATTCGGTAGGAATCCTTTGATATTGGTTCAGCTACCGGAACCAAGTTGATTTCAAAAGATATCTCCTGGTCCAGAGGAAGACCTGGTAACTCTTCTGGAAAAACATCTGGGTATTCACGAACTACGGGGACTTGAGAAAGATCTGAGGGCGCTTGATCGGCATTTGCATAGACAAGATATCCCTCATGTCCTTTCTTCAGTGCCTTATTAGCACGAATCGCATTTACATAAACATTCTTAGGACACTTCCGCAACTTCGATCCTCCTTGAAAGGTCACTTCTTTACGTGTGGGATCCTTAAAGGTAACTTTTTTTTTACAATTGATGTTGGCATGATTCTTGGAAAAACCAATCCATCCCAAGAATCACATCGAAGTCTGTTATGGGTATGGAAATAAAATCGGCGTCAAACCGATGGTTTTCGAACTCAAGATCACAGTTTTTGAAAACATGGTAAGCTACAAGAACCTGTTCCCCAGCTGCTTGGATTCTATAGGGTGCATCACTATAGGTTGGGTTTTGCTCAATATTCTTTGCAAATTTCTTGGATATGAAGGAGAGGCTAGCGCCACTATCAAATAACACGTTGGCAGGTACTGAACACGCTAGGATAGCTCCTGAATCATGCAATACTTACTAAGAAACTATAGGACAACAGTACTTATAAGAATTAGCACAATTTCTTAGAAAATACCTGTCACCACGTCATTGGCCTCTTCAGCAGCTGCATCAGTCATGGCGTGAAGTCGTGCATTGGTATGTTGACGCTGAGGTTTGGCGGTTGTTGTTGCTGCTGGGCCCCTTTCTCCGGACATTCCTTGGCCATATGTCCTGTTTTCCCGCATCCAAAGCAGGTGTTTCCCCTTATCTGGACAGTCCTTAAGGATGTGGCCTGCCTTGCCGTACCCGAAACATTTTCCCATCTGGTAACAACATTCTCCCACATAGATCTACCGCAGTGAGAGCAGCTCGGAATGGCAGATTGTTGGCCTTGGTTCTTTGACTGGTTCTTTTGGGAACAGCGTTGGAACCGATTCTTCCCTTGATGCCCTGGGCCCCTTGTATTTTCCTTAGCGGATTTGCGGGGCCCTCTGCTCCCAGACACTTCTCGTCCTCTTTTCTGGCCGAACTCATTACGGCGAATGATATCTCTTTCAATTCTATAGCATGCGTCTAGAAGTGCGCCAAAATATTATGGATTTGCATTGACCAGCCATGTTCGAATTCTAGGGTTCTGTCCTATTTCAAATTTTAACATTTTGGTTTCTTCATCATTCATGATGGATGGTTGGAATCTTCCCAGTGCTATAAACTTGTTGGCGTAGTCAGCGACTGTCATTCCCTGTTCTTGTATTAGGGACTCAAACTCATGCCTTTTCTGCAATTTGACGGAGGGTGGTATGTAGAACTTGTTGAATTCCTGGAGAAACCTTTCCTAGGAAATTGGTCTTGGTAGAGCTTGCAGATTGGCTTTCCGCCACTGGTTGGCCTATCCTAGCAGAAATGGTCTAACTGCCTGAGTCTTTACTTCCTCTGGGGCTCTAATTAGTTCGAAGCAGTTCTCTACCTCATCTAGCCACTTCTCAGCGGCATCTGAATCTGACTTTCCTTCAAACGGCGAAACATTGGCTCTTTTCAACTTTTCAAAATAATATTGGGCATCTCTGACCGGCTCGTGAGGTTGAGGGTTATTCTGTTGCAGTATCACTTGCCCAATTTAAGTAACTGTCTGGCAAAAGTTCTGAAAAGCATTAATATCAGGCATCATTTGTAGAAAGGGTCGTTGGGGTGGAGGAACATTCTGGACTGGAGGCAGATTTTAGTCTTGCGGTGGCGGCGGTGGAGGGACCTGTGCAACTGGAGGAGGAATAGGCTCCTGCACCTCTGGCCTTGCTCTTGATGGTCGGCCCCTTGGTCGCACCATCTGCATTATGCAGCATCGGATTTTATTCAATCTGGGAAAGTCATAATAGGTGGCTGAATTTAATCGATACCAATAGCATATCTGGCATGCACATACATACTTTATAAATTATATTCTGGGATTTGTCGTCAATTAGGGTTTTATCAATTTGCCGAACCCTAATTTTCCAGTCCAAGTCATCCTAGTCTAAGGTCAACTCTTCTCTAGGATCAGAACTTAGATCTAAGGTCAAGCTTAATGGTCTACAATCATGACCTAGTTCTTATTCTGCCCGGATATAGAGCCTCAGCTCTGATACCACCTGTAGCGCCCCGCACCCGGCCCAGCCAGAGTTGGTGCACCCGTCGTACTTCATTAAGGAGAGTACCAGGCATCGATCTATAACATGTCATGGTCCATGATATAATGCATGGACTTTCGCTCTTACATGTTAATAAGTAAGCGAAACCGTGGTAGAATTAAAACCTCAAGTTAAAACATATAGGAAATCATTCATAGTTTTACAACCCAAGTCAAATGTACCGAAATTCTCAAAAATAGATGTTTCCCATCACAAATACATAATCAGTCATCAATCACAACCAGCAAGTCATGTCTCCTAATCCGTCCATCCTTTGCCGCACTCACGGGTAGGGGACCCTAGGTTCATCCTCAATCCATTCTACCTTGTTCCCTGCAGTCTCTGGGAGGAAAAATAGGGGGTGAGTGACAAATTCACTAGCAAGTATACTATAATAATCGAGGATTAAATGGAAAGTACATACAGGAACCAAACCCCAAAATTTCGGTTTAGAAACATACATGTCCTCCATCCAATACCTGATAGTGGTCAACACTTAATGCGTGAAGATCATAACTTAAGCAAGATCGTTACTTAATAAAGGACATAACAATAAAAGACCGCAACTTGCATAATTTCGTAACATATCAAGGATCATTACTAAATGAGGTCATACTTGGGAGCTACCAAGTTATAACAACTTAGTCTAAATATCATGTGTCACCACACGATGACTCAATAAACATGACATGCATACATATGTACGTGTGATGCACCATGATAAAAATGAGAATATGATCTTTCAGGCTTTTCATTCAAAACATCATCGTCAAAAACAATAGAGTGTTCAGATCTATCTTCCCGGATCCGAGGAGGTCAAGTCTCCCCTTCGAATCTATTATTCCCGGATTCAGAACGGTAACGTCATCACTTATCAGGTCTATTCTCTCCGGGCCTGAACGGTCCATATCATCAGATCAATTAACCCTGGATCTGGGTGGGTCCTTACTGGCCAGGAACATACACACACGGTACCGGTGAAAAGCGTTCTTTTTAAAACAGAATCTTTTCTTTAAAAACGCTTTTCATTATTCTTTCACATAAAATCAATGCCATGAATCATGTAAATGACGATGATGCAATGCATGACACGTATTATGCAAACCATGACATAATGTGTTACATATACACATATGTACAACTCGTTCGCTACGCTGGAAAAATTTCCAGCATTATCACTCCTTATACTCGGCCTTAATCCCTTATAGTTAGGCCTACTATTATGAATGCTTGTCATACATGTGCATAGAAATGTCATTCATATTTACAATAGAATACTCGCGATGATATAAAATGCGTATGACACTTAGTTGATTGATTACAAAATAAGGCTACTGAATCCTTGGCGATACATCGCCCCTTTCTCTTTTGTCTTTTGTGTAAGCCCATTAAAACTCTTTTAATTTGGGCCGGCTATTATTACGTTAATTGGTGATTGTGAGCCCAAGTCGTATAACTATCCTAAGTTCATTCGAACAAGACCTTATAATAAGTTATTTAATTCTGCCCAAAATCTCATATTAATGACGCCCACTTATTTATGGTATTTACCCTTCAATTAGTCATTCTAAAATAAGTGGCCTACATATAAGGGTTCACATATGTCTTAAGTAGTTGGTAAATGAATTTTGCGGATTTATAATATCGTTAGAGGCATCATTTATTCTTTTTTCTAAAACCGTTACATGTTAATTTCTGGATTGACCGATTTTACTACAAATCCTAGTGTGACCATACCGTAAATCTTTATTTAGAAATTCCAGCATATTCCTAAGCTCTATTTCCTGGTTACTCATTAGGTCATATAAAATCTGTCTAGCCCAGTAAACTTTCCAGCATGACCAGTTTTAGTAAAAATTTCACTAAAAATAATCCGTAACTCCTTTTAAAAAAATTCCAACTCTCATATCTAATATACACATAAGCTAGTGTCATACCAAAAATCAACTAAATTGAATGTCTCTAAGGTCTCTTTTCAGGTCTCACAAAACGGCCAAAAATCTGCCTTGCTCCAGTAAATTTCAGTTTTTGGTAATTTTTCATTCCTATATGGCCCCAACTTGCATTGTTTGATGTAAACACTTTATTAAGCTTCAACTCACATTTTTCATGGGAAATTTACACGTTACAAACGTCATATGTAAGTCCCTACAAAACAGTTTGTACACCACATACATTATCCTTTGGCCAAGCACACCATATTTCCACTAAATCAACATTAGCAAAATTTGGTGCACACGCACCCTAGCCCCCAAACAGCCCTTTTTATACACATGCAAGGCAAAATCACAACTCCACAAAAAGCATATTTAGTTTAATACGCAAAAGCATAAATCTTGTTCCCACTATACCCCATAACTTATTACTTCATGCAAAAACTACCTCTATTTCTTTTAACCCTCTCCACCGTATGCCTTATCCATGGAAAAGAAGGGATCTTTAGCATGTTCATCTTGGATTATCACATAATAGTGCTTAAAACCAATAAAGAATCCACCTTTAAGCAAAAACTCACACATACACGCCACTTAACCCCTAGGCCAAAAGTTTCATGCATCAAAGCTTAACATTTGACATCTAAATTGAATCTTAAGGTTATCTAGTCATTCATGCAAGCACTTTCACATTCAAGCCACAAATGGCATAGTGTACTTGCCTTTTCACTTACTCCTCTTGAAAGATGTATGGAAGGTTGGAACCTTTCTCCTGTTTTAGTCATGTACCCCACGGTTTTATAAAGGAAAAGGGGTAAATGGTTAGTTAAAACCTTAAGTAAAGGATACAGTTATTAAGGGCTAGATGAACTTACCAAAAAGGAGCTTGAGTAGTATCCAAGCTTCTCAAGACTAGAATCCACAAAAGCTTGAGACTTGTTGAGCCTAGTGACCTTGAAGGTCATGGTTATGAGGAAGAAAATAGCACCATAAGTTTCACCTAATGAAAATGTAGATATCTTCACAAGAGGTCTAAGAATACTTACCTAATATCCCTTAGTCTTGAAAGAACCTAGGAACCTCTTGTTTTGCTCTTGGCCGTGTGGTTTGGGGTGAAGGGAGGAGAAGGAGCTCTTCTTGCACTTGGGGTTCTTTGAGTGTTTAGAAGAATGGAAGAATACTCAATAGTATTTTGGAGGGAACTCTCTTTCTTGGCTAGCTTGTAGCAGTTGGGGTAAAGGGAAGGGGTGGAAGACTTACTAAGGTTAAAAGAATTAACCTTAATTACTTTATTTAATTTTTAACCTTTGTTACTTTTTAGTTAACCAAGGTTACTTTATCACTAACCTTAATTACTTTATTCTAATCATAGTTACTTTTTGAGCTAACCTTAGTTACTTCATTTAATCATAGTTACTTGAACCTTGGTTGGATGCAAGATAACCATGGTGGAGTAAACATCTCCCTAGGTTGGCTACCCCCTCCCATCCGGCGGTTGGGGTCTTTAATGACCCCAACAATGCCTTAATTAGGGTAATTTCCCCCCTCTTCTTATTTATTTTATTTTATTTTCCCTTTCTTTCTTTTAAAATGGTTAATTAGGGAAAAAAATGTTTGAGCCCTCTTTGGGCTAAGGGCCGAAAATGGGTGTTGGTTGAAACCAAAATTTTCTTGACATTACCCATACTTGTTTATTGGCTTATTGGTTTACTTAGAAGATGGCCTCTACAATCTTAAGAAATTCCATTAAGGCCTTTCCTATCTTTAGGGCCGAAACCTCCCAAGCACTTGGGGGTGAATTGGGCCTCTCCCCATGGTCCAATATTCATGCTCAAAATTATATATATATATATATATATACATATATATATATATATATATTACTTTCCATACGTAATCTAAAATAAAAATCATCGACTCAATAAATTGTAATTGTAGACATATCTTGTCATATATTCTTTTAAATAGATCTCAAGTACAAAAGGGTTCCTAATTGGTTACAACATCAGCCGTCATAGTCTCCCACGTTTGTGCTGATTGTTCCGGCAATAATGCATCCTCAATCGCCATCTCTCCCAAAACAATCTCACGACATAAAGGTATTCTGATGATTACATTTTCTGATGATGAGATCGATGCTTTATCTACTCCCTTTAAATTTTTGTTAGTGGGAACTTTCTGGTATGGTCGACCACCATTGAAGGTTATTCGAGATGTTTTGAAAAAATTGGTTTTCAAACTGATTTGCGCATCACCTTGATTGATCAGTCACATATTCTGTTGAATTTTTGTCATGAGCCTGATTATCTAAGATGTTTTTATCGTCGTGCATGGAATATATCTTGGTGTCATATGTGTGTTACCAAATGGACAGTATATTTTGATACAGCCGCTGATGTACCAATTGTCCCATTATGGATTGCTCTTCCTGGCTTGCCAATACATTTCCATCAGAAAGCTGCGTTATTTGAGATTGTCCGCCTCATTGGAGCACCAATTAAATTAGACATTTCTACCTTAGAAGGTTTGCAACCCTCAGTTGCCCGTATTTATATCGAGGTGGATGTTTCGCAGGATCTGCCAAAAAAGATTTATTTGCAGGCTAAACAAAAAATCATTTTGCAATAGGTTGTTTATGAAGATCTCTCAATGTTTTGTACTACATGTCGCATGCTTGGACATGCAACAGGCAAATGTTAGGAGCCTTCAATGCATGCAGTCCATCAGGCACAGCCTGCCACCAGATGGACTCCAAAAAAATCATCTCCTTCAAGCGATTCCATCCTTACAAAATCACCGATACTTCAAAAGGTACCAGTGATAATTTCTTCTGATGCGGAGGTAAATACCAGCTTGCAAAATACTTCCTCTACTGTTGATGTTCCATTGCCACCTCCTAGCCATGCATAAGATCTCTCTTCTTTAGGTTAAGATGCAGAATACCCTCCGCCGCCAGAATTCGATGATACTGGTGAGATAGGTCATTCCTCCGACACTGAATTGCATGGGGAAGATATGACTTCGGCGTCCATCTCGGAGGATGTTATTCGGAGAATACGATCATTTTCAGAATCACCTTCGGATGAGATCCTGTTTTCTCGTCTTGAGGTGTTGCCTTCAGATGAGGGATTTATATCAGTTGTACCTCGTCGACGCAGAAGAACACGTAAGGACTTGCCACTTTTACCGCCTTCTACCATCTTAACTCGTAGAGCTGCACGTTCGGTTCATTAAAGTGAAGTTACCTTTTCCCAATGAATATTATGGTTTGGAATATTAGGGGCATCAGACGCTCTTTATCGCGTTTGCATCAATTAGTTCATTTACATCGTATTAATCTTTTGGCTGTCATTGATCCAAAACATCTATCAAATCGCATTACACGTTATGAAACGGATCTTGGTTTTTCGCATCATTTCTCTTCATCGTCTGGTAAGATCTAGATTTTCTAGTAAGATTTGCTTTTTCGGTTTGTTGATACGCAAGATGATACTCAGGTGGTACATTTTCAAGTTTTTTATGTCCCACTGAATTTATCATTTAGCTGCTCTATTGTCTATATGAACAACATTCAGTTTCCCTTCGGATGCCACTTTGGCAATCGCTTCGACATCACTCCCAACAGTTGGATATTCCTTGGATTGTGGGTGGTGATTTTAATACGTTTTGTTCATTGCATGATCATCGGAGTAGCTGTAATCCTACATTGGCAGCTTTGCAGGATTTTACTGATTACATAGAGGATTGTTCTTTGATGGATCCACTTTTTCAGGGGTCGAGATATACATGGACAGATGGCCGAGGGCTCGGCCAAGTGCAATGCCACCTAGACTGGGTCTTCATTAATTCTCGTTTTTAGGACTCGTTTGATGATTTACGACTTACACATTTACCATGGATTTCATCTGACTATACTCCTTTTTTGTTTTTATGTAGCAAGGCACAAACAAGAAGTAGACGTGCTTTTCGATTTCCAGATGCTTGGTTGTTACATCTGGATTTTCATGCATATGTTAAAGAAGCCTGGAAATCATATCCTACTACTAGTGGAATGTATGGATTTTATAACAAGTTGTCTCGGCTCAAGAAGGATATTCAAAGCTGGAACTCGACTATTTTTGGCAATATTTTTCAATGTGTGGAGCTAGCTGAATCCATGGTCAGGCATGCAGAATTAGCATAGGGTCAGTCTTCCACCGAGGACAATAGAAGTTTGTATCATCAGGCAAAAGTGGAGTATGTTAAAGCTGCTAACTATGAGTTTCATTTTTGGAAACAAAGATCGAGTTCGGTGGATACATGATGGGGGGTGCTAATACTCGTTATTTCCATTTGGTGGTAAAGGGTCGACACACTCAACTTCGCATACAACAAGTTTATACTACTGATGATTTATGTGATACCCTAGACTCAATTCAGCGAAGGCGATTTCTTTTTATACAGCTTTATTTTCAAAGGAACCAACGGGTGACTATGATCGAATACTGCAGCATATATCCATGTTGGTAACTACAGAGGATAATACTTTTCTTATGCATCTTCCGCAAGCTGCTGAGATTAAAGAAGCTGTATAGCACTTAGACCCATAAAGTGCAGCAGGACCAGATGAATTCCATGGGAATTTTTTTCGCTCATGTTGGGATATTATGTATATAGATGTTACGTTAGCAGTCCAAGAATTCTTTCTTGGTATTCCACAACCTTCGGCTCTGGCAGCTGCACTGATCAATTTGATACCAAAAGTCTCAGCTCCTAGAACTTTTAGTGACTATCGGCCGATATGTTTGACTAATTTTCTAAGCAAGATCTGTACTCGCATTATTGCGACATGTCTTTGTTTCCTACTTCCAAAATTGATATCTCCGGAACAGACATGTTTTTTGAAAGGATATGAAATATCTTCTCAGGTTCTCTTAGCGTGAGAAATGATCCATATGCTTGATAGAGGTGGAAATCAGTTATGTTTAAAACTGGATATGATGAAGGCATTTGATCGGGTGAGTTGGGAGTATTTAGAGTTGTTGTTGGCAAAATTTGGTTTCTCAGCCTTTTTTATTCGTGTCATTCTCAATCATCGAAAAAGTACCAGATTATTGGTCCTTATAAATGGAGTCCCCTCAGAGGCATTTCAGCCATATCGTGCCGTTAAGAAAGGCGACCCGCTATCCCCTTTACTCTTTATACTATTTTCGGAGGGTTTTAGTAGGGGGTTAAAGGCTCAGGTGGAGGCTGGACGGTTGCAATCCTTCAAGTTAGGACGGGTTCCAATGCATATTACACATCTAGCTTATGCTTATGATTTTTTGGTTTTCCTGCATGGCACTATTCGTACATTACGCCTATTTCGGGAATTTTTGACTTGGTATGAGACAGCCTCGGGCCATAAAGTGAATTACAATAAGAGCAGATTTATATCTTCTTCAAACACAACAGATCTACGCAAACATTGCTATGAGGAAATACTACACATGCGGCCTACATGCTTACCTTTTCGTTATCTGGGATCTATGTTACATAAAGGTATCAGCTGCGCTCGTTACTGTTCATCCTTGTTGGACCATATTGATGCACGGTTAAATGGTTGGCATAATAAGCTTCTCTCACATTCGGGCATATTAGTCTTACTGAGATATGTTATGTCCTTTATTCCTTTACGTATTATTGCTACAGGTGGCCTTCTGCAGTCCATAATTAAAATCATTGAATGAAAGATGTATAATTTTTACTGGGGACCAAAAAGGCATTGAGTGGCTTGGAGCAAGATTACAACTCCATGTGATGAAGGTGGTCTGGGCATCCGCAATATTCGGGCGTTGCAGGAAGCATATTTTTGTCGTATATGATGGTCTTATCATCAACATAATACTTTATGGAGTAGGTATCTTCATGCCAAGTATGGTTTTCGGTGGGATTATATTCCACGTCTACCGGACTCTCCCATTTGGAAGATTATTTGTCGCTACCATTTGAGATGTTAGTCACATTATCGTTAGAGGGCCTGCAGCTATCATGGACAGCCACAGCCTCAGGAGATTTCACATCGAGTTCCGCCTATGAACTTTGCAGAATGCCGCGTCCAACTATGTCGGCTAAATTTATTTGGCACAAGAAACATCGGCCGATTATCAGAAACTTTCTTTGGCGTATATATCATCGTGCGATCCCACTACAAGATTATGTATGCGAGTTTATAGTGGTTATGCCAACACAATGTCCTTTCTGTAAACAGGCATCAGCGGAGGTGGATCATATATTTTTACATTGCCCACACATTCGGCCAATATGGATCTTTTTTGCATCTTTGCTAAATGGTCTATCACCTCATTCTCGACGACTATGGCCTTATTTATTATCTTGGTGGTTCTGGTCATCATCAACCAATTTACTAGACATTTTATAGATAGTTATTCTGGGTATTATTAGCTATAATATCTGGCGTACTTGTGCCTCATTAGTCTATGGAGACAGCACATCTTGCACTACAGAGTCGGTCATGGCTACTATACTACAGATATTTATTCCTGGGCTAAGACTATTGATGGACAAAATTGGCTTTGGACTATCGTTTGGTGAATCATTTGGACTTTATGCCTCCAATTCGCATCAAGCGAGCTCAAGTTGTTAGATGGTTAGTTCCACCCACTGGTCGCTTGAAACTGAATATAGATGCTGCAGTTGGACCCAGGTTTGCCGCTGGCAGTGTCATTTTACGAGATGCAATGGGAGACTGTCTTGGAGCGATTTCTTTTCGCTTGCCATTGTGTGTGCCATATATGGCGGAAGCACAAACTGCATTATTTAGCCTGCTCTTTTTATTACCATTATATCGTAACATTATATTGGAAACATATAATCTTCAGCTTTCTCAGATCCTCTATCAACCAACATCGGTTATAGGCCCTTTTCATCTCAACACTTTGCATTCCCTTCTACAACAGACGCACATTGTAATACAACACACTGTTAGAGAAGCAAATATGGTTGCCCATTACTTGACACATCATGGATTACGAGCGCCGTAAATGACTTATTACACGCGGTTCAATCTACCCCCTGGTTCGCAGCTACGTTATGCTAGATGGAATTACTAGACACCTCCGCGATGTTTTGCAATATCAGCGCCCACACCATTCTTGTCTTCCATATGGATTGGCTCAGAAATATGGTTTCTGCCTGCATTCGAATGGATGCAGGCAGGCTGGATATGCTTCTATGTTTCTTTGTTTGCATATGATTCTATATTGTTTGTCACATACTCATGTCTGCTTTCTTCGTGTTTAGCTTTGCATGGACTGCACTAGAGGAATCGTGGATCTGTGCATATTTTCTTCACAGTGTAACTTCATTGTCATAGGGCAGCTTTGTTATTATTTTCCAGATTTTCCGACTGGAGTAAATATGTACTCTTTTTTCGTGCAAGATTTTATCCACAAGGGTGGTTTCGCTTGCCAAGGTTTTAATGAGGCATGTGATACTTCAAATTGAACTTACCCATCCTTATATCTCCCTACCACAGAATTTTGGCTAGCTAGCAGTTATGTTATGTTTCGTTTTGAAATTTTATGTATGAATGGTATTCCTCCGCCTTAAGTGAGGGCTTTTAATAAAAATTTGGGGACTGGGTCCTTTTATAAAAAAACACACATGCAATAATTGCCATTTGGCCAATTACACATATATATACATATTTAATCTTTTTTCCTTGTTTATATATCTTACTTCTTTATTCTATATTTGCCTTATTTCTTCCATCTTTATATATATATAACCGTGTATATGTCTACATATATATGTATGCCCAAAAGTGATTATTTGACCGAAGATATATGCATCCATACTTACTTATATTTTCCTTTTTATAACTCATTTCTTTATTCCATCTTTTAATCTCATGGCTATTTCTTTTCATATCCAACATATTTATATTTATTACATGTCATAAAACTTATTCTTTCTCTTCTTTTTACATGATGGCCGAAAGAATATATATATATATATATATATATATATATATATATATACAGCACATAAATATTTTCCTTTTTCATCTCTTTTACTTATATCTTGGTTTGAATATTTGTACTAACCACAAACATATTAATTTCGATCCACATAAAGTCTCACAAAATCATCGTCAAATACATAAGCATGTTAAAGGATGAAAATCATGAAAATAAAGCAAGTGGACCACAAAAACCTATCTAAATCGTGTATATACATGTAGATACATGAAATGATGATCATCAAAACCACACATATGATCAAGTATCTTAGTCATGCTTATGATGCATACATAAACATACTAAAACAAGATCAACAAACATATGAAACCAAAATGCCATAGAAAATACATATTGATGATCATCATAGAAAAAAATTACGTGAATAAATACATCCAAGTCATCTTCTTAGTAAACTTTTCTTAGCATGTAATAAATCTTTATCTTCCTTCATCTTTCATATTTATCACATAAGAGTATTCATTTCCTTTCATTTCTACATGTAATCTCATTTTTCATCTATATGGCCGTGTGTATATATATAATATTTAACACTTTATACCTCACTTAAGAACATAACTTTTACATATTCTTGATACTAAAACCTTGAACATACATCATGAATGATCCAACTTTATATGAACATATATACTTAAATCTTTGAAAACCATGAAGGATCTAGTAATAATACTTGCCCTTATCACTTAATCCTTATATGAAAGTGAAGAGTTCTTCATTTGGCTTGAAGAAAATCTTTCTCTTCCTCCTTTTATGAACCCATGGTTAGGAAAAAGAAAATGGAGGGTTAGTGTGCCACTATGAAAATGAATAAATGGAAGAAGATTAATATAGCTGGAGAAATGCACTGGAGTACCGATGTGTATCATGCATCGGAATTGAGAGTGCGGAGGAACAAGTTGCTGTCCGAAAAAACCGATAGAAGAAGCTTCCGACTCTTTAACTCACCCTACACCCACAGTTTTGATGTTAATATCAGGGAGGATGTTGTAGCTAATGTTTTGAGTGAAGGACTAGAATGAAGAGAAGAAAACTATACCTTGGTATGGCCTTGCATAGTTCTCGGCTAGGAGGAGGACAATGGGGCTTGGAGAGTTGTTTTCTCTTGCTTGAAGGAAGAATAAAATATTAAGAGTATGGTAGGAAGTGAAGTGTGGAAGAAAGAAAGGAATTGCCATATAACTAGGGGCAATTTTCGGCCAAGAGAGGGAAGAGAGGGAAGAAGAGAAAATGGAAGAAGTGGAGCGGTTAGGAGAGAGTGAAAAAAATGATGGTTGCTTGTGAGGAAATCATGGAAGACTTCTTCTATCTTGTCCTTGGCCTTTGTGGCCGATTTTCCCTTCCTTCTCTTTTTTTCTTTTTCTTCCACAAATATCTTCTTATGTATTAATTTCCTTTTCCTTTTATTTAAGTAGTGTAAAATACTTGTATCCTGTCTTTTCTTTTTGCGTTAATTTATTCTAGGTTATAAGTTGTTGCATGTTGTAGAGTTTTAATTCTTATGATGAAATCATAACGTTCGTTAACAAATTTTGTCATATATCCATATTTTGTATGTTTTAATAAAAGGAAAAAATTTTAAGGCTGTGGTACCCTTGCATTATGTGAAATCCATGTGGTCTCTAACCTATACTAATACTGGTATATGGCAATATATGCGCTGTGGTTATATTCCTCTAAAAGGAAGTTCAACTCGTGTAGAAACATTTGTCTACAGTGTTCAAGGAACTTGTTTAATGGTATATCACTGTGTGGTGATTATTGCCTTCTTTGATTTGCTGGTCATTAAGATGGAAGGCTATATCTTCTTGTGTGTAATGATTCCATCTGCTTCACCTTTGATTTTCTATTGTGATTATGATATAAATAATGATAAGATTCTAATCTTTGTTGGATACTTGTTGTGGGAAAATTTGGAGCTGTTATCATCATTGTATGGTGCTCTGTATATCAAATTCTTACCTCATGATCATATGCTAACTATATGATGATCAATATGCTATTTTAACCAGTCTGAGAAGCTGACAATGTTGAATAATCAATATGTAAACTTCAGTCATGACTGGTTCTTGTTGGATACCTCAGATATATACTATATTTCCTTCACTTGAAAAAAAAGCATGGCATGAAGATGGTTAAACTATGCTGGCATGTTAAGGATTGTGTGTTTCATTTCACTATGGTTGATGAAGTCCTTAATATTGTCTTCGAATTGGTGATCTAGAATATATACTACTTCATGGCTAATGGTCTCTGTGAGAAAAAAAATTGATGTCATCAATGTTATGACCCGCACCCGGGCTAGAAGATAAAGAGAACGAAGAAAATTACGATAGAAATCAAGTGTAATCGTTGTACCGCACTTGGTATAATATGCATAAGTTATCCTAAATAAAACTTAAGGACTACTAAGAATTAACTTAATAGGTGTAAGACTAACTAATAATGCATATAAATAAATGGTACAAATTTTATTTAGGAATTAAATAAAGGAAAAACAGAAAATAACACATAAGAAAGGCTAAAATAGTAAAATATTACCCACTTGCACACCACCCCCAAGAACCAGCCACCCTCTCCCTTTTCCCCAAAATTTTTCATTTCTTCCTTTTATTTTTTTCCCGTCCATCATTTCAAGTCTTACACCATGTAAGACAACTAACCTCTCTTCTTTCATGCAATTTCCTTTCTTCCCCACTATCTTCATAATCCAAGGAAACACCATCATTACCCCCACTACTAAAATTTTCGGCCATGTATGACTAAGGGGGATAAAACCTCTTCTTGCAAGACAACTTAACCATTTAGCCTCCCCCCATTTTTCACACACCTCACTCTCTCACTGAAACACTCTTTTCTCTCCCTTCTCTCTAAAAAAATTCAAGTCTTCCTTCCCTATTCCCCTCCAACCCGAGAACATCAAGGCAAAGAGGAGAAGGACTCCTTCCTTTTCCAAGTGAAAACTAAGAGTGCATACATTTTAATCTTCAAGGTAAACACTACATCACTATCCTTTATATCTTTCTCACTTTCTATCTTCCACAATAACACTCAAATCCCCTCCATTTAGGCCCCAAACTGAGATCACAAAGGAGGTAGGAGAAGTGTTCTAGGTCGAAAATTATAAATCTTCAAGGCAATCAAAGGTGAGTTCTATTAAGATTGAGTTTTAGAGTATTCTTAACTTCTCCTTCTTCAAAAATAACTAACCTTGCTCCTCATATGGCCATCTAGGCTGTGTAGCCCCAAGCAAATATAAAGATTCAATCTAATTCTTCTAGGTATGAGATTCAAGTATCAAGGCAAGTATTCTTCTTAGCTTCTTCATGAAAGTTTAAAAATGAATCTCTTATGTTCCTACCACCACATGGGTCATGCATGCATAGCTTAAAATGAAGTCTTTATCACAAGAGTGTGAAAAGTATACTTGCATGCCTAAACTATGTATGACTGTGAGCTAGTCTTGCATGAAATTATGAACATGATCAAGATGACCTTTAGAAGTGACATGCATGGAAAAATCTTGGTATAATTAGTCCATTGGGGCCGTGCATGTCATGAAAAAAGAGGGTCAAACATGCATTCATCAAATCTATGTAAATGTAGGTGGATTAATACACTTTCTTGAAAAAGTGTACCAAGAACCTCACTTAGTATCATCTTCATATGTGCATGTAGGACGATCATAATTTTCTTTGTTTTCATATATATGAGAGTGTATTTGCATGGCCATGGCTATGATGTAGTATGTTTATGGTGCATTATAGTCCATACCATAATGCATGCCATAAAAATTAGCATCTTGGATGATCATCACCTTATAATCACATTTATCCTTCTAAGATGGGGCTGTTTTGAGTCTCCATCATTGGCATGATTTCATCACCATCATCATGATGTGTATCTTGATGATCATGGCCTAAGAAGGTGTATTTTCATAGGATTCATCCTCTTATGTATTTGCCTGTCACTATTATCATAATCATCACCATTATCATGGTCCTTGTGATCATGATTATGGAAGATGTGATGTTGTCTAAAGTTTAGCATGTCAAGATCATGGATATCAATGTTTCATCATCATGACACATGATCATGGTAGTTAGAATATAAAATAGATGTCATTATATTGGTATCATACATGCACCCAATAAATTGAAGAATCCACATCGGTGTGTGCCCACACCTTTCGGCCAAGAGGACAAATTATTGCCATTATGATGTTCAAATTGTTATTTGGGAGAACATATATAAAGATATATATGATATGTATAATATATTTATGAAATTAGTATATTTGTGATGCTAAACAAAGTTGGAAATCAAGAATATGTATGGATGGTAACTTTCGGCCAATAGGCCAATTTGAGTACCTTTATGATGAACTAAATTTATCTAAGTACATTTATGTAAGTATATGTATAATGTATATTATATAAGTGGTAAATCAAGGAATAACCAAGCTACTAAATTGGAAACGGTTAACCACCAAAAAGGGGGCTATTTTAGCCATTGGGCCGAAAACACCTCACAGTGGCAAAATGGTAAATTTTCAAGTTTAAGAATTTAAAAAGGGGCTGTTTGGAGGTCTTTATAATTAAATAAAGTATTGGACATCTTAAGAGAATAAAATTAGTGGTTGAGAACCATAAACAGGGGTTGTTTTGGCCACTAAAACTGAAAGTTTAGTGATAAGGGCAAATCCGTCAATTTACACCGGTACGTGATATAACCACTAAGTTAAGTAAGGAACTAAGGGGCTGAATTGACTTAAGATCTTTAACCAGCCCAGAAACCAAGTATTTACTATGCATATGTCAACATGATTTCAAAACCAACTATTTTCATTTACGACCACGTTACGAAATGATTTTGCAAAAGATGTTTAAAAGGATTTTTATGAATAAAGAACCATACCGCAAGACGAATGATTCCATACGACTCATGTATGTTTCTGTTGGCTGAGTGTAACTCCTTGTCCGGGGCAAGGGATCTTTGCCTTTCTATTACGTCTACGACGTTCTGTATGGAGAGCTGCTTGACATCTGGTCCTTGGAGAGGATGTAGGGGCAAAATACGTTATGGACAAGTGTAACAATGCGTCTGGGGCTCGAGATCTTGGTCATAACGTGTCATCATTAGCTCAAGGTATGTATGATGTAATACCGTGGTTGGACCATCGGGATTTATAAACGGTACTGAAGGCTACTTGGAAAATCATTCGACATGTCATGTGTACCATTCTTATGATGTGAAAAGTGCTACAGCCAATTCATATTTTGTCATGCTATAAATGTACGAAATGATATGTTCTGAAAGGTTTACAATGCATGCATCATGAACATGTCTCATGGTCACTTAGTACCCTTAAGTCATAATTACTTCTGTACCTTGCCCTAGTATGATGGTCAAGTAAGCATATGAAACTGAACTTAAATGATTGTGTTCAAGAATGATACAGACTATATGAAAGATAACTAAGTTCAAAGTAAAGCTGACAAAAGACTTTAACTGCCAGATTTACTGTACTGTTTATTTATGTTATTTACGTCGGATGTTACTTTCATATGTGTTACAGATATAGTACTTGTTCAGTATTTTACTGTATTCTCTCCACTACCCTGATCCCCATGCATGATCCGCTTGATTAACCTAGACGGAAATACTTTCTGAACAATTCATTATCGCTCATTCCTTATTTTTACCATGCAGACCCGCAGGACCCAGAGCAAGAGTTTGCAGAAGACGATTCCAGAGAGTAGGTTCCTAGGGCTGCTTAGTAGACTCCTGTACCACCTTTTGTATTTTGATATTCAACTATGTACCTTTGACAGATGTACTGATGTACTACAGCTGATACTTTATCGGATGTAGTAGTTTGTACTCATATCGATGTTTTATTTTGTCTATTTTATGATGCTTCCGCTATTCGATTCATGTTTATGATGATGCATATATTGATGATATCGACGCCTTGTACATCTTGTAGCAGAGTACGGCGGGTGCACTGTGCTGAGACCCTAGTCACAAGCGGGATGCTACAATCAAGGTTATTTAAACCACGACGTGAGTATATAACTTGGCTGGTATACTTTGGAATTTGAGGCAAACATCCTCTATGCTTCTGTGATATTGATGTGGGATGCAAGTATGAAATTTATATTGTCCAAAAGTTTTTATTTCATAAATTATACCAACTTAAATTAAAACTGTCCTGTCTGGGAAGTCTTATTGGAATCATCTCACAGAACTGACTATCAAGGCATTGTTATGGCATCCTATTATTGTTTGGCCGGTTATAAGTTGTGTGCCGTATTTCTAGTTGGTCAGCCATAAGCCATATGCCATTTTTAGTGATGAGGCTTCCTCAGTTGACTGAAATGAAAGGAAGGAGAGTTCCTCAAGGGATAAGGCACCTTCTGCTTCTTAAGGAAGGAGGGACTTTACCTCATACAGTATGGACCTCTATGTCCTTAAACTAGTGTTATTTGAGGCCATTGGTGAAAATTGTTGTTTGAATAGACAAGGGTCCCTCTGAGCTATGAACACGAGTAATTTAGAATTATTCCTCTGAGTCATATAGATGGACTCCATTAAGCCATTCTATTTTTATTTGAATGGACAAGGGTTCCTCTGAGCTATGAACACGAATAATCAAGAATTATTCCTCTAAGTCGTAGACATGAACTCCTCTGAGCCATTCCATTTATTGTTGATGCCATAGTTGCCATTAGTGTTGAGATGGATGTTTATTCCCAACATGTTTATTGAGTCCTAAGTTGCCATTGTTATCTGATGCCATACATGTCCTTATTATCACTTGTAAGATGTTGGTTCCTAAATGGTATATGTTGATGCATTGGCTAGATGGTGTTCTAGCATGATCTTTAAGGCCAAATTACCTTGTGATAATTGGTGTTTTTCACTAATGGTGGCATGAGTATATTCAAAAAGAAAAAAAAACAAACAAGCTATATGACCAACACATATACATCTGTTATTTACTTGATTCCTGCTCCGGGTTACTTCTATTTGTTTTTGTGATTCATCATTTGTTACCCTCCTATCCTAACAAATCTATGATTATAGATTGATAAGTAGTAATGGGTAATGATATATGTTGCAAAGTTGGAAATATCTGTATAAACAGATTTGTTGGCCAAACGTTGGGGAAATGATCTGGGTTGTTGTTATATTCTGTATGTTATTTAAAGATCTGCTTGATAGATAGCCCTTTGAATGCTTTTTTTGTCCTATTTAGGCGGATGATATTGATCTTTCCTTGTTCTCTGTGGTGCATGGATCTCGGTTTGATTGTCTAAGTGACAGCATAAAGGACATATGATGTTTACTGCTTTGTTCCTCGTTCTTCCAAATATTAAGTCATTGTTTATCTTCTTTCTATCACATATGTTCTTCTACCTTAGAATGAATTCTACTTGTCAGTAACTGCTGTATATTTTTCCTCTGCATATATGTATTCAAGCGAACTTGACGGTGCAGGGTTAATTCTTATTTTGTCCATTCCTGGTACATTATTTGCATTAATCATGCATATTAATCACTACGTCTCTTGCTTTCTGTTTTTTGTTGTTGCATTACACATGTTCTCATGCACCACTTACAGTCGTGCAATAGTCCAAAATTGTCTGTTCATCTCCCAATGGCCCAGAAATATGTAATGATTGTGTATATTATAGTGACCCCTTCCCATGATAATATTAGTTGATACTACTGGTTATTCACTTTGTTAAAATCAAGGCAAAAAGCATTTCATTGGATTTTGGTAGTTAATGATAGAGTCTTTCGTTGGTCAATTAAGAAGAAGAAATATACATATGAAATATTTTGAAGTTCCATGTAAAGATACACCTTTTTTTCTATTTATGCAATCGGTAACTCATTCTTCCTGCCTTCCTGGAGAAAAATTACATTGGGTATCTGAATGTTAGCTCGTTGAGTTGTTGCTTCTGCTTCAGAAGATAATAAAGGGACTTACTCTGCTGCTACTTCTGACAGATTAAGGGCTGGGTAATTTTTTGATTTGCCTAATATTGTCTTATCTTGGTTTTCTATTTAGAGCTGCAATTTTTCCCAGGTCTTGTGTCCAGCCTGCTACTGCTTCAATGCAATATGATTTGTCGACCTCCTAGATACTTTTCTTGCTTAAAATATGGTACAATCTATCTCTTGGTTTATTATGGGCCTAACTTCTGTGTTATCGGATGTGGTCCCTTATGGCCAGAAACATTGTTTTATAGTTTATATATGCTTTCCGGTTTAGAAAAATGGTCTCATATGCCTGAGTTAATTATCCAGCGCTTGGCTTCTTATCTACACTCTGGTCTGATATAGGCTATGGTCCATAAACTGCTAATATTGATCCTTGTTTTAGTCAACTCTTGTATCTTCATGCCTGTATTCAAAAATTGTGGTTTCTAGATCTCGACTAATGAATATTTCCAGGTTGTTTTCGTCCAAAGGGAAACTTCTGGACTGCAAGTGTCCTTATTTGTTTGCAGGTCGTTCCGGAGCACAAGTGGATTCCAAGAATTATATACTAAGTTTTCTGCAGGAATAACAAAAGAAACTTACTTGCTAACCATTTTCTTGCAGGGTGAAGAGTTTGTTCCTCTTCCAGCATTCATCAACAACAACAATCATATCCAGTATATCCCAATGATAGCAAAAGCCACTACTAGGGTCTGGGGAGGGTGAGAGGCAGACAAACAATACCTCCATCCCTAGGGATAGAGAGTTTGCTTCCAGTGAGACCCTTGGCTCTATATATACCTGTCTAGATAGCACAATAATAGAGATATGCACTAGTGAAGGGATTTTATTAAACATAAATAGAAAGCTTTTGATATGAAAATAGTCATAACAGTGGATATGAACAAATAATTGAAAGATAAAGATCAAAACAAAAAATGCAAGTCAACCTAAAATGTATAGAGTATCTACTCCTTTAAGTGTGCTCTAAGGTTTCTCTATTTCTGCCTACACCTCCTTAACCTTAATTCTCTGTCTCCATGAACTCCTTTCCTGGACCATGTACTCTGAGAGGTGCAACTCTAGTAAGTCATGCCTAATTTGCTCATCCAAGTCAGTTTGGGTCTGCCTTTACTCCTCTTCCCCTCCACAATGAGGCTTTCAACTGCTCTGACTGACGCTGTTGTCTGTCTCCTCTTGACATGCCCAAGCCATCTCAGTCTCCCCTCTCTTATCTTATCTTCTATACTAGCCAGCCCTAAACTTTCCCTGTATACCTTGTTTCTTATCCGGTATAGTCTTGTATGCCCACACATCCACCTCAGCGTCCTCATCTCTTCCACTTCCATCTTCTGTGACTGTGTCCTCTTTATGGCCAGCAGTCTGTTCTATATAACATTGCCAGCCGTACTGCCATCTTATAAAATTTTCGTTTTAATTTAGTTGGAAAATTCTCGTCACACGACACCCCTGAGGCCGCCCTCCACCTACACTAACCTGCTTAAATTCTGCGTGCTACGTCACTATCTATGTGCCCATCTGGTTGTACAAATGATCCTAGGTACTTGAACTTACTTACCTTTGGGACGACTTGACCTTCGATAGTGAGTTGGCTATTCTCATTGTCGTCTGCACCGCTGGAGTCGCAGTGCAGATACTCTGTCTTAGAACGACTAATCCTTAGGCCTTTTCTCTCTAAAGCACCTCACCACTCCTCTAGTCTCATACTCAGGTTATGTTTACTTTCCGCAACTAATACAATATCGTCAGCAAAAAGCATACACGATGGGACTGTCTCTTGGATCGGTGGACAGCTCGTCTAAGACAATTGCAAAAAGAAATGGGCTTAAAACAGACCCTTGATGGAGGCCTACCTCAACTGGAAAGAAGTTTGTATTCCCTAGAGGCGTATGAACAGTTGTTTTCGTCCTAGCATACATATCTCTAATTATGTCTATATACTTCATAGGAACCCCTATTGCATCCAGACTACCCCAAATCAGTCTACGTGGAATACTATCATACGCTTTTCAAGACCGATAAAAACCATATGTAGATCGCGCTTCTTCTCCATATACTTTTCCATCAATCTTCTTAGAATGTGTATTGCTTCCGTAGTTGACCGTCCTAGCATAAAACCAAATTGGTTTACCGTAACTTGAGTTTCTCCCCTATTTCTAGTGTCGATTACTCTCTCCCATAACTTCATAGTATGACCTAGAAATTTAACCCCCTTGTAATTCCCACAATACTATGCGTCTCTTTTTTCTTATATATAGATACCACTACGCTCCTTCTCCACTCATCTGGCATTTTTCTTATTGTGAAAATAAGGTTGAACAGAGTAGTTAGCCACTGAACCCCTTCTTCTCCCAAACACTTCCATGCTTCAATGGGTATGTTATCCATGCCAACTGCCTTAGCTCTTCCAATCTTCATAAGTACTCTCATCACCTCTCCTTGTGTGATGCTCCGACAGTCGTAATATTATGTTGTTGTTTTTGGGTAGTGATGCTTTCTATTTCTCCGTGGTCGTCCCTCCCGTTGTTGAAAAGGTTATGAAAGTATGTATGCCATCTCTCTTTGATGTCTTGTTCCTTAACTGAAACATGTCCATCTTTTCCCTTTATAAACTTCACGATTCCTAGGTCTTACCTCTTTCGATCTCTAGCTTTGACAATCTTGAACATATCACGCTCTACATCTTTTGTTTCTAGTCTTTTGTACATCTTTTTATAGGCTGCATTCTTTGCCTCTGTCACTAACTTCTTCGCCTCCTTCCTGGCAGCTTTGTAGTTTTCCCTCACTCTCACTTTCTCATCCCCGTCTGTACAGCTTAACAGCTCTCTAAAACTCCTTTGCTTATCCCTTATTTTTTGTTGCACATCCTCGTTCCACCACCATGACTCTTTATGTACGGTTGTATTTTCTGTTATTACCCCAAAAGTTTTCCTCGCCATGTGAGTAATGGTATTCGCCATAGCCTCCCACATCTGGTTCATGTCCTCAACTTGTCTCTGATGTCGTTGAGATGACCTTGTCTCTAAATATGTTAATTTTTCCGTCCTTCAAACTTTCCCATCGAGTACTAGGTGGTAATTTTCTATTCCTCTTGCTCAGCTTTTTGCTCAACGCTATAATTACGACTAGTAAACGGTGTTGTGTCACTACTGTCTCCCCTGGTATAACCTTGCAGTCCCTCCACAACTACCGGTCTTCACGTCTCATCAGAAAATAGTCGATCTGCATGTTACGTCCTCTGCTGCTAAAAGAGATCAAATGTGATTCTTTTTTCTTAAAGAATGAGTTTATAATACCTAGGTCCTGGGCCACCGCAAGGTCTAGCAGATCCTTACCTTGCTCGTTTCTATCTCCATAACCAAACCCTCCATGTACCGACTGAAAACCATCGGCTTCCTTTCCAATGTGGCCATTAAAATCACCTCCTATACCAATTTGTTCCTCCCTAGGTATTGTCCGCAACACTATATCTAAGTAATCCCAAAATTCTTTCTTCTCCTATTCTCCTAGTTCCACTTGGGGTGCATAGGCTTTGACCACTGCCACCACCTCTTTGTTTGTTACTAACTTCAGGACCATAAGTCTGTCATTATATCTTATCACATCGATCACTTTTGTGTACAATTCTAACTTTACTAAAAATCCTACACCATTCTTGGTCCCATTGGACCCCGCGTAGAGCAACTTATACCCATTACATTCTTTACCTTTATTCCCCTTCCACCTAGTCTCTTGTAGACATGCTACATCTATCCTACGCCTCTTAAGTACATCTACTACTTCTAACAATTTACCACTTAGAGTTCCTACATTCCAAGAGGCTATAAGTAAACTATCCTCTTTTTTTCTTTCCCTTACCTACATCTTTTTTTAGACATGGTCTCACAGAAAATTCATAACTTTATCTATCAATGATTGCAACTAAAACCAAAACTGAGATCTTGTACCAAAAGACTTTTACTGGAAACAATCGAACAAACAAAATCAGTGGCTAAAAGTCATTTGTTACGCGAAATCCAAATTCAAGACGAATAAGCAACGAAAGAAAAAACTAAAATCAAAGATTGCAAACAATTGTCAAATAAAATTCAGAAGAAAACAAACGTCAAATAGTCAATATCAAATGTGAAATCCAGGAACCTATAAACAAAACGTGGAGTTGCAACATGAAAAAGAAGGTCATGTCTTTTCATAAAACTCACAAAGTATTTTACTATGCAGGTATTGTCCAAAGGCATTATTTCAATAAGGCATGAAGCGTTCAAAGATTTGGCAAAGGCATTCCGACTCAAGATAAAAATTGAAAACTTATTGCAAACTTTGTCGCATCTTCCTACGCACTAAGTTTGAAAAGGAGTATAGAAAATAGAGACTATGGTGTATAAATTGAAGCATGAAAACCACTTATTTAAAACATGTAGATATATTTGTTAAGAAATATGTTTGGATAATTTTGAAAGTCATGATTTTAAGAGGTGAATGCATAAAAATATCATACATGGTGTTATATGTGATTAAAAGTTAAAAAAGTTGACATTGATCTCTCAGGTTGTTGCACTTCGATCGATCGATGTACTTCGATCTCTCACATCGATCGATCTATGTAAGGAAGAGAAAGTTCAAGACCTTACTGTGAGACATCGATCTCTAAACTTGAGACACATCGATCGATCTAGTCACATCAAACCCTCACTTTGATCAATCGATGTAGGTCAGAGACAAATTCTGAAACTCACTGTGAGACATCGATCTCAGATTCTGAGGCACTTCGATCGATCGATGTCTAGGGTCTTTAGAAATATTTTTCTAAAATGTGATAAAGTGGTTGTTTACATTTGTACATGATTTATACATGTTCATTATGTGAATATTATGTGTTTTTGATGTTTATAAATACATTGTGGCTAATGTGCCTTGGAAGTTTCTACAACTTACCAAAAAGGGCAAAATTGGTATTTTGAGTTTTGTAGGAACACGATAAGGTGGATATATATCAAGGACTTATTCTTATCATATTTATCAAGACAAAGGTGGTATTATGACTATTTCTGACCATTGGGGTCATTTCTGGAGTTTCTCTCACCAGGGGCATTCTGGTCATTTCACCCCTAAGGGTATTTTTGGTATTGTTACTCAAGGAATCTCTTGAGTATATTTTTATCATCATTCTGGAGTTGAGTTGTGATTATTTTGAAGATTATATGGTGGCTTTATATTATTTCACTCACATGATGATATTATTGACTATAGCGGGATATGTGACGAGTTGTGATGTCACATTCAATTTCTGTCTTAAAGACTCTTTTATATATGTTATTGGAGGATATTTATCATCATATTTCAGAGAATATAAAAGTGTTCAAGGTGTGCAATTGATCACAACATATAAGAAGAAATATTGGGAATTTCGGTATTACATGTTGACATAATCTTGTCAATTATTATTTGGTGATTTCTTCATCAAAAATCTGAGTTGTTATTTATATATACAGCCTTAAAAACATGTATATTCAGGTGGATATGATGGTGTACTCATTTTATGAGTTGGTGACAAGTGGACCAACCAAAAAAGAGCTATATTCAAAAGTGTAGCCAACGGCTACTACATACATTTGAGAGCTGTTTTGGTTTGAAATTTTCAAAGCCTCACATGCCTATTCTTTTGCAAGGAGTTGAGGGTATTTTGGTGGTATTATCCTCTCTTATTATCTTCATTTTACAAAGGATAATCAAGACTATTCTAGGTGAAAATAATCGGCCAACATGTGTGTTCAAGGTGGACCAATTATGTTGTCTCATTTTGCCAAGTGTACATGGCCAACCAATGATGTGAAGATAACTTGGACTTGATGATGAAGATGGCGACACATGTGCATTCTTATCTACAAGGCTCAACTCACACTATAAATAGGAGACAGTGGTGAAGAAGATGAAACACACTTGAAGCTCACTTGAAAGCATTTGTTGATTTGTCTAGCTATCATCTTCTTCTTGTTGTTCTTGTTTCATTCTTTGTAGCAAAGGTTTTCTTGTTGTATTTGTTGGGCTACAATCCTCTTGAGATTCATTTGTAAGATTGATTAGCCAATTCTATAAGGCTACATCAATAGGTGGTAGAGGTGTTGCAACTAAGTGTTGCATAGAAGGTGTTCATCCAAGTCTTGAGTAGGGTTGGTGTATAACCCAAGGATCAATCTTGGTTCTTATTGTAAGTTGATTCATACCATAGTGAAATCTAAGGAAAGGTGTTCCTTGGCACTGGAGTAGGTCACATTGATCGAACCAGTATAAATCTTCGGTGTTCTTGTCTTGTTTCTACCTTTCTATTTTCTGTCCGCTTTTACTGCAAATTTTTACACAACTTCTCACGATTTGAAAAAATAGCTAAACACTTTCAAAATTCGTAATTTTTGGTGGAGTCATACTTCAGACTGTTATCTTTCATTTGCAACAAGAATCACTTGATTTGAGCAAGGTAAAGTTAGTCTTTCAGTCTTTGCAAGATAACTGCTCCAATCTGCTTCAATCTGACCAGTTTTAAGAAAACTTGAATCCTGTATTAAGAAAGAATTTTTCAAGGTCAGGGCCTTTTGAAAACATAAACTAGACATTCTAAGGAGTGTTTTGACATAAAGTTCAACCTTTTTGGTCATGTTTTTCAATTTCAGCAACATTTTGTCCAATTCTGTCTAGATTGACCATCTGAATCTTTTTATTTGTTTGAAGGGCCAAACAATCTTATTTTTGTCTGGTTTTTGGACATAGTCTTGCTAACACATTGAAGTTAAGTTCTGAAAATGTCCATAATTTTTGAAGTTGTTTACAAGGATTTTTGAATTTTTCAAAAACAGGTTCTGAATCTGAGGTAGTCTCAGATTCTGTTTTCAAAGGGGATTTTTATCAAGGGTAGTAGTGTAATTTCCGATAACCACTATTCATCTACCCCTCTAGTGGTGTTTATTGCAGGTGCATGGTCCAACAATATTTGTATGTTAATGGGAAATAGGAAAAAGGGCACATATGTATATATCAAAAATGCAGGGATGTCGCATCTTTAAAAATGCCCTCTACTGTTCTCCCCATCTTGCAACTATGACAAAAGTTTTCCTCTGTTCTTCGGCTTAAATTGACCATGGGGGTGGGGCTACAAAGAGCCGTTGAAGGCTCAGAATATGTAGCAGGAAGAACTCCTTCCTGAGAACTTTATATATATATATATATATATATATATATATATATATATATATATATATATGTATGTATATATATATTTTATGAAACATTGATTTTATTAATAGAACTTTATATATATATATATATGTATATATATATGTGTATATATATATGTATATATATATATATATGTGTATATATATATGTGTGTATATATATATGTATATATAGATATATATATCTAACAGATTGTATACTAAAACAGGAGAGAAATTAATGATATTTTTGATTCTTTTTCTCTTTCGGTGTCAATTTCATTTTTGCTGTTTTTACACTTTCAAACCAGTTGGCTCAGTTTATTGTTTGTTTCGCTTAAATCCAACACATTCCAATATAATAGAGATCGACACTTACGTCCATACAGTATCTCGAATGGTGCCATGCCAATAGAACTATGGTAGCTGTTATTGTATGAAAACTCAATCCACTTCACTGATTTATCTCAACTACCCTTGAAATCCAAAATGCATGCACGTAGCATATCCTCCTATGTCTGTATGGTATGTTCTAACTGCCCGCCGGTTGTGGATGAGACGTACTCATTCTGGCCTCGGTACCCGTTGCCTGCTGATAAGCCTTCCAGAATCGTGAGGTAAAGCGTGGATCTCTATCACATATAATGCTGACTGCTGTCCCTGGCAAGCTTATGATATCATCCATGTACATACTCACTAGCTTCCCTATAGATGCCTAAATCAACATGGGTAAGAAATGTGTCGATTTAGTGAGTCGATCAACGATTACCAAAATTGTATCATACTGCTATGGGTCTTAGGAAGACCGGTAACAAAGTCCATAGTAATATGTTTCCACTTCCATTCTGGAATCTCCAGTGGCTGTAATAATTCAGCAGGTCGCTGATGCTCCACTTTAACCTGCTGACAAACATGACATCTCTCCACAAACTCTGCAATCTGATGCTTCATGCCATTCCACTAATAATTTCTTTTAAGTATCCTGATACATCTTGGTGTCTACCGGATGAATAGATAATCGCGAATTATGCGCCTCAGTCATGATCTCACTCTTAATCTTATCAATAGCCAGTACACGCATTCTTCTACTGAAATAAAGGCTGCCATCGTCATGAAGCTAAAAATATTTTACCGGCCCTTCTTTAAACTGTTCAACGATCCTCATCAGTTCAGTATCATTCATCTACGCCACCTTTATTCAGTCAATCAAGGTAGGAGTGATCATCAACGTAGCCAAAATATTCACAGTCGGCTCAACTATATTCAATCCAAACTTGACTATCTCCCTCTTTAGAGGCGTCTGTCGGGCATGGTTAGATTTTCTACTCAATGCATCCGCTATCTTGTTTGCCTACCCCGGATGATAATGAATCGCCAAATCATAGCCTTTTATCAGTTCGAGCCATCTCCGATGTGTCATGTTTAACTCTTTCTAGGTGAACAGGTACTTCAAACTTTTATGATCTGTATAAACTTTAGACCTTTCACCATATAAGTAGTGTCTCCAGATTTTCAAGGCGAACACTACTGCTGCCAACTCCAAGTCATGGGTGGGGTAATTCTGCTCATAGAGTTTCAACTGCCTCGAAGCATAAGCAATTACCCGCTCGTTCTGCATCAATACGCAACCTACAAGAAAAAGGTTAATGCACGTATACTTTGTGGAAATTTTAAAATAATGAAGTTGTTTATTCATTTACCTAGCTCATTCTTGGACGCATCGCTATACACTACAAACCTTTCGCCAGAATTGGGTTGTGCTAAAACTGGGGCGGAGGTCAGTCTGTTCTCAAATTCGGGGAAGCTTTGTTCACATGTTGTAGTCCAATCAAACTTAGTCTTCTTCTATGTCAATCTGGTCAACGGGACTGCAATCCTGGAAAAACCTTCGACGAACTTCTGATAATATCTGGCCAATCCCAAGAAACTCTAAACTTCTGTCACGTTTGTTAGTCTTGGCCACTTAGTAATGGCACTGATCTTCTTAGGTTCCACTGATATGCCATCTTCAGAAACAACATGGCCCAAGAATGCTACGCTACGTAGCCAGAACTCGCACTTACTGAACTTGACATAGAGTTGTTTCTCTTGCAATATACTCAGTACAATCCTTAAGTGTTCAGCGTGTGCTTTCTCATCTGGCAAATACACAAGAATGTCATCAATGAACACCACTACAAACTTGTCCAGCTGCTCACGGAATACCGTATTCATCAAATCCATAAACACTGCTGGGGCATTGGTTAATCCGAATGGCATCACATAATGACCATAAGAAGTCTGAAAAGCAGTCTTAGCCACGTCATCTGTCTTGATCTTCAGTTGGTGATATCCAGATCGAAGATCAATCTTGCTAAAAACTTTGGCACCCTGCATGCAACATTTACAATTTATATTCATACATATTAGCGTTAAATAAGTATTTAAAATACTCACCCTCAACTAATCGAACAAGTCATGGATCCTCGGCAATGGATACTTGTTCTTGATCGTGATTTAGTTCAACTTCTGTAATCGATGCACAGTCAGATACTGTCATCCTTTTTCTTCACGAACAAAACTGGCACTCCCTAGGGCGATACGCTAGGCCATATAAATTTCTTCTCGATCAATTCCTGCAGCTGTACCTTTAACTCCTTCAATTCTGCGGGGGGCATCTGATACAGCGATTTAGAGATCAGGTCTGATCAATTCATGTACTATATTGTTTTCTTTATTTTGTCATATTCTAAGATTAGCATATGCATGTATATATATATGTATATACATGCCTATATGTTCGTGTACTAGATTGTAAATATATACCTTCCTATGTATACGCATGTAGGTATTTATACATTTCATACACACATATATCATATACACGCACATACATACATAGTGGTATGTATGGTTCATATAACTCTATATTTCATATACTACTTTCTTGAAGTTTCCTAATTTAAATTGGCTTGGTATCACCTCAATAATAATTAAGTAAAGAGGGTTAAGTTGACTTAAGTAACATGCGCTAAAAGAAATTGTCGCTTTCATTCCGTCTCTTATTCATAGTTTTCACATACATGATCGTTGGGGTACAACATCCTCCCCCCTTATCATAAGTTTCGTCCTCGAAACTTTGGAACTAGTCAAAAAGGTAGGGGTATCTACTCCTCATGTCTTCCTCCGTTTCCCAAGTTGCTTCTTCTTCCGAATGATGTTTCCATTGTACCTTCACCATGGATATGGATCTCTTCCTTAATGCCTTCTCTTTTCGATCAATTCTCCTTAACGGTTCATCCTCATAAGTTACATCTTTTTCAACCTTCAACTGTTGATCTTCAAGGATGTTGCTTGGGTCATATACATATCGACGAAGTTGAGAAAACACGGAATACACAGTGTAGCTGAGAAAGAGATGGTGGCAACGCTAAGCGGTACGCAACCTCGCCCACTTTCTCAAGCACTTCATAAGGTCCAACGAATCTTGGGCTTAGTTTTCCTTTGATGCCAAATCTCTTAACTCTTTTGGTCGGAGAAACTTTCAGAAAAACTTTCTCTCTTTCTTGAAACTCCAAAGGTCTCCTTCTTTCATCTGCCCATATCTTCGTTCTATCTTGCGCTGCTCTTAGCCTTTGTTGGACTAACTTTACCTTCTCTCGTGTTTGCTCAACAATGTCGGGTCCTGCGTAGATCTTATCTCCAATTTCGTCCCAATATAGTGGGGATCGACATTTTCGTCCATACAATGCCTGAGAAGGTGCCATTCCGATGGATCTGTGGAAGCTATTATTGTAAGAAAACTCAACGAGCTTAAGAATTTTATCCCAGCTTCCTTCAAAATCAAGAATGTAAGCACGTAGCATATCCTCAAGGGTTTGGATTGTTCTTTCTGATTGTCCGTCTATTTGAGGATGAAATGCGGAACTCATTCTTATCTCTGTGCCTATTGCCTTTTGAAAGGCAGTCCAAAATCTCGAAGTAAATCGGGGGTCACGGTCGCATACAATGCTGATGGGCACTCCATGTAAACAAACAATCTGATCAATATACATAGAGGCTAACTTCTCCATAGATGCTTTTATTGTCATAGCCAAAAAGTGAGCAGACTTAGTCAAACGATCCACAATGACCCATATAGCATCATTCCCATACTTAGTCTTAGGTAGGTCAGTCCAAAGCCCATGGTGATGTGATCCCATTTCCATTCTGGCACTTCTAAGGGTTGTAACAATCCAGCGGGTCTTTGGTGTTCGGCTTTCACTCTTTGGCAGATCAAACATTGCTCAACAAATTCTGCTATTTGTCTCTTCATACCGGGCCACCAAAACTTTTGCTTGAGATCTTGATACATCTTATTAGCTCCAGGGTGTATAGATAGTCGAGAATTATGAGCTTCCATCAAAACATCATCCTTGATTTCCTTGTTTTCGGGAACACATAACATTCCTTGATACCATAAACTGCCATCACTGCGAATCTCAAAGTCGTCTCGCGGCTTATCTTCCGTCCTTTTCTTGAATTTTCTTATGGCTTCATCAATCCTTTGAATTTCCTTGATCTTATCAATCAATGAAGGGATAAGAACCAATTTGGCGAGAACTTCATCGATTGAGTCAACTTCTTCTAGGCCAAATTCTTCCATGTCTCGCTGAAGAGGTGGTTGACGTGTGTGACTTGTTTTCCAACTTAATGCATCAGTGACCTTGTTAGCTTTTCCCGGATGATATTGAATGGAAAGGTCATAATCTTTAATCAATTCCAACCATCTACGTTGCCGCATATTAAGCTCTTTCTGGGTAAAGAGGTACTTTAGGCTCTTGTGGTCTGCGTAGATCTCGCACTTTTCGCCATATAAATAGTGCCTCCATATCTTTAACGCGAATACCACTACGGCGAGTTCAAGATCATGGATAGGATAGTTTTGCTCAAATGGTTTCAACTGTCGGGATGCATAGGCTATCACTTTGTCATTCTACATAAGGACGCATCCAAGACCATTCTTCGAAGCATCGCTGTACACTACGTACTTCTCACCAGGAGTGGGCTGAGCTATGATAGGAGCGGATGTCAACTTTGCTTTTAGCTCAGAGAAACTCTTTTCACAATCGGCACTCCACTCAAACTTGGTCTTCTTTTAGGTCAATCTAGTGAGGGGAACAGCTATCCTCGAAAATCCTTCCACAAACTTCCTGTAATATCTGGCTAGTTCGAGAAAACTTCTTACTTCAGTAACATTTGTTGGCCTGGGTCATTCTGTGATAGCTTCAATTTTCTTGGGATCCACCAAATCCCATCTTCTGAAATCACATGACCAAGGAATGATACACTTTGCAGCCAGAACTCGCATTTGCTAAACTTAGCTTACAACTGTCTTGCTCTTAGAATATTCAAGACTGTCCTCAAATGAGCTGCGTGAGTCTCTTCATCGGGTCAATAAATCAAGATGTCGTCTATGAAGACCACTACGTATTTGTCCAACTGTTCTTGAAAGATGCGATTCATGAGATCCCTAAAGGCGGCAGGGGCATTGGTCAAACCAAAAGGCATGACTAAGAACTCATAGTGTCTATAGCGGGTTCTGAAAGCAGTCTTAGGGACATCTTCCGCCTTAATCTTCAGTTGAAAGTATCCAGATCGTAAGTCAATCTTACTGAAAATTCGAGATCCCTGCATTAAAATGATTTAGATAGGGTTTCAAAGGATTTAAACATAGTCAAGTTAAAACTTACGAGTTACTTACCCTGAGCTGGTCGAATAAATCATCAATCCGTGGTAATGGGTACTTGTTCTTTATGGTGATTTTGTTGAGCTCCCAGTAATCGATGCATAAGCGCATACTTCCATCTTTCTTTTTCACGAATAGCACCGGAGCACCCCAAGGTGAAACGCTGGGGCGAATGAGTTTCCTTTCTAACAGTTCATGTAACTGTTCCTTTAACTCCTTTAGTTCCGCAGGTGCCATGTGATACGAGGCTTTAGATATGGGTTTAGCTCCTGGAACAAGGTTTATTTCGAAAGAAATCTCGCGATCAGGAGGTAGTCCAGGCAGATCATCAGGAAATACATCAGGGTATTCATTAACAACTGGAAATTGTGCAAGAGTAGGGCTTTCTTGTTCAGCACTTAAAACAAAAACCAAGAATCCATCATGACCTTTCTTTGATGTTTGATTGGCACGAGCTGCGTTAACAAAGACTTTCTTGGATGGTTTCTTTAGCTTAGTTCCTCCTTGGAATGACATCTCCTCTCGAGTTGGGTTCTTAATGATAACTTGCCTGCTTCGGCAATAAATGTGAGCATGATTCTTTGAGAGCCAATCCATTCCGAGAATCACGTCAAAATCACTCATAGATATGGGGATCAAATTGGCCTCAAACAACTGGTCATTAAACTCAAGTGCACAATTTCTGAATACGTGATGGCAAACAAGCACCTGGTCGCCAGCTACTTGTACTCTATAAGGTGAATCTAATCGAACTGGATTATGATCGATATTCTTAGCAAACTTCCTTGAGATAAATGAGTGGCTAGCGCCACTGTCGAACAATACATTTGCGGGTATGCTACACACTAGGATAGTTCCTGAACCAGGCACGTTTTTCTAAGCAATATGATAGTTATGCATAAGTTAAAGGTATTGAAGACATAAAACTTTAAATCTTACCAGTCACTACGTCAGCGGTCTCTTCAACATCAGCATCAGTCATAGCGTGCACCCTTGCATTTGCACGTGGCCGCTGGTTCCTTTGCTGTTGTTGTGGTTGTGCTCCTTTTTCCGGGCAATCCTTAATCATATGACCATCCTTTCCGCATCCAAAGCACTTACCTGTCTTCCACCTGCACTCTCCCACGTGCCTCTTCTGGCAATGAGGGCATACTGGTATTGCTGGTTACTGAGATGGGGCCTGATTATTTTGGTTTTGCTTGCAGCGCTGATTCTGTCCTTGGGATTGTCCCTGACGAATGGATCCTCTGAAATTCTTCTTAGCCATTTTCCTGTACTTCTCATTTCCGGTCCCTTGTCTTCTCGCTTTTGGCCCACATCATCCCTTCGTATGATATCTCTCTCTATACGGTAGCATGCATCCAGAAGTGCTCCAAAATTGGCAGGATTTGCATTTACCACCATGTCCTAATTCTTGGGTTTAGACTTCTTTCAAACTTCAGCATTTTCGTTTCTTCATCGTTCATAGTAACAGGCTGAAACCTCCCAAGTGCGATGAACTTGTTTGCGTACTCAGCTATCGTCATACCCGACTCTTGCTTCAGAGATTCAAACTCATGCCTCTTTTGCAATTTGACTGACGGAGGAATATAGAACTTATGAAATTCTTGCAGAAATCTTTCCCAAGTAATAGGTCTGGGCAAAGGTTGCAGATTCGTCTTCCACCATTGATTAGCTTTACTGATCAGGAAAGGTCTGATAGCCTGAGCCTTCATCTCCTGTGGGGCTTGAATTAGCTCAAAACAATTTTCAACTTCATCTAGTCACTTCTCCGCAGTATCTGGGTCAGGTTTTCCCTCAAACGGTGGTACATTAGCCCTCTTGAGCTTCTCAAAATAGTACTGAGCATCCCTTACTGGCTGATGTGGCTGAGGTGGAGAATTCTGATGAATTAGGCCTTGTCCTATCTGAGTAACAACTTGGCAAAAGGTCTGAAATGCATTCATATCCGGAATGACCGGAGGAACAGGTGCCTGTGGAGCCGGTGGTGGATTATTCAATGCTGGAGGATCCTGGTTCGGCTGAGGTGGCAGCAGGACCTGTTCTGGTGGTGGAGGAATGGGCTCCTGAGCAGCTGGTCGTGCTCTCGGGGGTCTGCCACATGGCCTCACCATATGCACTTATGGTTTAACGTCTATTTAGGATATCGGAATAAAATCAATTTATTTGACCATGGACCATAATTCAAAAATTTTAAAATACGAAAGGAAAGGGCACGTCTTTCAGCATAGATCTAACTTTCATAGTTCAGGATTCTTTATTAAGTTACATCCTAAACACGGTCTACGTGGTCCTAGTCTAAGGCCATCACTCATCTAAGATCATGACTTAGGTCTAAGATCAAACTTAGATTGCTAAGATCATAACTTAGTCCTACGTTATGCCCGAAATCTAGAGTCTGGGCTCTGATACCACCTGTAGCGCCCCGCACCCGGCCTTGTCTGGATACGGTGCACCCGCCGTACTTCACTAAGGAGAGTACGAAGCGTCATGCATAACATGCGAAAATCCATAACATAAATCATGGACTCCCATGCTAACACTCAACATGGTAGCAAAATTTAGGCAGAATTAAAAACTTTTCAAATTAAACATGCATAACTAATTTACTGTGTTCCCAAAAGTAGTAGTCCCACAAAATAACATAACCGAAATCCAGAGAGTTCAAACATAGTCATGATACAAATCATCTTGGCAGCACAAAAGTCCTTAGGCTTAGCTCCCTTCATACTCTTCGCCTATGGATAAGGTACTCTCGGCTCATCCTCGATACATTCTATTTTGGCGTTATCCGGCTCTGGGAAAAAATAAAGTGTGAGTGATAAAAATCACCCAGCAAGAATACAACAAACTACCATAAAATACGTAAAGAATCATAACATGAATGTATTACCCCAAAAACCTCAAATAATCATAATTCATACCTGATCTTGGATCCTGTACTTACTTGACGTTCGGCTTAAGCATGTTTTAGGGAATGCTATACCATACTTGATCTTGGATCCTGAACTTACTTGGCGTTCGGCTTAGGCATGTTTTTAGGTAATGCTATACCAATAGTAACTTATAACCATTAACTGTAACATGCAACATGTCCTCATGATCGTGAATTATGCAAGATGCAATGCATGATGTCATGTTATGTCAAAACATCATTTTGGTCCCATAAAGTAACATGTCGTAAAAACAGAGTGTCAGATCAATTAACCTCGGATCTGAGCGGGTCCAGAACATATCATCAGACCAATTAACCCCGGGTCTGAACGGGTCCAGAACAGATATCAGATCAATTAACCCTGGATCTGAACAGGTCCAGAACAGATATCAGATCAATTAACCCCGGATCTGAACGGGTCCAGAATAGATATCAGATCAATTAACCCCGGATCTGAACGGGTCCAGAACATATCATGTCATCAGACCAATTAACCCCGGGTCTGGAGTCGGGTTAGTCGCATGCTTGGCCGGCAAAAGAATCATGATGCTTTCTTTAAAAACATGGGACCGTAAAAAAACCTTTCATGCATAACGAAAAACATAGTCGCTTATAAAACTTGCTTGCATAAGTAAAATCCATAAAACCAGTTTCATGATCATGCGTGATACATGTAGTGATATGCAATGCAAGTCATGACATGAGTACTCGTATGCATTCCTTATCGTGTCAACATGCATGGTTTCAGAACCGAATATTTCCAGACTTTTACTTCATATTCATGGAGCGGTTAAGTTAACCAAATGGGTCCATTTCCATAATCTTTTGTCACAAATACGTTTGGCGGAATCTTAGATACATGTCGTAAAAATTTCAGATTACTTTGATAACTATAAAGGGGCTCATTTACTTAATTTCCGAAATGGGTTAGGTGCTAAAGCTATACTGGCCTATTTTACCAAAACTTTAATTGCGGAAAATCCGTGATTCATTTTTCAGAAATTCCATCTTGCACAAGTCAAAAACATGTGGAACTAGTATCCTACTGAAATTTATCAGATTTTCATATCTCTAAGTCCCCTTTCTGAGTCCAGAAAGTCGTTGCTAATCTTCGGGTTGGTTCTAGTGATTTCAGATGAGCAGTTTGACTAATTAATTCATATAAAATATTCCAGAACTTTTTTTACCAAAATTCCAGTTGAAATGTTCACTAAACTCATAGTATTATTACCATGCCGAAAATCAGCTTTATTGGTCCTCTACAAGGTCTCTTTGCAAGCCAACCAAAAAAGGTTGCCATTATGCTCAATTCCTGTTTTTCAAGTCTGACCAGTCTTACCAAATATTTTACTAAAAATTAACCATAGATCATCTTAACGAAATTCCAATTCTCAATTATTCTATACACATGGGGCTAGATTTTTGCCGAAAATTAGATTTATTGAAGGTCCACAAGGTCCTCTTTCAATTTGTTGAAACCAGTGATCAATTCTGCCCAGTTCCAGAATTTTCCACTGGAGCAGTTTTACTGTATAATTTCTCAAACATAATTCTTAGCTTATTTTAACGAAATTCCAACTCTCACTTGGACTAAACTTATAAGGATAACTTTGTACAAAAAATTAGCTTCGTTAAAGGTCTGTAAGGTCAGTTCTTAAACCATCTAAAATGTCACTCTATTCTGTCCACTTCTAGTGGTTTGCTATTTTGTCATCTTATCCAAGTCAAATGTCCATGTTTTCACTCAATACTTTGGGCCGAAACTTGTGTGGTGCTTTAACCACATTTTACAACACATATTCAAGCATGAATTCACATTCAAGAGTCATCCTAATCTAAACTTACTAACAACCTCATAAAGCTCCTAGCTTTCACATGTATACTTTCCTTAGGACCTTTTGTGTTACATTTACAAGTCAATCTTGTCTAGACCTTCTTAGGTGAACGTTATTTCACTCTAGGTCAGCCTTATTTCATATAGAATATAGGAAAAGACTTCATCTTTAAAGGAATAAATCACATGCAAGGCATTGTTCTTAGGGAATCACTAAGATATAGTCTCAACTTAAGACATTTAACTAAAGATCATATCTTAAGAACTTCTAAGCATTCAAGTCACAAACTCTTTAAATAAATCATGAGAGATCATTGTATACTTGCCTCTTCAAGCTAAAACTCTTGTCTTTGCTTGGTTATGGAGTGAGTTGAGTTGAAATCCTTCTCCTTCTTCACCTTGAGCATACCGTTTTAAGGAAAATGGAAGGAAAAGATTAGTCTTTAGTCAATAGAGGAATTAGGATATGTTTGAGGGTTAGAGCATCTTACCAAAATGAGCTTGGAATGGAGATTCAAGCACCTCAATATAACACCACCTAGAAAAATTGGAGGCTTTCACCTATTTAACCCATGGAACCCACGGTTTTGGCATGGAGAGAAGGAGTTCATGTGAGCTTCATTCTTCACCAAATAAGAATTCACTTAAGGAAGCTTGGAACAAGACTTACCTAGATGTCTTCTTGAGTCTTGAAAGTGAAGTTCAACTCCTGTCCTTCAAGATGAAGGGGCCGAAATATTTGTGGTGATGGGAGGAGGGAATTTTTGCTAAGTGTTACTTGGCTTGCTTGATGGTAGGTTCTAGATAATTGAAAGATGTTGTCTTGCAAAATTTAAAAATCTAGGGGATGAAGGAGGCATGGCCGATTTTTGGAGGGAGAAAATGGGGGTTAGAGCTTCCATGAGTGCTAATCAAGGTTAGGTTAGCAATAACCTTGGTTACTTTATTTCAACTATGGTTACTTTGGTGCTAACCCAAGTTACTTTATTAAATCCTTGTTATCTTAACCTTGGTTTAAGGAAAAAGTAACCATGGTAGAATTTAAAAATCCTCCATGTCTAGACATAAGGGGCATTTTTGGTTGGGGTCTTTATGACCTCAACCATACTACCTCCTTCTTTAATGAGTTGTCTTACTTGTTCCTTAAATGCATGTCTATTTTGTTTTCTATTTATTCTTTGCATGATAACTTCTTGTCTTAATGGTGTAGTAGACTTTAAGTAATTATTTTAACTAATAAAATTGGCTAGAGAATTCTAGAATCCCCTTCATGCCTTGGCCGAATTTTGGGCCTCTTGGGCATCTTGATATTTCTTGTAATTTTAATTCATGTACTATATTGTTTTCTTTATTTTATCATATTCTAAGATTAGCATATGCATGTATATATATATATATGTATATACACGCCTATATGTTCGTGTACTAGATTGTAAATATATACCTTCCTATGTATACGCATGTAGGTATTTATACATTTCATACGCACATATATCATATACACGCACATACATACATAGTGGTATGTATGGTTCATATAACTCTATATTTCATATACTACTTTCATGAAGTTTCCTTATTTAAATTGGCTTGGTATCACCTCAATAATAATTAAGTAAAGAGGGTCAAGTTTACTTAAGTAACACGCGCTAAAAGAAATTGTCGCTTTCATTCCGTCTCTTATTCATAGTTTTCACGTACATGATCGTTGGGGTACAACATATACACATATATTCCAACGTACTACCGACACGTTATATATTTTACGAACGTACGTTAACGTCACACCACTATATTTAACTCATACTTATGAGTATATTCAAGTCTTATATCATATGATATAAGTCATGATGATGACAAATTTATTACGACACGTTAAAAGGTTCTAAACCAAAAATTGTCGTATCGGGTGAATATCAAAACTTCGCCAACGTGTCACGTACTTGCCATATATAGATGGCCAGCCCCTACAATTCAAAAATGGCCACAAATTTCGTGGCTTACATGGTATATACAACCATAAAATCATTCCATATTGGCACACATAAATCACCCCAAATTAAGGCCAAATTGTGGAGATTCCAAATTCAATTTTTTGTCACATGTTAGGCGCCAATTTAATCAGCCATGAGTTCTGAATATTAAATTTTAATTTATGTATATTATGTGTAACATAATATATATAACATGTGCAAAAAGTTGGAATTTAATCGGAGAAAAATTGGGTAATCGACAAACGTCAAAAATTCGGTTTTCCACGAACACGGCACATGAAACATTTTTGGCATGACATATAACATGTATCTAGACACTTTTAAATACTATATACATTCTAAAATGTTCTAGAAAAATCTAGTAAGGGCTGATTGGAATATACCATATGTGTATAATTATATGTGCAATATTTTACAAAGTTTGCAAAAATAAAATTCCGCACATGTACATTCATCATACACGCCTAGCTCAGCCTTTTTGGAGCATATGTGGAGCTTTGTTGGCATCTTGATTGGCCAAGAATGAAGCATACAATGTTGGTGACATAAAGAAAGGAGCTAACACAAGGTAACAATTCAAATTATGTCACATTTGTAACACATGCTGAAAATTTCAGCATATGTGCATTAGAATGACCGATTTTTACTATTAATGGTGACATATTTACTACTTTGAATTATATGGATTGATTGGGAGATAAAATGGCAATGTTATAAAAATGTTATTGAAATAATGTGAAGATATTTTTAATATCACACATGCTAAAAATTTCAGCATGTGTTTGAATGTGTTATGGCCGATTTTTATGACTCAAAGTTAAGCATATTTGATTTTTTATTTTCAAGGAATAAATCTACTACATACATGGCAATAATTTAAACTTGTCTTGAACATCATTTTCAGCATGTGGAGAATAATTGTTGGGCGATTTTTTGGATGAAATTGGTGATAATTTGTCTTGGTAATTATATAGAATTATTATGTGATTTATGGAAACACTTTTATGGCTAATTGTCACATGTTTTTAAGGATTATTTTCAGATTTATCTAGTCATCAAATGATGATAACTTCTATCAAATCAAATAGTGACAAGTAAGCAAGAGCTTAATGATCATTCAATGAGGAGTTGCCAAGTAAGCAAGGAAATGTCACAATGGTGCAATATACTCTCCCAAGGACTTAGAAGATAATTTTCAAGAGGAGGAGAAGGCATCAAGGGGGCGGCCACTAGTGATAAAAGGAAAGAGGAGAGCAAACAAAAATACAAGAACAAGTCTTGCAAATTCAAGATAAAAAACGCTACATCCTTCTCTTTCTACACTTCTTTCTTTGTTCTCTCTAAAAGCCTATTGTATTCATATTCATACATCTTGAATAGGCTTCTTACATAACACCCTATACTCTTTATTGTTGTAAAAGATTGATCAAGGTGTGATCAATCTTGCACTTGCAAGGTGGTGGTATTCGTGATCGTTGTATTCACATACAAGGTTTTTAAAGGGTTGGAGTTAGTGAGTAAATCCATCAACCCTGTGTGGTAAGGTGTTATTTATGTTTTGGGATTAGTGCTAACCAAGGAAGGTGTCCTCGAAGACTGGAGTAGGTTGTTTTAACCAAACCAGTATAAAATTCCTTGTGTTCTCTACTTTCAGCACTTACTTTCAGTTTCCAACAGAGTGCATCGTTTTTATCACGTTCGTAAAAATAGTAAAAAATTTCAAAAATTACAAAACTTTCCGGAAATATAGCCACACGCCTTAAGGTTCTTTTGGTGCAAGTTTCAACACTTTTGGACAAGTATAAGTCATTCAAACGTCAAAAGTTCTGAGACTAGTGCAGTCTGATTTTCAGGCTTACAAAGGTTGAGAATTTGAACGTATTTGACTATCTTTCCAAAAGAATTTTTCAAACCTGTCTCAACCCAATTAAATAAATCTAAAAATTAGCTATTCATTAAATTTTCAGAGCATTTGGAGTTACGGTTAAATAGGAATTAATTTTTCAAATCAGACTACCGTTTCTGGCAAATTTGCGTAATCCGATCATCAACAATTTTTAAAGGGGTTAGAAGTTGAATTTTAATCTGAAATTTTTAGAAAATAATTAGAACATCAGAGACTAAGATCTCTCCAAATTTCAAAATTTTTGAAGACCTATACCCTGGTTTTCAAAACGTTTCAAAACAGGTCATGAAAATAGAAACTGTTTTCAGAAGTTGGGTTTTTGGGTTAAAAACAATTTTAAAGACCACATTTTCTGCACCCACTATTCAAACTCACTCCCCTTCTAGTGGTGCCTTGCAGATCCTACAAGTGGTATCAGAGCGCAGCAACACTCACAACAAGAATATCCAACAATCTAAGTGAGATGACATCCACTAGCTATAACACCGTGCAAGAAGGAATGTCCACCATAAGGCCTCCTCTTTTCGATGGTGAGTCCTTTATTCAATGGAAATTAAGAATGGAACTTTTTCTTATGGCTATTGATATTGATCTATGGTCCATCATAGAAGACGGTCCATATGTTCCTTCAAAGTTGTCCATTGTTGATGGTGTCACACTAGAAGTTATAAAAACAAAACAAGAATACACTACTGATGGCAAAAAGAAGTTGAGTATGAATGCTAAAGCCATGCAACTACTCTTAAACGGTCTAAGTAAAAGTGAGTCTAGTTACGTGTCAAATTGTTCGAGTTCTCAAGAGATGTTGAAATTTTTTGAAAGAAACATGAAGGGACTAGCCAATTAAAGGAGTCCAAGATTAATATGCTTATGTCCACACTTGAGTCCTTTAAATTATTGCCCAATAAGTCTATTGTTGAGATGGATTTATGATTGACTAACATATATAATTCTCTCGAGTCTCTTAGCAAAGCTTTCTCCACACAGGAAAAGGTCCAAAAGGTACTACAAAGTCTTCCATCTGAATGAGACCCTAAAGTTACAGCAATAGAGGAAAGTAAGGAAACCAAATCAATAAAAATGGAGGAACTAATCGAATCTTTAAAGGTAGATGAAAATAAACTCACTTTAAGACATTCTGAGTCTATTTCCAAAAATGATAAGGCTATAGCATTTAAATCAAATGAATACGTCATAGATGATAGTGACATAAATTCTGATGATGAGGATTTAATCACGATGGCTAAAAGATTAAGAAAAATCATGAGAAAATCGATTAAACATAAGTCTACTTCATCTAAGGATCATAAAAATACAAATAAGGAAATAAAGTGTTATGAATGTGGACAACCTGGACACTTGTCATATGATTGCCCGAACAAGGACAAACAAACGAACAAATACCTTGACAAAGATCGGACCAAAACTAGACTCGTCTCAGAACCTAAACAAAGGAAAAGAGCCTTCAAAGCCTCCACTTGGAGTGACACAACCGACTCTGAGACTGACGATAGGGAAGAACAAAAGGCACAAGTATGCTTTACATCTAAGGCATCAAATGAGGTATCTTACGACTCTGATTCTGATTCTGAATGCACTTATGATGATTTATTTAGTCAATATTTAGAGTTGCATAAGTTCTCAAAGACTCTTGCAAAAGAAAAGAAGCGATTAATTGAAGAAAAGAAATTGTTATAATCTTCTAACAAAAATATTGTGTCTCAATTAAACGATTCAAAGGAAGAGTCGTCCTGCATCATAAATTCATTAAAATCTGAAATTTCATCATTGACATCCGAGAACACTGAACTAAAAACCGAGATTTCAAAGTTGAAATCAAGAAACGAAGATCTAGAAAAGACTAGAAAACAATTTAATACGGGATCTAACATGCTAGATCGCATTATTTTATCACAAAAACATGACAGTGATAAAACTGGATTAGGATACATTGAGACAAACGAAGCATCATCTAAACCATCCAAGTTTGTTTTGTCTAAGAAAGTAGACACATCAAAGGCATACGTAGCGCCTAAAGTAACGCAAAGACCCCCACTCCCCTCATCTCGTCATATCTCTTCTTCATATCATACGAAGTATAATTATGTGCCGTATAAATATAAGAAGAAGACTAGTACACCACTCATCTCATCTCATCGTGCTTCTTATTCTTCATATTATACAAAGAGCAATCATGTGCCATATAGAAAGCCACTGATGTATATGCGACATTCATATCATAAAAATACATCTAGATCACTCCCCGTGCATGCAAACCAAAAACGAAAACCATACCATATGCATGATGGGCTTCTCGGCCAAAGGCCAAACGCATTTGCTCCTAACGTATATTATGTTGCGTTTTCATCACCTTTCTCATCTTTTGGAAGACCTAGAAAGGTCACCCAAATTTGGGTACCAAAAGGGACACTCTCAAAGGGTTGAATAAACAACCCTTAAGAACGCACTTTTGATGTTATTTGAAATGCATGATTTTTTTGCTATCTTCATCATTACATGCGCTTTTGATTTTCTTTACAAAATAAAAGGGAAGAGAATGCATGATTTAAGGGAGAGAGAGAAAGATTAATTGCACAAAAGATTAATTGCACAAATCAATGGGGAGAGAATTCAAAATTCAAATTTGACTTTGTACACGATTGGAGGGGGAGCGACAAAATTTAAATCATGAACGTAGGTTATTTTGTAAATCATCAAAAGGGGGAGATTGTTGACAAAAATGGGTTTGAGTGATTACAAAATACATGATTTAAATAACGTGTACTAAAGAAGTGCATGACACGTTTATGACATGACACGTATTTTGCATGAAACTTGCCTTATATAGTTCATATATAATATTGTCGTACTAACAAGCCATGAAGCTTTAAAGCTTACATGAAATGGCAAACATTTGTTTGTTTGAACTATTTTCAGGTGCCATCATTAATGAACTAAACTAGTTCATTAAGTGATGTACTTAGTTAAATGAACTAAGTAGTTCATTAAAGGAAGCTATATTTGGAAAAGGCACAAAGGCAACAAATTGAAGAATGGAAAGTCTCTCCTCTCCTTTATACACGCCATTTACCATATATTTTTATATATATTCAGATTTTTTACAAAAGGCACATACACATATATTCCAACATACTACCGACATGTTATATATTTTACGAGCGTATGTTAACGTCACACCACTATATTTAACTCATATTTATGAGTATATTCAGGTCTTATATCATATGATATAAGTCATGGTGATGACAAATTTATTACGACACGTTAAAAGGTTCTAAACCAAAAATTGTCGTATCGGGTGAATACCGAAACTTTGCTAACGTGTCACGTACTTGCCATATATAGATGGCCAGCCCCTACACTTCAAAAATGGCCACAAATTTCGTGTCTTACATGGTATATACAGCCATAAAATCATTCCATGTTGGAACACACAAATCACCCTAAATTAAGGCCAAATTGTGGAGATTCCAAATTCAATTTTTGTCACATGTTAGGCACCAATTTAATCAGCCATGAGTGCTGAATCTTAAAGTTTAATTTATGTATATTATGTGTAACATAATATATATAACATGTGCAAAAAGTTGGAATTTAATCGGAGAAAAATCGGGTAATCGATAAATGTCGAAAATTCGGTTTTCTACAAACACAACACATGGAGCATTTTTGGCATGATATATAACATGTATCAAGACATTTTTTACATACTCTATACATTCTAAAGTGTTCTAGAAAAATCAATTAAGTTCTGCTTGGAATATACCATATGTGTATAATTATATGTGCACTATTTTACAAAGTTTGCAAAAATAAAATTCAACACATGTACATTCATCATACACGCCTAGCTCATCCTTGTTGGAGGATATGTGGAGCTTTTTTGGCATCTTGATTGGCCAAGAATGAAGCATACAATGTTGGTGACATAAAGAAAGGAGCTACACAAGGTAACAATTCAAATTATGTCATATTTGTAACACATGCTGAAAATTTCAGCATGTGTGCATTAGAATGGCCGATTTTTACAATTAATGGTGACATATTTACTACTTTGAATTATATGGATTGATTGGGAGATAAAATGTCAATGTTTTAAAAATGTTATGGAAATAATGTGATGATATTTTTAATATCATACATGCTGAAAATTTCAGCATGTGTTTGAATGTGTTATGGCCGGTTTTTATTACTCAAAGTTAAGCATATTTGATTTTTTATTTTCAAGGGATAAATCTACTGCATACATGATAGTAATTTGAAATTGTCTTGAACATCACACATGCTGAAAATTTCAGCATGTGGAGAATAATTGTTGGGTGATTTTTTGGATGAAATTGGTGATAACTTGTCTTGCTAATTATATGGAACTATTATGTGATTTATGGCAACACTTTTATGGCTAATTGACACATGTTTTTAAGGATTATTTTCATATTTATCTAGTCATCAAATGATGACAACTTCCATCAAATCAAAGAGTGCCAAGTAAGCAAGATCTTAATGACCATCCAATGAGGAGTTGCCAAGTAAGCAAGGAAATGTCACAATGATGCAATATGCTCTCCCAAGGACTTAGAAGATAATTTTCAAGAGGAGGAGAAGGCATCAAGGGGGCGGCCACTAGTGACAAAAGGAAAGAGGAGAGAAAACAAAAATACAAGAACAAGTCTTGCAAATTCAAGATCAAAAACGCTACATCCTTCTCTCTCTACACTTCTTTCTTTCTTCTCTCTAAAAGCCTATTGTATTCATGTTCATACATCTTGAATAGGCTTCTTACATACCACCCTATACTCTTTATTGTTGTAAAAGATTGATCAAGGTGTGATCAATCTTGCACTTGCAAGGTGGTAGTGTTCGTGATCGTTGTATTCACATACAAGGTTTGTAAAGGGTTGGAGTTGGTGAGTAACTCCATCAACCCTGTGTATCATTGGCAGAGATTAAAAGGGCGTAGGGTACCACTTGAGTTGTCTTCACTTCCCTTAGCCATAAGGTTGACATTGAAAGATCCAATCCTAGATTCTTCTTACTCCTGTAATTAATGTAATTGGCCAAAAAATAAGTACTAATATCAATGTTGGAAAAGAACCTTGAAGTGAAAGTCAGGAAAGAGCTTTATTTAAGTATTCTTATTGGTAAAGCAAGTACGCTGGGCTGAACCCAAGTCTGATTGATGTCAGTGTTACCCGTCCTAAAAAGCCGATGTTATTTGTGTTTTGTGATAAGTGCTAACCAAGGAAGGTGTCCTCGAAGACTGGAGTAGGTTGTTTTAACCGAACCAGTATAAAATTCCTTGTGTTCTCTACTTTCAGCACTTACTTTCAGTTTCCAGCACAGTACATCGTTTTTATCACATTTGTAAAAATAGTAAACAAATTTCAAAAATTACGAAAATCTCAAGAAACATAGCCACACGTCTTAAGGTTCGTTTGGCGCAAGTTTCAACCCTTTTGGACAAGTATAAGTCATTCAAACTTCAAATGATCTGAGACTAGTGCAGTCTGATTTTCAGGCTTGCAAAGGTTGAGACTTTGAACATATTTGACTATCTTTTCAAAATAATTTTTAAAAACTGTTTCAACCTAATTAAATACACCTAAAAATAAGTTATTCATTAAATTTTCAGAGCATTTGGAGTTACGGTTAAATAGGAATTAATTGTTCAAATCAGACTACCGTTTCTGGCAGATTTGTGCAATCTGACCATCAATGATTTTTAAAGGGGTTAGAGGTTGAATTTTAATCTGAAATTTTTAGGAAATACTCAAAACATCTGAGACTAAGATCTCTCCAAATTTCAGAATTTTTGAAGACCTGTAACCTAGTTTTCAAAACGTTTCAAAACAGATCATCCTCAATAAAATATTTGGTTAGACTGGCTAAGCTGAAACTACTGGAGCTTGACAGAATTAAGTAACGTGTTTCTTGACCCTAAAATGGACCCTAGAAATAGCAAATTGGCTAAATTCTGGTAGGGTACTAGTTCCGCATGTTTGTAATGTCTGTGAGTTGGAATTTTGGAAAAAGAAATTATGGTTTTGCCACAATAGAATGTTTAGTAAAATTGGTCAGTCCAGCATCAGCATGTGACTAATTTCGGAAAAATAATTAAATGGACCTTTACAAGTTATTGGATTGTTCTGGAAATTTTATATTAATCACCTAAGACATAGAGGAGTATGTCCATATAAATAAATCAACTTGGTACTATCTTTTTGGTGGGTAACTATGGATTTAAAGTTAATGCACTAAAACTGAAAACTGGGCAGAACAAGGGAATAAGTTAGAAGGCCTAATTTTGTGGATTTTGACCTATATAAACGGTTTGGGCCCATGAATGTTAGTCCTTAGGGATTTTACTATGCTTTCCAGGCTTTGGCCCAAACTAAATAAGGTTTTCAGGTAATGAAAATTAAGGCAAAGAGGACCGCTATACTGCTAAATTCAGCAATACGCTTTTTAACAACTTAATGGTTTAAGGGCCTTATTCGTCTTGGAAGATTACGAAAATTTTATGACACGTAAATAAGACCCCATTAAACAAGTGTAGGACAAAATATTATGAAAATTGGACCTGTTTGGTTAATCTAACTGCCCCATGAATGTGAAGTAATAATCTGGAAATTTTTAGCTCATGAAACCATGGTTGTTATCATAATCCATGCCATGACTTACATTGCATAACATTTCATGTATCATGCATGATCACGTGCACTATGAATCTGATTTTTATGAATTTTCAGTATGCAAGCAAGTCTTTTCAAGCAAGCAAGTTTTTCGTTATGCATAGAAGTTATTTACGGTCCTATGTTTTAAAGAAAGCTTTATGATTCCCTTGATGGCTAAGCATGCGAATAACCCGTCTCCAAACCCGGGGTTAATAGGTTTGATGACATGATAAGTTCTGGACCCGTTCTGGACCCGTGGTTAATTGGTCTGATGATATGTTCTGGAACCGATCCAGGCCCAGGGTAAATCGGCCTGATATTCTGTTCTGGACCCGTCCTAGTTCCGGGGTTAATTGGTCTGATGACATGTTCTGGACCAGATTCAGATCCGGAGTTAATTGATCTGATACTCCGTTTTTCTGACACGTTATTTTATAGGACCAAAATGATGTTTTTAACATGACATGATAGCATGCATTGCGTCATGCATAATTCATAGGCATTATGGCATGATGTATGTTTCAGTTAGTTGGTAATATGATATTGTTGGTATAGTATTACTTAACATTATGAATAGGCTAAACCGTCAAGCAAATCCCGAATTAAAGATCAGGTATGAATTAACATTTGTGGCTTTTGGGGTTTTACATTCATGTTATGATTCTTTATTTATTTCATGGTAGTTTATTGTATGCTTGCTGGGTGATTTTCATCATTCACACCTTTATTTTCCCCCAGAGCCAGTGAATGCTAAAGTTGAATGGATCGAGGATGAACCAAAAGTGCCGTACCCGTAGTCGAGGTGTCAGGAGAAGATCGCGCTTAAGGACTTTTGTGCTGCTATGATGATTGTATTGTGAACTATGTTGACATCTTTGGGATTTCGGTTGTGATGTTTTGTGGACTACTACTTTTGGGGACTTGGTATTTTGTTATGCATGTTTATTTAAAAGTTTTAATTCTGCCTAAATTTTACTACCATGTTAAATGTTAGCATGAGAGTCCATGGCTTAAGTTATGGATTTTCGCATGTTATGCAAGACGCTTTGTACTATCCTTAGAGAAGTATGGCGGGTGCACTGTATTCGGACAAGTTCCGAGTGCAGGGCGCTACAGGTGGTATCAGAGCCCATGCTCTAGATTATGGGCAGAACGTAGAACTAAGTTATGATCTTAGAATCTAAGTTTGATCTTAGACTTAAGTCATGATCTTGGAAGAGTGATGGGCTTAGATTAGGACCCCTTAGACCGGATTTAGAATATAATAATTCCGTCTTATTAAATCCGGATCTCTAATGTAAGGTGAAACTTTCCTCTTCCTCAATTAAAATTTTTTTGAGGATTATGACTTTTGCACAGAATAACCTGGTTTTATCCCAACCTTTATATAAATGATAACACTCCGAAGTGCAGATGATGCGACCTCGCAGCAGACCTCCTAGGGCTCGACCAGCTGTTCAGGAGCCCGTTCCCCCTCAGCCACAGGGCCTCGTTCCTCCACCATCGGTTCAGGTCCCGCCGCCACCACAGCCGGACCAGAATCCCCCAGTTCAGAATAATCCACCAGCACCACCGCAGGTACCTTTTACTCCGGTTATACCTGACATTAATACCTTTCAGACCTTTTGCCAAGTGGTCACCGAGATCGGGCAAGGCCTAATCCATCAGAATGCTCCACCTCATCTGCACCAGCCTATGAGAGATGCCCAGTATTACTTTGAGAAATTAAAGAGAGCTAATGTACCTCCGTTTGAGGGAAAGCTAGATCCCGATACAGCGGAGAAGTGGTTGGACGAAGTTGAAAACTGTTTCGAGTTAATTCAAGCCCCCGACGAGCTAAAAACCCAAGCCATCCAACCTTTTCTGATAAGTGAATCTAAACAATGGTGGAAGACGAATTTGCATCCCTTGCCCAGACCAATTGCCTGGGAAAGATTTCTGCAAGAGTTTCACAAGTTTTATATCCCTCCGTCTGTCAAGCTACAAAAGAGGCATGAATTTGAATCATTGAAGCAAGAGACTGGCATGACGGTAGCCGAGTATGCAAATAAATTCATTGCATTAGGGAGATTTCAGCCTGTTACCATGAATGATGAAGAGACAAAAATGCTGAAATTTGAAAGAGGGCTGAATCCAAGAATCAGGACATGGTTAGTGAATGCAAACCCCACGAATTTTGGAGCTCTTTTGGACGCGTGCTACCGGATTGAGAGAGACATTATCCGCTGAGACGATGTGGGACAAAAGAGAGAAAGACAAGGGACTGGGAATGAGAAATACAGAAAGGTAGCTAAGAAGAATTTCAGAGGATCAGTTGAACAAGGAAAATCCCAGGGCCAGAATCAGCGCCACCAGCAGCACCAAAATAATCAGCAAAGAAATCAAGCTCCGCCTCAGTAGCCAGCTACACCAGTGTGCCCTCAGTGCCAGAAGAGGCACATGGGTGAGTGTCGATGGAAGACTGGACAATGTTTTAGATACAGCAAGGATGGCCACCTGATTAGGGATTGCCTAGAAAGAGGAGCGCAGCAACAGCAACCACAGCCAAAAAACCAGCAACCACGTGCGAATGCAAGGGTGCACGTCATGACAGAAGTAGATGTTGAGGAGATGGCCGACGTAGTGACTGGTAAGATCTAAAGTTTTACGCCTTCAATACGCTTTACTTATACATGTCTATACTGTTGCTTAGTTAAATATGCATGATTCAGGAATAATCTTAGTATGTAGCATACCTGCGAATGTATTGTTCGACAGTGGTGCTAGCCACTCATTCATCTCCAGAAAGTTCACTAAGAATATAGATCATAACTCAGTCAAGTTAGAATCACCCTATAGAGTACAAGCAGCCGGCGATCAGGTGCTTGTCTCACATCATATCTTCCGAAATTGCATGCTGGAGTTCGATGAACAGCGTTTTGAAGCCGACTTGATTTTTATACGCATTAGCGATTTCAATGTGATCCTTGGAATGGATTGGCTCTCAAGGAACCATGCTCACATCGATTTCCGAAGTAAGCAAGTTATAATTAAGAACCCATCTCGAGACGAAGTGTCATTCCAAGGAGGAGATAAGTTAAAGAAAAAATCCAAGAAAGTTTTTGTCAATGCGGCTCGTGCCAGCCGAGCATTGAAGAATGGCTATGAAGGATTCTTTGTTTATGTCCTAAGTGCTGAGCAAGCGAGTCCCACCCTTGCTCAAGTTCTGATCGTCAATGAATACCCTGATGTATTTCCAGACGAATTACCTGGCCTACCTCCTGATCGCGAAATTGCCTTCGAAATAAACCTTGTTCAAAGAGATGAACCCATATCAAAAGGCCTATATCGGATGGCTCCTGCAGAACTGAAAGAGCTAAAGGAGCAGTTACATGAGTTGCTAGAAAAGAAGCTCATTCGCCCCAGCGTTTCGCCTTGTGGTGCTCCTGTGTTATTCGTGAAGAAGAAAGATGGGCGTATGCGCTTATGCATTGATTACCGGGAACTCAACAAAATCACCATAAAGAATAAGTACCTGTTGCCCCGGATAGACGACTTATTTGATCAACTCAGGGTACGTAACTAACAAGTTCTAGTTCAATTAAGGTTTAATATCCAAAACCCTATCTAAAGAATCTTAATACAGGGATCTTGAATATTCCGTAAGATTGACCTGCGATCGAGATACTTTCAATTGAAAATTAAGGCCGAAGACGTTCCAAAGACTGCCTTCAGGACACGCTATGGACACTAAGAATTTTGGTCATGCCTTTTGGCTGAACCAACGCTTCTGCTGCCTTTATGGATCTCATGAATCAGGTTTTTCAGGACCAATTGGACAAGTTTTTAGTGGTCATCATAGACGACATTTTGATATATTCACCAGATGAGGAGACTCATGCAGCCCATTTGAGGACAGTTCTGAATATTCTAAGAGGAAGACAGTTGTACGCAAAATTTAGCAAATGCGAGTTTTGGCTGTGAAGTGTATCCTTCCTCGGCCATGTTATATCAGAAGATGAGATTTCAGTAGATCCCAAGAAAATCGAAGCTATCACAGAAGTGAGAAATTTTCTTTGGCTAGCAGGATGTTATCGGAAATTTGTAGAAGGATTTTCGAGGATAGCTGTTCCCCTCACTAGATTGACCCAAAAGAAAACCAAGTTTGAGTGGAGTGCCAACTGTGAAAGGAGTTTCTCGGAGTTAAAAGCAAGGTTGACATCCGCCCCTATCTTAGCTCAGCCCACTCCTGGCGAGAAATACGTGGTGTACAGTGATGCCTCCAAGAACGGTCTAGGATGAGTACTTATGCAAAGAGATAAGGTGATAGCTTATGCATCCCGAAAATTAAAACCATTAGAGAAAAACTACCCCATTCATGATGTTGAGCTTGCTGCAGTGGTTTTCACATTAAAGATATGGAGACATTACTTGTATGGTGAGAAGTGTGAGATCTATACAGACCACAAAAGCTTAAACATGGGGCTAAACATGGGGCAGCGCAGGTGGCTCGAGTTGATTAAAGATTATGACCTTTCCATTCAGTACCACCCTGGAAAAGCTAATAAAGTTGCTGATGCATTAAGTCGAAAGACAAGTCACCCACGACAACCACCTCTTCAGCGAGATATGGAAGAGTTTGGTCTAGAAGAAGTTGACTCAGTGGATGAAGTTCTCGCCAAGTTGGTTCTTATTCCATCACTGATTGATAAGATCAAGGAGGCTCAAGGAAATGATGCGGCCTTGAGGAAGATCAAGGAGAGTATGAAAGATAAGCAACAAAATGACTTTGAAGTTCGTAGCGATGACAGTCTGTGGTACCGAGGATGGTCATGTGTACCTGAAAACAAAGAAATCAAAGATCAAGTCTTGATAGAAGCCCACAACTCTCGATTATCTATGCACCCTGGAGTTAACAAGATGTATCAAGACCTCAAGCAAAGATTTTAGTGGCACGGTATGAAGCAGCAAATAGCTGAATTTGTTGAGCGATGCTTGGTATGTCAAAGAGTAAAAGCTGAACACCAAAGACCTGCTGTATTACTACAACCCTTAGAAGTACCAGAATGGAAATGGGACCACGTCACTATGGATTTTGTGACCGATCTACCCAAGACTAAGAATGGAAATGATGCTATATGGGTCATTGTGGACCGTCTAACCAAGTCTGCTCACTTTTTGGCCATGACGATTAAAGCATTTATGGAGAAGTTAGCATCGATGTACATTGATCAGATTGTCTATTTTCATGGCGTGCCCGTAAGTATCATATGCGATCGTGATCCCTGTTTTACCTCGAGATTCTAGACAGCCTTTCAAAAAGCAATGGCACGAAGATCGGAACGAGTTTTGCTTTCCATCCACAGACTGATGGCCAATCCCAAAGGACAATCCAACCCTTGAAGACATGCTTCGCGCTTGCATTCTTGACTTTGGAGGAAGCTGGGAAAGAAGTCTTAAGCTAGTCGAATTTTCTTACAATAACAGCTTCCATAGATCCATCGGGATGGCACCTTATGAAGCATTGTATGGGCGAAAATGTCGGTCCCCACTCTATTGGGACGAGATTGGAGATAAGATCTACACGGGACCCGACATTGTTGAGCAAACACGAGAAAAGGTAAAGATTGCAAAGCAAAGATTAAAGACGGCACAAGATAGAAGTAAGGTATGGGCTGATGAAAGGAGGAGACCCTTAGAGTTTCAAGAAGGAGAAAAAGTCTTCTTAAAGGTATCTCCGTCAAAAGGGATCAAGAGATTTGGAATAAAGGGGAAATTGAGCCCAAGATTCATTGGACCATATGAAGTCTTAGAAAAAGTCGGTGAAGTTGCATATCGCTTGGCATTGCCCCCATCACTTTCCCAGTTGCATGATGTATTCCATGTTTCCCAACTTCGCCGATATGTTTATGATCCTAGCCACATCTATAGTGCCCCGGCCCGATCTGTCATCGGAACCAGTGCACCCGCCGTAGTCTACTATGAGAACTACGAAGCGTCAAAGCGGATCAAGCATTCATCATCTATGACGTAAGATAAATCAGCAGAAACGTTGATAAATTTAAAACTTCAGCGTCATTAAAACCAGAAAATGCAGCGGAATTAAAAAGTGTTTGGTCATCTAGCTAACATAAATATCAGAACAACATAACAACATTGAGTTTCCAATCTCAGAGAAAATAATCCAGCATCTATCTATTCCTATGCTCGTCATCCCATTGAGCCCACTCGCCGTCGTCCTTGATAAATATCAACTCATATTCAGGCTCACCTGAAAAGGAATAGAGTAACTATTCTTAGCGAAATTATCGCCAGCAAGTAACCCGTCGATACACCTTACGGAATCACACACGACGCGTCACCAGTGTATAAATCATTGCCCAAAATATAGGTGCTCGGGTTAACAAATAGCATCTCAATAAGAATTTCTCAAAACTGATAAAGCACATATATGGTATACGGGTACGAGAACAAACATGTATTAAAACAACGTATCACATCAGCAGGTCATAAACTAACCACGTTTCTTGCATATCAAGTCTTATGCTTCGTGTATCATGATGCATGTACTTCTTTAAAATCACACACAACACCCATGCATATGTCTTCTTTCATAAACATGTCGTGCATGTCATTTCACAAAACATTTCATCACTTTACATATCATATTCTTCGCGTAGCAGAACTTTATACCCTTTGGGTGATCAGTCCACAGCAAACTGAACTTTATACCCCGTGCTGAAAGGTCCACGGCCCCATAATATATAACTTTATACCCCGTGCTGAAAGGTCAACGGCCCCATTACGTATATCATATATCCGTGCTGAAAGGTCCACGGCCCCATTACTTATATCATATATCCGTGCTGATAGGTCCACGGCCCCACAAAATAACTTTATTTTCCGTGCTGATAGGTCCACGGCCCTATAAAATACTTTATACCCTGCTGTTGATTCACATATCACGCTTTTATACCCTGCTTTCGCAGGCATGACTTTTATACCCTGCGATCAATCAGCAGCCATTTTGTCTTTCGAAAACTTTACACCTTTCTTATAAACACATGTTCTTTGGCAAAGCAAATCTCAAATCAAATGCAAGTGCCCATGTCATGATGCAGGATGCACATGTAACTTCGTATCAAACATGTAACACACACACATACTTCTTACATATCAAGTATATGGTCTTGCACCTCAAACACTCTATGTTCGTGTCTTTCCAAGTCCGTTCGTCTTACTAATTCACTCAGGATTCAATCTTATTCTTACTTGATCAAACTTACCATCCACACGTCAGTTGCACCTCAAATATCTTTACATTTTATGTTCAGAAGAAGTGTATAAAGTTACTACACATACATAGGGCGCCTAAAGGGTCAAAAAGACTTCCAGTATACTTGGAACGCTGCATGAGGCGCCTAAAGTGACATAGAGCGCCTATACTAGGCGTTGAAGTGTTCGGGGATGTGCCGTAGACATTGAACGCCTACATGAAGCGCCTAATGTGACATTGAACGCTACATTAGGCGCCTAATGTGACATGAAGCGCCTAATGTAGGTGTTCGAAGTGTTCGGGGATGCTTCAGGACACATTGAACGCTGCATTAGGCGCCTAATGTGACATAGAGCGCCTAATGTAGGTGTTCAAAGTGTTCTGACGGTTCTAAACTGCTGTTTTCCTGCAGTAACTTCCTCCCATCATCTTCCTCCTTCAACCCTTTCATGTTAAGCCTCTCAAGATCCATCTTACCATCTAGATTCATCGTTCTTAACACACATCTAATCATGAATTGATGCTTTGTTATGTCTAACAATATCCAGTCTTAACCTTCAATCATTCACCACCTTCAAAAGTTATCATCAACATTCCCAACACAACAAGTCTACAACAATGCCATCACTCATCCTTCAATTCCCTGCACTTACTCTCAAACGTCTAAGTGTAGACAATCAACACAAGATTAGAGCAAGACAATAAGCACATCAAAATATACACTTTCATGGGCATGCTTGACAAACAACAAAGCACCACACAACTATTTTTAGAAATATAGCCCAAAGAACAAGACTTTACGCAACTAGAAACAAAACTTACATATAATAAAGCATTTAACATAGACAAGACAAGATTACTAATGTATGATTCAAGTTTTCTCTTTGTAAGAACATAGGGCCTAAAGTATCAAAATTTGCGTAAAGCGTATAGAAAGATTACTTGCCTTGGTTCCTATTTAATCTTACGGATTTACGGCAGAATTTCAGTAAAGATTGCACCTAGGTTGGCCTTCTTCCTTCCTTTTCCTTCTTCTCTTCTTCTTCTTCCTCTCCTTTCTCCTTCTCTTTGCTCCTGCGGTTTTCCCTCTCTTTTTTGGTGTTCTAACCGTCCCCTATAGGTGTCAAATTAGCGCTTCATTACTTAAAATCTTTTAAGATGGATACTAAATAATTATATAAGGGGATGCCACAAGGTATTGAAATACCTTATAAATTTCGGCCAAGAGGCCTTGATGAACCTTGGAATAATTTCTTTTTATAAGAATGCAAACCTAAATGGTCCTCACAAAACAAATTTAAAATCATATTAGATAAAATAAATAATAGCATAAATTATATAAGTATGAGATAGGATAAATGTGAAAAGACAAAATACCCCCAAAATCCCCTTAGCTTTCGGCTAAGACAATGGAGGGATCTAGAATCCTCTCCGTTATTCTACTATTTGAAATATCTAACTAAAATATAATTATATAATAAAGAAATAAAGAAAGCATGCAAAAATAAATAATAAAATAATAAAAAGAGGAGTGCATGGGAGACAAAAGCTTCAAGCTACAAGCCTAAAGCTTGCCTTTCCCTCCCCCATGCGCCGGATTACCCCCCTTCCCTCCACCCATATGTTTTCTTTTAATACAACCTAGAAGCTTCATCTCCTTTCCATCTTGAACTCTAGACAACACATAGAAGGTTTTCCATCTCCCTCCATAACACCATACGGTCCCTTTATCTTGAAGCTAGAGAATTCAACTCAACACTCCTTCCATCTGCAAGTTCAACGAGACATCTAGGTAAGTTTTACTCCAAGATTCTTAAGTGAATTCCTTATCTTCAAAGAAGGAAGCTCATTTGGTTCCCTTCTACCCCAAACCCGTGACCTTCATGGTCATTAGGTGCAAGGTTTTCAACCTCTTTGGTAGGTGCAAGCTCTTGCTAGTTGAGGCTCCATTCAAAGTCTCATTTTGGTAAGAAGATCTAACATCAAAATAGCTCTATTTTCACTTAAGAATGATGACTAACATTCTTCCTTCCTTTATTCCAAAAACCGTATGTCTCATGGTGTAAAGGAGGAGAACTTCAACTAATCTCATCCAAGATCCAAGCTGAGAAAAAGGCTCTAGCTTGAAGAGGCAAGTATACATGAGACTCTCATGATTTATTTGAGGAATTTGTGACTTGAATAGCTAGTTGTTTCTAAGATGCCAACTTTAGTTGAATATATTAAGTATTAAGCATGACACCTTAGTGATTCCTAAGAAAAATGTCTTGCATGTGACTAATTCCTCCAAAGATGAAATCTTTTCTTGCATGGAATATGATATGAGGCTGTTTTATCATGAAATAAGGTTCAACCAAGTGATTCTAGGCAAGAATAGCTCTTCGATGAAAAGCACTAAGAAGGCATGCATGTGCTACTTGTAAGTTTATAAGGCTGTGTGGTAAGATTGAAATATATAGCACAAAATGTGTTGCATGCCTAAATAAATGTTGTAAAATATGTTCATGGAACTACATATCTTTCGGCCAAGAGGATGAAAGTGATGGTGAGTTTTGAATCCAAGAAAAAACACCTTTTGTGAGCAAATATAATGAGTGTTGTGTACAAATTACAAACTGTTTTAGAATGATGCTAATGTGACTTAATAAAAAGTATGGATGCTGGATTTTCATGTTAAAAACGGTATATGTGGTGACTAATAAGTTATTGCATAGCAATAAAGATAATTAGTGGACACTTGACATGAAAAGGTGTTAAAACACAAAACCACTGGAGCTAGCCAGAACTGTGTAGTGTATTATGTGACCTCAAAATGGACATTACCAACGTGCAAACCAGCTGATTTTTGGCATGACATTAGCCCTGTATGTGTGGAAAATATGAGAGTTGGAATCTTGGTAAAAGAAGTTGTGGTTTATTTTTAATAAAATATTTGGTAAAACTTCTCAAGCTGAAATTACTGGAACATGGCAGAATTATGTAACGTTTTGCGTGGCTGAAAACAAATCTTTGAGGTGTTCAAATGGGCTGATTTTTGTCATGATGTTAGCCATATGTGTTTAGTAAATATGGGAGTTGGAATTTCGGAAAAAGAAGGTGTGGATCATCCTCAATAAAATTTTTGGTAAGACTGGCCAAGCTGAAACTACTGGAGCTGGACAGAATTACGTAACATGTTTCTTGACCCAAAAATGGACCTTAGAAACATGAAAATTGGCTATATTTCGTTATTATGCTAGTTCCGCATGTTTATGACGCCTGTGAGTTGGAATTTCAGAAAAAGAAATTATGGTTTTACCACAATAGAATTTTTAGTAAAATTGGTCAGTCCAGCATCAGCATGTGACCAATTTCGGAAAAATAATTAAATGGACCCTCTAAAGTTATTGGATTGTTCTGGAAATATTATATTAATCACTTAAGACATAGAGGAGCATGTCCATGTAAATAGATCAACTTGGTACTACCTTTTTGGTGGGTAAATATGGATTTAAATTTAATGCACTAAAACTGAAAAACTGGGCAGAACAGGGGAATAAGTTAGAATGCCTAATTTTGTGGATTTTGACCTATATAAACGGTTTGGGCCCATGAATGTTAGTCCTTAGGGATTTTACTATGATTTCCAGGCTTTGGGCCAAACTAAATAAGGTTTTAAGGTCATGAAAATTAAGGTAAAGAGGACCGCTATGCTGCTGAATTCAGCAGTACGCTTTTTAACAACTTAATGGTTTAAGGGCCTTATTCGTCTTGGAACATTACGAAAATTTTATGACATGTAAATAAGGCCCCATTAAACAAGTGTAGGACAAAAGATTATGAAAATTGGGCCTGTTTGGTTAATCTAGCCTCCCCATGAACGTGAAGTAATAGTCTGGAAATTTTTAGCTCATGAAACCATGCTTGTTGTCATAATCCATGCCATGACTTGCATTGCATAACATTTTATGTATCATGCATGATCACGTGCACCATGAATCTGATTTTTATGAATTTTCCGTATGCAAGCAAGTCTTTTCAAGCAAGCAAGTTTTTCGTCATGCATATAAGTTATTTACGGTCCCATGTTTTAAAGAAATCTTTATGATTCCCTTGCTGGCTAAGCATGCGAATAACCCGTCTCCAGACCCAGGGTTAATAGGTTTGATGACATGATAAGTTCTGGACCTGTTCTGGACCCGGGGTTACTTGGTTCGATGATATGTTCTGGACCCGATCCAGGCTTGGGGTTAATCGGACTGATATTATGTTCTGGACCTGTCTCAGACCCGGGGTTAATTGGTCTGATGACATGTTCTGGACCCGTTCAGATACGGGGTTAATTGATCTGATACTCCGTTTTTCTGACACGTTATTTTATAGGACCAAAATGATGTTTTTAACATGACATGATATCATGCATTGCATCATGCATAATTCATGGGCATTATGGCATGATGTATGTTTCAGTTAGTTGGTAATATGATATTGTTGGTATAGTATTACTTAAAATTATGAATAGGCTAAATCGTCAAGCAAATCCCGGATTAAAGATCAGGTATGAATTAACATTTGTGGTTCTTGGGGTTTTATATTCATGTTATGATTCTTTATTTATTTCATGGTAGTTTATTGCATGCTTGCTGGGTGATTTTCATCACTCACACCTTTATTTTTTCCCCAGAGCCAGTGAATGCTAAAGTTGAATGGATCGAGGATGAACGAAAGTGCCGTACCCGTAGTCGAAGTGTCAGGGGAAGATCGCGCTTAAGGACTTTTGTGCTGCTATGATGATTGTATTGTGAACTATGTTGACCTCTTTGGGATTTCGGTTGTGATGTTTTGTGGACTACTACTTTTGGAGACTTTGTATTTTATTATGCATGTTTATTTAAAAGTTTTAATTCTGCCTAAATTTCACTACCATGTTAAATGTTAGCATGGGAGTCCATGGCTTAAGTTATGGATTTTCGCCTGTTATGCAAGACGCTTTGTACTCTCCTTAGATAAGTACGGTGGGTGCACCATATTCAGACAAGGTCCGGGTGCGGGGCGCTACAATAAGTCTATATCTATAGCCATAAGAAAAAGTTTCATACGAAGTATCAATGAATAAAAGACTCACCGTCGAAAAGGGGAGGCCTTACGCTTGACATTCCTTCTTGCTCGATTTTATGACTATAAAGATCATTGAATCTTCTTGTAGTGAGTGTGCACGGCTCTGATACCACTTTTAGGACCAGTATAGCACCACTAGAAGGGGGATTGAATAGTGAGTGTAGAAAAATTGGTTTTTAAAATTTTTGGTACCCTTACTCACTTCTGAAAACAGATTCTGTTTGCAGACCATGTGTTTGATTAACTAGATGATCAGATTATAGACCTCCAAAAATTTTGAAATTTGGTGACAATGTACTCTCAGATGTTTTAAATGTGTCATAAAAATTTCAGATTAAAATACAAAGTGTAACTCCTTAATAAAACGTTTAACTCAGACTGTGTCAATCTGGCAAAAATTGGTCCTCAAAATGAAAAATTTATTCCTATTTATTGACAACTCTAAATGATCTGAAAATGTTACAGTATGACCCATAGGATGTGTACTTGAATAGATTGAAATAGTTTTTCAAAATTCCTTTGGCGAATATATCAACCACGTTGATGTTCTCAATATTTGCAGATCTGAATATCAAATTGCACTAGTCTCAGAACTATGAACGTTTGGATGACTTATGCTTATCAAAATTCGATGAAACTTGTTTCAAATGAAAGCTAAGACGTTTGCTGTTTCTGCAAAATTTGGTAATTTTTGGAAAACATTTGCTATTTTTACTGTGAGTATGAAAACAATGCTGAAAACTGAAACTGAAAGTAAAAGTTCTAAAAAAAAACACCGAGATTTTTATACTGGTTCAGTTAAATCGACCTACTTTAATCTTCGAGGACACCTTCATTGGTATTCACTAAACACAAACAACACCTTGATACAAGAGTGACTGGAGTTATATACCAACTCCACCCTTTTACAACGAACAAACAAAAACAACAAACACAAATACCACCACCGCACAAATGAAGGTATGTTCACACCTTGATCAACCTTGTACAAGAATGAGATGTATATGGATGGTATAATCAAAGACTATACAGAATATGTAAGATAAGAATGATAGGATTGAGACTAAGAGCAAGAGAAAAGAACAAGAGAAGAAGAGAATAGTCTTGCTTGATCTTAATTGAATATGAACTTTGGCTAGACTTTGTCTTGAACACATTGCCTCTATTTATAGCTGTGAATGGCACGCCTAGGCTGCTGAAAACTCCCTTCAAATTTGTCTTGAATGCCTTGGAAGATTGTCTTGTATAATATGGTGACACACCCTTTTTTACTTGGAAAAATATGATTGGATGAACGACTCTTCGTCTAGTTGCCACTTCATGATTGATCATCGTTTATCCACCCTGGCACTCCATAAAATGAGCTGGAAATTCAACCAAAAATCTGAAATACATGCTGAAATATACAAAAGTTAAGTTTCAATCAATGAAGATGTGATTTCTCCATGATTTTGGAAGAAAATTGGAGCAAAATGAGGTTCAAAAATCGGCCATACTGAAACATGTGCTGAAACATCAGCATTTGTTTTGTTTTTGAAATGTTTTCATGTGTGTCTTGCCTTCTTCAATATCACCAATCACATGTGACTTATCCTTCGTCAATCAAAGTGCCAAACGAGCTCCACCTAGGCTCCAAGAGGGTGTAAATGGCGTGTGATCTCAGCTGTACCATGTGCTGAAATTACTTTTGCAAACTTTGTCAAATAATGATGTATAATCTTCACACATATGGTAAATTCCAATCAACCATTAATTTGTTTTTCTAGAATACTCTAATGTCTTATATGTGTAAAAAGTGTCTAGATACATGTGACACCAATGACGAAAATGTTCCATGCATAATAAGTATAGAAAACCGAATTTTCGACTTTCGCCGATTACGCGATTTTTCTCCGATCAATCTCGAACTTCTTATACATGTGATATATGTTATGTCACACATAATATACATAAAATAAAGTGTATTTTCAGCTCCTATGTCTGAGGTTAAAAATGCCCCATGTGACAAAAATATTCAAGTCTTAATTTTCAACAAATCAAGCCAAATTGTGGGTGATCGATATGTGTAAACATGGTATGAATTTGGAACTAATTTTGACATGTGGTGCACGAAATTTATGAGTATTTTGAGTATATTTATTCTGGCCAAATATGGTAAGCACATAACATGTTTTTGATGGTTCGTAGTCACCTGATGTGGCAATTTTTGGTTTCTGTACTCATGACATGCCCTCATAATTATGGTAACAATATGACTTGTAATTTATGATATGAGACCTGTATATGCTCTCAAATGTGATGTGTATATAGTGGTGTGATGTCGACGTACGTTTATGATGTGTATGATGTGTCGGTGGAACGTCGGGATAGATCGTATAATTCGTCTGTATAATGAAAATATGTATATATGAAATATTGTTTTTATTTTTTTATAAAAGCAAATTTTTATTAAAAAGGCTCACTTATGGTGTGAGAAAACCATATTACAACCATGGCAGTGTCGTCATAAGAAAATAACTCATGAAATGAAGCTAGTATTTGCAACCTCCAGTCATATATGATATGCCGCATTAAAACCTTGTTAAGTAAAACCACCCTTGTGGATAAAACCTTAACGAAGGAAAAAAACGTACATATTTATATGACAAGATGGTTGAATAGAAATGAAAGACAAATAATCAAATGTGAGTAACAGTGGAGCAGTAAACATTAGATGGTCCATTGGATCGTTTGCGTCGAAATTATCAGCCAACAGTGAATGATGTCGTAGCTCTTCTCGTGTCTCCCAGGGCATCTCCAAATGAGTACCTCGCACACGAAAGTGAATCATAAGCCAAGCATCTTTGTCAACCCAAGATATAACGTTAAATATATGAAAGCATACCCAAGTTGCCCATAGCCAAACGACCATGGGCAACCTCCAATTGTTAGATGGTAGCAGCTCTCCAAATATATCGTGTGTGAAGATGTGGAGAGAAGAATTTCCATTTCAAGTTTGTTGCTAAACAGCTCTCTCCAAATATGTCTTCATTTAATGAACTAGTTAGTTCATCTCCTTAAGCACTTCACTTAATGAACTAGTTTTTTTACAAACTTAATGAACTAGTTTAGTTCATTAATCATGAAACTTGAAAATAGTATAAAGACAACAAATTTTTGCCATATGATGGAAGCTACAGCGCTTCATGGCACGTTAGTATGACAACAATATATATAAGCATGTAATGCATATTTATCACATAAGCATGTCAAGTAACAATTTATTTATGCATTTCATAAACACGTAACATTTAAATTACACATTTTCAAATCACTCGAACCCTGATTTCTCAACAGAAAGGTTGAGCTTTTTGGAAGAATGGATGGAGTAAAGTGTTTAGGAAGGAGGAAGTGATACTTATCTTGATGACTTCTTGGTCTACAAGATTGATTCTTTACTAGAGTGTTGAAGAAAAATGCCCCCTCTTGAGTTTGGTGACTCTCGGATGGAGGATGTTTGGAGGCGAAGGAAGTTTTGTTTGAAGAGAGGGAGAGATTAGAGAGGTGTGGAAGTATTTTACTTGAAGAACTTGAGAGAAGATGAGGAGTGGATTGGAGAAAATGTCTGTTACACCCGGTCTCCCGTCACGTGCATAGAACGGATTGTATCGTTGTACCGTAATTGAGATAATAGATGTAGGTGTGCCTACATAAAACTTAAACACTATTAAAATTATCTTAATAGGTGTAAGAATAATCAAATAAGCCTATAAAGAATGGTACAACTTTATTTAGGAATTAAATAAAAGGAAAGAAAAATGCCACTTCGAAAAGGATAAAATGGAAAATTCAACTCTCACTTGCTTCCTACCCATCTAGCCCCATCCCCATATTGTCCTCCAATTTTCCTACATTTATTCCTTTTTAATTTTCCATCTAATCATTTCCTTTTTCTTACACAAGACAAAAACCCACCAATACAATTTCATGCAAGATGCTTTCTTCCCTCCACCAGACCATCCGGCCCCCTCTTCATTTTCTCCAAGATTTTCCATTTCTTCCTTTTATTTTTTCCCTTAATCATTTCAAGTCTTACATCATATAAGACCACTCCCCACTCCTATTACATTCAATTTCTTTTTCATCCACTAACTTCATTAACCAAGGCATGGCAATCATTTCTCCCACTACACCCAAACTCGGCCAAGGAGACTAGAAGGCATAAGAACCTTCCTAAGCATAAATGCAACCTCATTCTAACCTTCATTAACTCCCTCTCCGAAAATACTTTTCTCTCTCTTATCCTTTTCTCACTAGCAAAGAACACTTTTTTCCCCATTCTTCCTTCCAAAACCGAGATCCCAAAACCAAAGGAAGAAGGACTCCTTCCATCTTCAAGTAAGAGTCAAGTGTGCATGCATCCACATCTTCAAGGTAAACACTAGACTACCCTCCTTAGCATCATTTTCTACTTGTATCTCCTATGAAAGCACTCAAATCACTTCCATTCTAGGCCTTCATCCGTGACCTTGAACAACGAAGTAAGAGAAGTTCTTTAGCTTAACAAATGAGGAATCTTAAGTCAATTCAAGGTAAAGTTCACTTAGATTGAATATTAGAACATTTATACTCCTATTTTCCTCATTGAAGACTAATTCTCTCATCCTTTTTGGCCTCAAGGCCGCGTACCCCTCAAGCCTCCCCAAAGAAGAAATCTTTCACTCTTAGGTGTAAGGTTCAAGCATCCAATGCAAGTATTCTTCCTAGCTTCTTCAAGGAAATTAATGATGAAGTTTATTATGGTCACAATTAAGAAATGGATCATGCATGCAACTAAAATTAGTCTTTAACATCTATTGAGGAGAAGAATGTTTGCATGTTAAATTTGTTGATGCATGTGTACTTTTCTTGAATAGATTCATCAACTATGCTTAGGATGACACTTTAATGTAACATTCAAGACATAATTGAGCCATCAATAGCCATTTTAGGTCATGCATGTCAAGGAGGAGGCAACTTTACCATCCTTTCAACACTTAGATGCAAATTGTAGACACATGAGAGCATTAAACTAGAAAGTGTATCAAGAACTTCCTCAATTATCATTTTAATACGTGTACGTCACTTTATTTATGTTCATGCGTAAGAGAAGAGATTTCCATAGATATGGTAGTAATATAGTCTCATGATGGTACAAAACAAATCATTTCATCATGCATGTCATTAAAGATGTCATCTTTGATCATCATCTTAGAATCACCATTTTTCTTGTTATAGGGGACAGTCCATGAGCCTCCCACATAGGTCATGAAATCATCACCATCATCATGATGAGTTTCTTGATGATCATGGTCTAAGGAGTTGTGCTTCCATGGATGTTATACTTTATGTACTTGCATGTTATTTTTAGCATAATCATCATCATAAATCTCATCTGTGTGATCATAAACATGTGTGTATAATATGATTAGAGCATGTTAGAATTAGGTATGTTGATGTACAATGTGAAACATCACCATATATTCATAATATTTAAAATATGAAGATGGATTTTATCATATTATCATCAAGAATGAATATTATGTGTGGGTAAATTCATATGAGAACACCCCTAGTTTTGGCAATGAAGTCTAAATTGGGTCACTTAAAGCAAAAATTTCCATTGGTGAATGTTTTCATGATTCTGTATAAAAATGACAATACATAAAAAAGAAAAGGGGCAAAAGTGTACTATTGCATAATAATGGAAATTCCAAGCAATAGACTTATCAAATTTCGGCCCAATGGCCCCTTAGTATCTAAATTAATGAAGTTCAACCATATAAAGATTTCCATGGGACTGATATATTGTAGCACCCCGCTCCCGTGCCCTAGCATCGGGGACGGTGCACCCCCCGTAGTCTGCTAAGAGAACTACAAGGCGTCGAACTAACTGCTTACACGTCAGAAAAGACGTAGAAATTTTTTCGCAGAAACGATAGATATAACTGCTCAATTTAAAATTCCATCCATAAACAATGCTGATGAATATAAAACGAGAAAATCTCACTTATTAGCCTAAGGTTTGGCCCATTACTCAGTTAGCAGCCTAACGTTGATTAAACTCAATTAACAACTATTTTGCTGAAATGTCTCACTTGTAGCCAGTAACCGGAAGGTGACTTGCTACAGCATGTTTCCTCTTTTTTTAAAAAAAAATCATTTCTAAAAAATGTTATTATTTGTAAAAATTCTAAAAAATTTGTAAAAATGAATTAAAAAAAATTTTAAAAATCGAAAAATTAGGAAAACAAGATAAAAATAATAACAAATTACACACAACGCTCCAGCACTCCACCCACCTACCCCCCATGCCACACCACCCCCCCTTGGGCCAAAAGTTTTTTTAAATTTTTTTTCTAACTCACTCATAACGTTCCGACCACCCCCGCGTCCCCTCCCCCACCCCCTCCTCTTGCAAAATTTTTTTTTAAAATTTTTTCTAACTCATCCATAACATCCTAACCACCCCTGTATCCCCTCTCCCACCCCCGTGCACACCCCAAAAAAATTTTAAAATTTTTTCAACTCACCCACAAAGCTCCAACTATCCCCTAGAACCCGAAACAATCCAACCCCCCAGTCCAAAAAGAAAATGACAATGTTTTGGGCTAGGGGTTGGATTGTTTGGGGTGCCGGAGGATGATTGGAACTTTGTGGGTGAGTTGAAAAAATTTTAAAATTTTTTTGGGGTGGGGTATGGGGTGGGGGAGGGGACGCGAGGGTGGTTGGGACGTTTTAGATGCGTTAGAAAAAATTTTTTAAAAAAATTTGCGAGAGGAGGGGGTGGGGGAGGGGACGCGGGGGTGGACCAGGTGGTCGGAGCGTTATGAGTGAGTAAGAAAAAATTTTTTGAAAAATGTTTTTTGCGGGGGTGGGGGGTGGGGGAGGTGGTGTGACGTGGGGGGTAAGTGGGTGGAGTGCTGGGGCGTTGTGGGTAATTTTTTATTATTTTTATCTTTTTTTCTTAATTTTTCAATTTTTAAAATATTTTTAATTAATTTTTACAATTTTTTAGAATTTTTAAATTCCTTTTAAATCGCTTTATTCAAAAATACAATTTTATTTTTTTAATTAAAAAGGGTCGCCACGTGTCAACTTCTGGTTGGTCTGAGAAAGTCAACGGATGGTCAACGGTTGGTCAACGGTCACTGGCTACAAGTGAGACATTTCGGCAAAAGAGTTGTTGTTAAGTGAGTTTCATCAACGTTAGGCTGCTAACTGAGTGATGGGCCAAACCTTAGGCTAATAAAGTAACCAACCGCAAGGTCTCTCTAGCTCCTATGCACGACCGTCACTGTGCCCACTCAGCCATGTCCATCATGTCCTCAACAAAGATGTAGTTGTACTCTTCCTCCTGCTTTCCTGGAGGGGTGGGAGAGTAGGGGTGAGTGACGTGATATCACCCAAGAGGTTCCCACCTTGATCCAATACAAACGAGCATACATCAATGATATAAGCGCACATAATCATATAATTCCAATTACAGTATAGACATGAAATAATAACCGCGGAAAGTAAGTCACTCCAAGTAATAATGCGTAACTTCATGATGCATGCCTTCCTCTACGTGTCACGCGCAACAAAAGTCATGTCATGCAATATGTCCATATCTTTTCCATGCAATGTATGCTCCCGAGTTGTGTCTGTGGGTCTTACCCACAGTCCACCTGAGTGCCTGCAGCTCTTGACCACCGTCCACCGTCCACACATTCTGCAACTCTTAGTCGTAGTCTACCTATCACGATTTCCTTTTCCTTTTTTATTTCTCTTTTCTGCAACTATTAGTTACAGGCTACCTACCAATGCAATGCTCGTGCCATGAATGCAATGCGAATCATGCGTTCAGTATTTTTTCGGAGTTCAATTTCAACTTCCTGACATTCACCGACACTCATTTTATGGTGCCTTAATTAGTGAAACAGGTGAAAATTTATTATTTAGCCTCATTTATATTTCCACGGCTTGTAAAATTTTTTTCGACATTTTGTACTATTTTTCTCTATTTTTCCGTATTATTCTCTAATCATTTTAATTAGTTAAAATAATTTAATTTCAGGAAATTAGGTGAAAATGACTTATTTCAGCATTTTATATTTTCTAGGAATTTTTTTAGAATTTATTTATAATTTTCTGGAATTTAAAATCATTTTTTACTATTTATTTACTACTTATTTAATTCCGAAAATTAATTAAAAATATGTTTGTCTAAACTTAAATTCCAGGTCAGCCCGGCCCAAAATCAGACCAGACCGACCTGGTCTGGTCCAGTCCGCCTGCAATACTCCCCTCTGGTGGATTTTATATATTTTTTTTATTTTTTTTAGTTTAATCCTAATTACTTCAAACATTAATAAAATCTTCGTTTTAATTCCGATTGACCTCAAACAAATTGCATTTGACTCATTTTAAGGTGACGCACCTTTGGAAGTGCACACGTCAGCGCATGTATGGACGCGCCTCGTGGCCCACGCGCCACACCTGAAACTCGCACATCAGACCTATGTTTTCGATTCCCAATCCAATTCTAACTTATTCCGGGCTAGATGAACCTATTATAAGGCCAATGAGCAATGTTTTTTTTGACAATTCTACCATGTAAAACTCTTAACTTTTTTATCTGATTTCGCTCTGTTTTCATCCTTCAGCGATTTACCACATATACACAAACAAAATAGCAGCAATGATTCATAAAAAATACTCTCGCAATAAAAACATAAATTTAAAGATTAAACAACAGTTAAACACAAAAATTATACCATCAAACATGCTAAATTCGTACCAAAACGAGGGAGAATAGGCAACCTACCTCAATTGACGCTAAAAATGACAAAAAAGAGAGAAGAAGAGTTGGGAATGAATGGCTAGAAATCCTCCAATAACTCCTTAAATGTAACGCCCTGCTCGGAACTAGGGTTTCGACACGATGCATCCGCCGTACTCTGCTACGAATATTACAAGACGTCGATACTATACATATGCATGTCGACATGAATAATGAATCGATAAGCGGAAGCAACATAAACATAAACAAAGTACAATCGACATGCATCACTATACATTACATTTCGATACAAATCATCTGATGCTATACACTGAATTACTCTGAATACATGATGATCCCATAAATAACATCTTCTATATAATATCTTTGCACACTTTCTTGTTACCAAAGATCTGTCTGGCATGTTCTCAACAAGCCGGCTTAGTGATATCTACTATCTGTAAAGTGATAAGACAAGTATGAGCGATAGCCAACTTTTAATCGCTCAGCAAATAATCTCACAAGGTATGACATATGGATCATACATGGGGAGATGGGGTGACAAAGTATAATATCCAGGTATAACGAATATAATAAACACGTCTCCATTTTAACAAGTAAAATGTTATAACGTACATATGAACTTAAATCATGTAAAGCAAGGAGAATTTATCAACGTAACATATCAACATCTCATTGTACATGGCCCGTAACATCATATCATGTCCATACTTAGCTCCTAACTCATAACTCATACTAAGATCAATGATATCGTAATTTAAGGATCTTGTGAAGATAACATATGGTAGCATGGTCATAACATGATGCATAAGACATGACTTTTCATAACATGATTTTCATAACTTGACTTTTCATAAACATGACGTGATTTTCATAACTTGCATGACGTGACATTTCCATGACATGAAGACATAACATTTTCATCTTTGGCTATAGTACTTTTCATAAGAATAATAACGCACGACATATCGAATGATTCCCCATTAGTACATGTACGACATATACATCATAAACATATGTACATGTGCTAACGGTGACGCATTATGACCGAGACCCCGTGTCCTACACCCGGTGTTACACTCAGCCATAATGTAAACATAAGCCCCTAACACCTACCACTCCGGTCCTAATGTCAGGACAACGCTTCAACATCATATAACATAATCATGATCATGAACATAACATAACATATCGTGTCTCATCGGAATCATTCGTCTCGTGTTTATTATTCCTATGCATATGAACTTTAAAACTTGTGATGCAAAGACATAACTTTTCAACTTTCATTTCATGCAACGTGAGACTCGGTCATATGAGGAAACCTTGGTGATTCTACATCTTGTAGCAACATCACTTATTTTCATTCTACATATCATAACTTAAAGAAAATCCTATTTTCTACCCTTAAAAGGGTACCATTCGGCCAACACGTCCAAAACAACCCTTGTTTTGTATTTTCATCCAACAATACTTTCGTAATATCTATTCCATACATGTATATCATAATTCATACTTAAATGCCTAAAACGTTTAATTTCTAATTGACTTAACATATCATCTAGAATTTCATAACTTACATCTTTTTTGTAAGATATGCATATTAGTATACATAACATGTAGTAAAGTCATATACATACATTACAAAATGCTTTGTAAACATGTACTTATACATGTACATATTGACTACGTATATTTTATACCTTTTTATGACATATTACATAGAATCATACTTAACCTACTTTCATAACTTAACATATACATTATACATGTGTGTGTACATAAAATTAAGCCATGGCCGAATATGTATAACGAAATACACGTATATACATACATATATTTATAACATGTTACATAGTATTCATGACTTAGTCCTTGTCGTACCTTATCATATATATTATACATATATACATATATATACAATATATTCAAATTGTTTCATTATAAAAGGCCTAATGGCCGAATTATAAGTAGTGTATATAATCATTTTATGAATATATTATGTAATATCCAAAACTTATTCATTTTCATATCTTGACATATATATTATACCTATATACATATATAAACAATATAAATAAATTATCTATTTACAAAACGCCTAATGGCCGAAATCATGTAGTGTATATACATATACATAATTATTTTGTGATATATTGTATAATATCAAAACTTAACATGTTCACATCTTAACTTACATATTACACATTTATACATATGTATACAATATAATAAAGCCACTTTATTATAAAAGGCCAAAAGGGCCGAATTATATGTAGAGTATATACATATATGTATATAATCATTTTATGATATATTATATGACATCCAAAACTTATTCATTTTCATTCTTTGACATAAATATTATACATATAAGTATATAAATGTATTAGAGTCAATTTTTATCATTAAAGGCCTATTGGTCGAATATATATAAGTCCAAGTATATATATATATACTTTCATATTTAGAAATACAAATTATGGCCTATAATAGTCCAAATATAGCTTACTCATTTTCATTTTCTTAACATATATATTATACATATAAAATATATTATACCCACTTTCAATATTAAAAACCCTATGGCCAAATATTTTGTTTTTTCAAACAATATAAATTTTTATTGAAAAACCTCACTTGTGGTGGAGGAAAACCATATTACAATCATCGTTGTATGAAAATAAATGAAATAGCAAGCTAATGATGGCTAATCTCTGGTCGTATATGATATGCCGCATTATAACCTTGCCAAGTAAAACTACCCTTGTGGATAAAACCTTGGCAAAGGAAAAAGCGTACATATTTATACGGCTGGTATTGAGACCAAAGCTAAATAAAAATGAATACATATGTGGGAATCCTCTATGATAAGTATCGCTACTGAGCCTTTCGTCATGCAGAGAGCCGAGTGTAGCTGGGGTACTGCGCCATGATTGTGGTAGATCCGGTTTAACATGTACCTCGTCAGAGTTAAAGTAAGCAAATATGAGGAAGACAATGTTAATATAAATTAATATAATCAGTCGAACCAAAGTCATACCCAAGTCGCCTTGGCTCAGCGCGAACCAAGGCGACGTCTGCTGTAGCCTGCCACTGAGTAGTAGATTTGTAATGTGCTGGATTGTAGCCGTTGAGCTTGTGCGTTCCCTCATAAATGATGTTTGCAGCAGTGGCCACCATGTCAGAGCAATCACAGTAGTCAGACAAAGATATGCATATGAATTCGTATTTTGAATTCTCACATGCATAACATAAGAATATATGAATAGTAAACGCACCAGTGTTGCCTGTGTTTGAGGACATAGACAACAACAAGGATGTACCGCCAACACAATGTGAGACATGTATCAAATGCAAAAAGCAGGCAGATGAAGATCTGTGAGTAAAGCTCCGCGAATTTCACATGGCATTTCATGGAGAGAATTGTAGGTCCGCACTCCGGCTGTTCTGTAGCCATATTGCGCCAGCCAGTGGGCTGCAGTATTAACTTCCCGGGGAAAATACTGTAATGCTAAATGGTTTAGACTTAGGAATTATCTTGCTCGTAGAATATCCGAAGCCAAGGAGCCTGTTAATTGCCGAGTTTCGGCCAATAAGGTGATCATCGATTGGCAAACCGTTTCCAATACAATGTTGCCATATTGTTGTGCATAGTGAATCAATGCAAATGTCATGGCTTGTATTTCTGCCCTTAGATGCCCAACAAAAGGTAGTGAAAAACAAATAGCCGAACGGAAATGGCCTTGATCCGTCCTCAACACTGCCCCCCTGCCGCAAGTTTTTGTCCTACAGTGGCATCAACATTTAATTTCAGTTTAACTACCAACGGACTACTGTCAACCGTTTCGTTCATATTGTTGGCGAAAATTGAAGATCAACAAGATGAGGGATTGATGTGGCGAATTTTTTCCCATTCATAGCGGAACATCATGTGTAAATTGCACCCTTTATCTTAGTATATAATCGATCATAAGTGAAGTGCTCTTCCTCAAATCTGCAGGTGGCATATAATTTCCATATTTCCTAAGCTACCATAGATGGCACTATCGCCTTAAGTTGGCCCAACATAGTTTGCTGGGAGGATGTTTACCACCAGCGGAATAAGTGAGATTTAATTGTGCAAGATATTGGCATTGGCCCAGAGAATGTGATTGCCATTTCCACCCAAAGTGGCTGGATTTTTGAGCAATGTAGAAATACATGATCTTGGTGATCATTATTCTGACGGTAAAACGCACATTGTGATGGATATGCTGTCAGCCAGAAATGAAGATTATTGACCATTGGTAGAGAGTGATTCCAAAGCCGCCAGAGAAATATTTGTTGTCCTGGGTGGGAAGTTTTCCACCAAATATAGCGTGTCTCAACCATAAAGGGGCCATGAGTTGCAATTAGAGAATAGGCCGATCGTATGGAAAACTGTCCATTTTTGTCTGGCCCAATGAAGCGTGTCTTGCGTTCGGTGGGTGTGCATCTCCATATAGTCATGTATGCTACACAATCGCTTCCACGTTGATGAGTCATAAATGTGAGAATATATAGAAGATCGTTGTCCGTATTTGTCTCTGCAGAATTCAGACCATATTGTATTGGAGTGGAAATATTTCCACCACAGTTGACAATCATAAGCTTTTTGAACATGTGAAAGGTTGCGAATACCTAGCCCGCCTACTTCAACTGCGCGACCTATTGAAGTCCAGGACTGCCAATGATGTCTACCTTTCCAAAGAAAAGATGCCATTTTATGGTTTAAAGTATTAATCACACCTTTTGGAAGCCTCGAGCTGGCTATAAGATGCATGGGTATCGTGTTGAGCACGTATTTAATGAGCATAATTCTACCCGCCATCGAGAGAATTTGGTCGACCATGCAGATAAATTAGCCTCAAAATGATTGATAAGAGGAGAACAATATCTGGCTTTGTTGATTCCCTTATACAAATATGACCCAAGATATTTAATGGGCAATGAAGTCGATCGCATGCCCAAAGCTTCCAGTGAAGTACTAACCAAAACTCCTTTCCCCGCCACAAATTGCTCTTGTTATAATTTACCATTTGTCCTGAAGCCTTCTGATACGCTTCAGAAAATTGGCAAAATCTGCCCAGGTTGCGAGCAGCCCCATTTAGAAAAACTAACAAGTCATCAACAAAACCCAGGTGCGAGATACATGGTACGCGGCCAGCCTTAAATCCCGTGATAACACCCGTCCTCATTAGATCTTTAAGACCTCTTGAGAATCCTTCAGATGATAATATAAATAATAGTGGCTATAACGGATCGCCCTGCTTCACACCTCGACCAACAAAAAAGGAACCCGTCGGACTACCGTTGAGAAGAATAGAACAGCGTGTTGCACTCAAATTATTGATTAGAATGCATACTAGGCGCGCATCCATCCCCATCCGCTGCAACAGCAATTGTAGGTATCTCCAACTAACACGATCGAATGCCTTGGCCATATCCAATTTAATAACATGTCCTCCTCTTGTGCATTTATCCATAACATGTACCATCTCTTGGGCTAATAATACGTGTTCTGTGATGCCACAGCCTTTCATGAATCCTGCTTGTTCTGGAGAAATAAGCTTGGATAGAAGCTTTCCCAGTCTAGATGCTAGCAATCTTGTAATTATCTTGGAGATAAAATTGGTGAGACATATTGGACAGTAATCCGCAAAAGTTTGAGGATTAGTGACCTTTGGCATGAGAACAATAGTGGCCGACGCAACTAGCTTTGGCATCCGAATACCCAAATAAAACTCTTGTACTGCTTTGTGAACATCGTGCTGTATCAAATGCCAAAATTGCCTATATAATGACCCCGGGTAGCCATCTGGGCCTGCTGCACTTGTGGGGCTAAGATCCCAAACAGATTCCTTGACTTCTGCCAACGAGGGAATCTCCTGCAACATACAGTTATCATCATGCGTGATCAGTGATGGTATATATTGCAGTATTAAATCACAATCTGCCACTGGTTCTTCTGTGAATTGATGCGAAAAGTAGCGAATCGCTTCGGATTCAATGTCACTTGGTGGAACGCACTCAATACCCTCCAGTGTCAGAAAGTGTTGGAATCGCCATCCTTCAACCACTTAACATTGGCTTTCTGCTTCCAAAATAGAAAGGCACGATTTTGAGCAATCTTCAGCTCTGCTATGCATCAATGATATTGTGCGTGTGCTGTGTCCGTAGGATCCGCATCATATAATACTTTCGCTGATTTAACCTCTGCTTCTGCCTGGGACACTACATCAAATATGTTGCCAAATACCTCTTTATTCCAATGCCTTAAATCTTTTCGAAGAAGAGACAGTTTATTATGAAATCCCCACATACCGCCTACTGTTGGAAATGACTGCCATCGGTGTGTGACAAAATCATCAAAAACCGCGTGCGTTGTCCAAACATCTAGACAACGGAAAACTACTGGATTTCTAGGGCCTTCCGTGTCAGATGTCAGAAATAGTGGAGCGTGATCAGATGTAGCCCTTGATAGATGTTGAACTTGTGTGATTGGAAATAGGTCAGAGAAAGATGATGAGCTCAAAAAACGATCAAGGCGACGCCATACCCAGCCTAGGCCGCGGCCATCTGACCAAGTGAATAATGAACCTTGAAAAGAGATCTCCTGCAAATGACAGTGCTGAACAAAGTCGTTGAAATCCTATAACATGCGCAGAGATGGCTGCGCTCTACCACGATGCTCATCTAATGTTCGAAATGTGTTAAAATCTCCCCCGATAAGCCATGGCACTATGTTGACCGCATGCAATTGCTTCAACCCTTCCCATAATATACGCCAGTCTAAAATGGAATGGCGTCCATATACTTCTGTCAACCAAAAACAATCGTCAGAGGCTAGCCATCGATATTTAATCGAACGATGTTGATGACCATCTTGCTCCTCTTCTAAACTCAAGATTGATTCCTTCCCAAAAAACCATATTTGATCATTACAAACTGACATAGCTTTTGAAAACCCTAATTGTAATTGATATGATAGTAATGATGTAGATCAGAGTTTTGGCTCAATGACTATTAATATGTGCAAATTATGCTTTCGAACCAATGACAGTAAACGATTAAACGAAGTGCGGATACCACGGACATTCCACAACAGTATCTTCATTGAGATAATACATCAGGTGCGCAACACGTAACCTGGTTAAGCGTGGAGAGGTAGGAATAGCTTGATTCCGTCTCAATATCCTTGGCACCTCACTTGTGGCAGAGGAATACCATATTACATGTTACAAGAAACCGTCATCATACGCAAAATGAGAATGTAAAGCTGTAAGAATATGTAATCTCCAATCATATATGATATGTCACATTAAAACCTTGCCAAGTAAAACCGCTCTTGTGGATAAAACCTTGGCGAAGGAAAAAGCTTGCATATTTATATGATTGGAATGTGTGTCTATCATATGTGTACAATGATAGAAAAGATGAAATCCAAGTGTCCAGCCGCGGATAAAGAGATGGTAAGAAGCTAATATATATCTCCCAAGAAACCTGCTGTTCCCATCACTTGATTCTAATCCTCCTCCGGTTACATGCCATTGATCATAAGTTCCCCTCCATCGAGACCGGAACCAGAACATGCAAATGATACAAATCATAATGAGTGGCAAAATATAGAATATAATAGTGTGGGAAAATCCATGAGATGAAAAAATACTACCTGTGTTGTATGTAAGCAGAGATACAGACAACCATCCAATGAGACATGAATATAAAGACATAGTGAGTGAGCAATACCCGGGTTGCCCATACCAAACAAAGATATGGGCAACAAGCAATAATATAGATGTCATCCATGTTGCAAGGTAGGGACAGTGTCAGTCTATACAGTGGCACGAACTAGAGGCGGTAAATCTTGAAATAATGTGAATTGTGTAAGATTCTGATGATACTGACCATGCTGAGCCAAGTAGTGCACAACCTTATTAATCTCCCTCGGTATATATGCTAACGTGAGTGACTGCAAAGACAAAAGATCATACAGTATGCACGCTAAAGTAGATCGATGACCCTGAACATGAGCCAAAACACTCTGCGCATCAGCTTCAACGTCCATATGATAACCAAAGCGGGCAAAGTATAGTACTGCTATCGCTGTAGCTTGTAGTTCTGCCTGGTCCAGAGATGAAATGGGTAAAGGGAATGAGATAGCTCTGGTAAATGCACCATTGCTATCTCGCAAAATTGCACTAGACGCTGCTGAGTATTTCCCATACGCAGCATCGACATTTAGTTTATGCCTGCCAGTAGGTGGAAGAGCCCAGCGAACCACTCTACATCGAGGCCCTGCCAAAGCTGGTATTAGTCCTAGCTGAATCAAAGACTCATCAGGTCGTATATATTTCTTCCCTTTGTGAGCAAGTGTCCATTCTTATATTGATTGTCTAATATGTTCGAGCACCATTCTACGAGACCAAGGTCCATCACCAAATAAAATAGAAGTGTATGCTTTCTATACTTCCCACATAAGAAATCCTGGTAATATAATGCGGAGCTGCCCCTTAAGAGATTTGCCCTGTGTTGAGATCTACCATTGTATTAAGAAGGGGCAAATGTGTACTGCTGTGACTAAAGGGCCATCCAGACATAAACTATGAAACCTCCAAATAGATGATACCTCATGGCATATTAAAAATATATGATCACTGGTTACTGATTCCAACAAACAAAAGGGACATTAAGTAGGATACACCACTGCAAATCTTGCTAAGGTCTTAAGGATGGGTAGAGCATCATGATAAAATCTCCAAAGAAATAATCGTTGTTTCAGATTAATAAGCTTATGCCAAACAAATTTATGCGAGAATAAACGAACTCCTATAGGCCGAAGTTGATCATAAGCTACCTTTAGGTTAAAAGCTTCATTCAGCATACCTGGCCATATAAGTGAATCCGCTACCCTTGTTGTATGAGAGACACATATAGGGTGTATGTGACTTAGACGCTTCCATATTGGGGAATCTATGATCCTTGTAGAGAGGTTAGTCCATCCCCCGTATTTGGAGTGTAAGAAAGTGCGAATGAATGTATGCTGTGTTTGATATCTCCACCACAACCGACACAAATGTACCGCCTGCAAATCTCCCAAACTCCTAAGACCCAAGCCGCCTTCATCTGTACACGAAATAATTTATCCATGGAAACCCATGTATGTCGTTGCGTACCATCTGCTGCCCCCCAAAAAAACTTAGTTACCAATCGATGTAAGATATTAACCGTACCAGTAGGGGTAGAGATACTGCAAGAATATGTAATGGGATGGCTGCAAGGACATGCTTAAGTAGAATTAGCCTTCCTGCATGACTCGAAAATTTATTTTGCCACATGTTAATCTTTGCTTGAAAGGCAGAAATCAAGGAGAGAAAATGCGAGGTACGGGCCTTCCCTGTAGAGAAATATGTTTGGATAATTTTCAAAGTCATGATTTTAAGTGGTGAATGCTTAAAAAATGTCACACATGGTGTTGTATGTTATTAAAAGTTGAAAAAGTTGAAAAAGTTCACATAGATCTCTCAGGTTGTTGCACATCGATCGATCTATGTACATAGATCTCTCACATCGATCGATCCATGTTAGGTAGTGAAAGTTCAAGACCTTACGGTGAGACATCGATCTCTAAACCTGAGACACATCGATAGATCAATGTACATCGAACCCTCACTTCGATCGATGTAGGTCAGAGGCAAACTCTGAAACTTTCGGTGAGACATCGATCTCTCAAGCTAAAGCACTTCGATCGATCGATGCCTAGGGTTTTTAGAAATATTTTTCTAAAAAGTTTTAAAATGGTTGTTTTCATTCATATATGATTTATACATGTTCATTATGTGTATATTATGTGTTTTTGGTGATTTTAAATATCTTGTGACTAACGTGCCTTGGAAGTTTCTACAACTTACCAAAAATGGCAAAATTGGTATTTTGAGTTTTGTAGGAACATCATATGGTAAAAATAATTCAAGGGTGTATTCTTATACAATTTATCATGGCAAAGGTGATATCATGATTATTTCTGACCATCTGAGTCATTTCTGTAGTTTTCTCATACAGGGGTATTTTGGTCATTTCACCCCAAGCGTATTTTTGGTATTTCACTCAAGAAATATCTTGAGCATATTATTATCTTTATTCTGGAGTTGAGATATTATTATCTTGAAGATTATATGGTCATTCTTTATCTTATTCTCTCATATGATGATGTTATTGACTATAGCTGGATATGTGACGAGTTGAGATGTCACATTCTATTTTTTTGAAGACACTCTTATATATGTTATAGGAGCATATTTATCATCATTATTCAGAGATATCAAAGGTGGTAAAGGTGTGGAAATGATCACGACATATAAGAAAAAATATTGGAAATTTCGGTATTACACGTTGACATAATCTTGTCAACTGTTATCTATTAATTTCTTCATCACAAATCTAAGTTTCCACACACACATATATATATATATATATATATGTTGAAAAACATGCATATGCAGTTGGATATGATGTGTAATTCATTTTATAGCTTGATGACAAGTAGACCAATCAAAAAGGAGCTAGTTGGCAAAAATTGCCAACTTGGATTTTTCAAATGTAGCCAAACGGCTACTTGGTGTATATGGCTGTTGTGATTAGAATTTTTGAAGTTAAATGAAGACTTCACATGTCCTATTCCCGCGCTTGGAGTTGATGGTATTTTGGTGATATTATCCTCTCTTATTATCTTTATCTTGCAAAGGATAAATCAAGATTATTTTTGGAAAATACAAAGTTGTAGCCAACGGCTACTAAGGAGTATTTGGAGCTGATTTTTTATTTGAATTTGTCAAATGCCCGCATGCCTATTATCTTGCCAAAGAGTTGAGAAGATGATGGAGTTGTTATGGCCATATTATCTTCACATTTTCAAGATAATTTCAAGACTATTTTTAGTTGAAAAAATCGGCCAAATGGAGTTGCCAAGGTGGACCAATTATGTTGTCTTATTTTGCCAAGTGTACAAGGCCAACCAATGATGAGAAGACATTTGAACTTGATGATGAAGATGGTGACACTTTGGAAGTCTTATCTCCAAGTCTCAATTTACACTATAAATAGGAGGCAATGGTGAAGAAGATGAAACACACTTGAAACTCACAAGCATTTGTTGAATTGTCTAGCTATCATCTTCTTCTTGTTCTTCTTGTCCCATTGTTTGTAGCAAAGGTGTTCTTGTTGTTTTTGTTGAGCTATAAGCCTCTTGAGCTTCATTTGTAATATTGATTAGCCATTTCTATAAGGCTATATCAATAGGTGGTAGAGGTGTTGTAACTAAGTGTTGCTTAGAAGGTGATTATCCAAGTCTTGAATAGGGTTGGTGTATAACCGAAGGATCAAGCTTGGTTCTTGTTGTAAGATGATTAATTTCATACTGAAATCCAAGGAAAGGTGTTCCTTGGGACTGGAGTAGGTCACATTGACCGAACCAGGATAAATCATCGGTGTTCTTGTCTTGTTTCTTCATTTCTGTTTTCTGTCCATTTTTACTACAATTTTTCACATAATTTCTTACAATTTGAAAAAATAGCTTAACACTTTCAAAATTTGTGATTTTTGGTGGAGTTATACTTCAGACTGTTAGCTTTCATTTTTAACAGAATCACTTGATTTGATCAAGGGAAAGTTAGTCTTTCATTCATTGCAAGATAACTTCTCCAATCTAGCTGCAATCTGACCAGTATTCAGAAAACTTAAATTCTGTATTTATCAAGAATTGTTTAAGGTCAGGTCCTTTTAGAAACATCATCCACACATCCTAAGGAGTGTTTTGATATAAAGATCAACCATTTTGGTTGAGTATTCAAAGAGAAACACGTTTTTCACAATCAGCAACATTCTGTCCAATTCTGTCCAGATTGACTATCTGAATCTTTTTATCTGTTTGAGGGGTCAAACAATCTTATTTTTGTCTAATATTTGGACAGAGTCTTGTTAACACATTGAAGTTAAATTCTGAAAAGTTTCATAATTTTTGGAGTTGTGTACAATTATTTTTTAATTTTTCAAAAACAGGTTCTGAATCTGAGGTGGTCTCAGATTATGTTTTCAAAGGGGATTTTTACAAAGGGTTGTAGTGTAGTTTCTGCAAACCACTATTCATCCCCCTCTAATGGTGTTTATTGCAGGTGCACAGTCCAACAATTGGTATCATAGCAAGGTCGACACCACTCAAAGAAGCAAGATTCAACACCATACGAACAATACAAGGCCAAGAAACAACAATTTAGTATATACTACTTGTCTCAAATCCAAGGTACATATGACTATTGTTTCTCACAAAGGTGAGTTGGAAGGTATATCTACACAACGCCTTCCTCTTTTTGATGGCAATAATTTTGTTCATTGGAAACTAAGAATGAGGCTATTCTTAATGGTTATACATCGATTTATGGTCTATAGTTGAAGATGGGCCGTACATTTCAATGAAAGTTGTACAAGTTAGTGGAGTCACACAAGAGGTTGAAAAATATAAAAGTGAATGGTCATCAGAAGATAAAAATAAAATGTCCATGAATGCTAAAGCTATGCAATTACTTTTGAATGGACTTACAACTTCTGAAGCAGGATATGTGTCAAATTGCACAAGTGCACACGATATGTGGAAATCACTTGTATTAAAGCATGAAGGTACTAGTGGTGTAAAAGAGTCAAAAATAAACATGCTTATGACTGAATTAGAGTCTTTCAAAATGTTGCCGAACGAATCCATAACATCTATGGATTTGAGAATTACTAATATTTTCAATGCCCTTGAAGCTTCAGAGAAATCATTCTCGAACAATGAAAAGGTTCAAAAGGTGCTGCGAAACCTCCCTGCTGAATGGGATCCAAAGGTCACGGCAATTGAAAAGACAAAATCAATCACAAAAATGGACGAATTGATAGGCTCACTAAGAGTATATGAGGTAAAACCAAACCAAAGGAAGTCTGAGTCATCTAAATCATAAAGTAAGTCAATAGCTTTCAAAACAACTGAAACATATACAAATAATGATGATAGTAATAGTGATACTGAATTAGATGAGGATTTGATATTAATAACAAGAAAACTTAGAAAGTTTTTCAAACGTCCTAATAGGAATAGACGACGTTCTTCTTCTTCTTCTTCTCAACCTAAGAAAAATAACACTAACAAATGGTATAATAAAGAGTTAAAGTGTCATGAATGGGGTCAAAAAGGACATATTTCATATGATTGTCCAACAAAGAAAAGTAACAATAATAACAACAACAATAAACAAGTCAAGGACAAGGAGGCACAAACTACAAAGACAAAGGAGTCTAAGGCAAGAAAAGGGAAACGAGCAATGAAGGTGAGCACATGGAGTGACTCATCCGACTCAGAATCTGAAACTAAAGAAGCTCAAGTCTGCTTCGTATCCAACGAGGTAAGTTCTTCTTCTAATAATGATTCTGATAGTGACATGACATTTGATGAAATGTATAAAGAGTTCTTAAGAATGCATGCTCACTGTAAGAGGCTCTCTAAAGAAAAGAAGAAACTAATTGAAGAAAATGACAAGTTGAAGACGGCCAACTTGGAGTTTTCCAATCAATTAAAGTCTTTTAAACAAGAGTCTACTAATACTCTTGATTCTTTAGAGAATAAAATTGAATCATATAGGAAAGATGAACAAAATTTAAAAACAGAAAATAATATGTTAAAGTCTAAGTTGGAAAGTTGTGAACATCAGATAGTACAACTTAAGTAAACTAAACTTAAGTTAGAAAAAATGTTAGAACAATTTAAATCGGGTGCCAATATGTTAGATACACTAATATCATCACAAAAGTATGGAAATGATAAAACCGGCTTAGGCTATAGAGAAGAAAATGTAAAAGTAGATAAAAAGACTAAGTTTATCTTATCTAGTACAAAGTTGCCATATAATACAACAAAATCAACTTTGCCTGCTACATCTTCTTCTACACCTTCTTCTACTTATATCAAGGCAAAAATACAACACACACCCACAAATATACACACGCATAAACATACATCTAGGCCAAATTTTGCATCTAGACAACCTAGAAATTATGCCTATATATATATATGAATACAACTAGAAAGAATAAAATGCACACAACTTATTATGAACCTAAGTACAGGCAACACTCATATAAGTCCTATAGAAATGCCTATGAACAAACTTATATAGCGCCATTCAAGAAACAAAATCGCATGCCTTATACACATTACAAAAATCGGCCATCATATAATGATTATTAACCATGGAGCAACATGTACAACAATGCATCTTCACGTATGTGGAATGATCATCTATATACTAATTTTTCTTATTTTACAAATTATAACAATGCTAAAAATGTGCCTAGAAGGATGTTCAAGTTTGGATACCTAAGGGATATCTAAACAAGAATAGTGCCCCTAATATTCAAGGACCCAAATAAAGGGTATCTAAAACTTTGTCTCCATTGTAGGACAAACGCAAGGAATGCAAGAAGGAGGCAAAGTCAAAAAATCTAAAAACCAAATGGTATTTAGATAGTGGATGTTCGAGGCATATGACGGGAAACCCCAAACTATTCGCCAAACTTGAACATATTGATGGTGGAAAGGTGACATTCGGTGACAACAACAAAGAAAAAGTTGTTGGAAAAGGAACAATCAGGGACCCTAACACATTTCAAATACGAAATGTGTTGTTAGTAAGAAATTTCTCTTATAATTTACTTGGTATTTCTCAACTTATAGATTGCGGTTATAATGTCTCTTTTCTTCCCACTTCATGTGATATAATAAATGAAAAAGAAAAAGTAGTTTTAAAAGGAAATCGAGATGGTAACATTTATACTCTTACCTTAGATAATCTGTTAGATGCTAAGGTTAAGTGTTTGATATCACATGACTTAGATGTGAACTTATGGCATAGAAGATTAGGCCATATAGGAATTTCAACCATTAGGAAATTATCTAAAAAGAATTTAATTAGAGGTATGCCTAAGTTAGACATATATAATTTTCAAATGTGTGAAACATGCATTAAAGGAAAACACATTAAAGAAACATTAAAACCAAAACATGAAGTGAGTACTAGTCATGTACTAAGACTGTTTCACTTGGACTTATTTGGTCCAAGTAGGACAAAAAGTCTAGGTGGACACTACTATGTGTGTGCCATAGTAGATGATTACTCATGCTACACATGGACATTATTCTTAAAACACAAAGACGATGCTCCATTAGCAATCGAAACTCTTATTAAGCAACTTGAAAACATTTACGAAGAAAATGTTAAACGAATTAGAAGTGATAGAGGTGGAGAATTCAAAAACAAAGATATAATCAAATTTTGTCAATTACATGGAATAAAACATGAATTCTCACCACCTAGAACACCACAACTCAATGGAGTTGCTGAACGCAAAAATAGAACAATTCAAGAAGTTGCTAGAACTATGCTATGTGAAAATAAATTACCTAAATATTTATGGGCTGAAGCTGTTAGTTGTGCATGCTATATAATAAATAGGCTTTCTATTAGAAAGAAATTAAATAAAACACCTTATGAGTTGTTAAACAATAGACGACCTAAAATAGATTATCTTAGAGTATTTGGATGTAAGTGTTTTTTGTTGAACACTAAGGATAATCTAGACAAATTTGAACCAAAGTCTATTGAATGTATATTTTTTGGTTATTCAACTAATTTTAGAGCATATAGGTGTTATAATCCTGCATCTAGAAAAATAATTGAATCTATACATGTAAAATTCAATGAAAATGCATGCTTTGAAGTTAGTAATAAAAATCAACATACACAAGAAACTAATGTTGAAAATATGTTTGATGATGATGTAGCACCCCGCACCCCAGCCTAACTGGATACAGTGCACCCACCGTACTTCACTACGGTGAGTACCAGGCGTCGATCCATAACATATCATGGTCCAGAATAAACTATGTGGACTTTGATGCTTACATGTCAATAAGTAAGCAAAACCGAGGCAAAATAAAACTTTTAGAAATAAAAACGTCTAACATCCATCATAAGTCTTACAGACATATTCTCATAATGCGGAAACACAAAAGTTAATGTTTCCAACACAAATTCTTAAAAATTCATCCATCACATCAATCATGACAGAAATCCTTAAGTCATCCTCCTCTCACTTCTACGGATAAGGGACCCTAGGCTCGTCTTCAATCCATTCGACCCTATTTCCTGCGAGTTCTGGGAGGAAAAATAAGGGGGTGAGTGACAACGTCACCAGCAAGTAAACCATAAATAATCGTAAATTAAATGGAAAGTACATACAAGAACCAAACCCTAAATATTCTGGTTTAGTAACATACCTGACCTTCCATCCAACATCTGTAAGTAACCAGCTCATGACTTATAAAAATCATAACTTAGGAGATATCAAATCATAACATCTTAGCCTAAGTAACAGTGTAACAAATATTCGACGAACCACTAAACGCAACATGCTTGAGTATGCACATGTGATGCATCATCATAAAATGAGGACAAATTCTTCTTTTATTTCTTTCTTTCAAAACATCATCGTCAATAAAAACAAGAGAGTGTTCTGATCTATTCTATCCGGATCTGAGACGGTCATATTCTTTCTTTCGAATCTATTATTTCCGGATCTGAAAACGGTCATATCATAGTCATCAGGTCTATTCTTTCCGGGACTGTACGGTCATAATCGTCATAACCAGGTCTATTCTCTCCGGGCCTGTACGGTCATAATCATCATAATCAGGTCTGTTCTCTCCGGGCTTGAACGGTCATAATAATCAGATCAATTAACCTGGATCTAGAGCGGGTCCTGCTGGCCAGAAATATACGGTACCGAGGGAAAGCGTTCTTTTCAAAACGAATCTTTTCTTTAAAAACGCTTTTTCATCATTCATTGTCACAAAATAAGTTTCATGAATCATGTAAATGACGATGATGCAATGTATGTCGTGCACTATGGAAATCATGACAAAATGCGTCACATACATACATGTATGTTCTTATGCTTTAGACTGGAAAAATTTCCAGAATCATAATTCTATTTGCGCGGCCTCAAAACTTCATATTTTAGGCCCATTATCATGACTTCTTGACATAAGTATGCATAAGGGTGTCTTTTCAACTTGTGATAAAATTTCCGTAACGTTTCAAGCCATGTAAGACCCTTAAACTATTAATTTACCAAACAGGGTATTGCTGAATTCAGCAGTGCAGTACCCTTACCTTTCTTTTAAGCAAATAAGTCTTATTTAATTTGAGCCAAAGCATGGAAAATACTGCAAACATGCCAATAAATAACGTTCATAAGCCCAATCCGATTAAACAGGTCTAAATCACAAGAACGAAGCCCCCAACTAGTTCCGTAATTTCGGCCCAATTTTCTAGTTTAGTAGCATTCGCTTTACTTGGTATTTACCCCTTAAAGTAATTATTCCAGGCTGATTAATTTACATGGACATGCTCATCTATGTCCTAAGTCATTATCATAAAATTTCCGGAGTAAAATAATAACTTTCAAGGGGTCATTTAATCACTTTTCCAAAACGTGTACATGCGGATTTCTGGAGTGGCCAGTTTTACTGCGAATTTTATTGTGACCGAACCGTAAATCCTATTTCAAAAATTCCAACTCGCAGACTTATTAACACATAGGGCTAGCATCCTACCAAAAATTAGCCCATTTTCATATTTATTAGGTCCATTTTCGGATCAATCAATACATTACTTAAATTCTGTCCAGTCCTGTAACTTCAGCTGGGCCAGTTTTACTAAACAACTCATTAAAAATAAACCGTAACTCCTTTTACCAAAATTCCAACTCTCACATTTACTACACACATAGGGCTAGTGTCATACCAAACATTAACTTAATTGGATACTTCTAAGGCCCCTTTTCAGGTCTTACAAAACATCATATTATTCTGCCCTGTTCCAGTAATTACCATTTTGTCACCTTTCCTTACTAATAGTATTCCAACTTGAGTTATTCTTTAATAAATAACTTACTAATCATCAAATACACCTTTTAGCATAACATTTACAGGTTCTAATACATTCTAAAGGTCATCTACAAATCACTTCAAAAATAGTTTGAAGGTTACACATAACACACCTTAATCTTGCAAATTTTGTTCATAATAAAATCTATTCGTGGCACATCTTGTGTGTATGTAACTTATCTCAAAACAGCCCATTTCACACACATGCAAGGGCTTAAATCTCATTTTCATCATGAACATATTACACCAAGATCATAAATCTTACATCTTGTACACATCCTTTACCCCACAAGTTACAATCTTTCACAGTAACCACATTTATCCCAATCCTTCATCCAACCGTCCCCCTTACATGACAAAGAAGAGAACTTTGCCACATTCATCTTATATTACCATCATATTCATACTTAAAAAGGGCAAAGAATCCACCTTTAACGAAAATCTCATACATGCCAGCCACTTTTCTTAAGAATCCGAAAGTTTCATGCTTCAAGCTTAACGTTTTGCTTCTTAGATTAAAACTTAGTAGCATCTAGCCATTCACGCACATACTTTAACACACAAGTCATGAATATTTATAGTGTACTTGCCTTCTTCAAGTTTACACCTTTCCTTAGCTTGGAATGAGTATGAAATGAGTGAAGTCTTCCTCCTCTTCACTACATATACCCCATGGTTTGGAGGGGAAAAAGAACAAACATTAGCTTTTATCTTAAGTAAAATATAAAACCAAATGGAGGCTAGATGGCTTACCAAAATGAAGCTTGGATGGTGTTCAAACTTCTAAGAAACTATTACCAGTTAAGAGCTTGCAAAGCTTGAACCTAGGATGAACTTGAACTTTGATGAATCATAAACCTTCTTGGCTCAACTTTGGCCGTGTGCTTTAATGGAAAAGAGGGAGGTCCCTTGCTCCTTGTGGATTCTTGAAGGTTGAGAATAAGAGTGTTCTAGGGTTTTCTTAGAGAAAATTTTCTTCACTTAGGCTAAGGGGTTAGCCGTTGGAACCAAGAGGGAATAAGGGGTTACCTTGGCATGGTCAAATTAATTAACTTTAGTTACTCTAGCTAATCATTGTTACTTTAATGCTAACTTGGGTTACTTTATCCAACTATAGTTACTTTAAGGCTAAATTTAGTTACTTTATCATTGTGGTTAATTTAAAGTAACCATAGTAGGTTTTTGAAATGCTCCTTGGTTAACCACTGAGGGGGTATCCGACGGGTAGGCATTAAGTGACCATTACCATGCTTAATTCTCTTTCCAAGTGGGTTTAATGAAAAGCTATGTACGTTGTTGTCCTTTTTACTAATTATTTCCCCCTTTTTCTTGATTAAAAAATAAAATTAGGGAAATGTTGAGTCTTTTTGGACTCATAGGGCCGAAAGTTTAGTGAGTGTTGGAGAAAAATTTGCCCACTACTTAAAATTGTTTAATTGCTATTTGGGCTTATTTTAAGATTGCCCTTAAGATTAACCTTCTTATAATTTTGAGAAATCTTCTAAGGCCCTCTATGCCTTGTGGCCGAAATTCCGTAGACCCATAGGTGAATTGGCCATGGTCCATAACTCATGCTTGATTATTTATAATATTTGTTTTTATCAAAGTATAATAAAAGAAGTCATAATAAAACTTAGTAAAACGTACTTGAAGAATGCCACTTTTATTAATTCACTTATACAAGTCTTCAAGTACAATATGACTTTTCATGGGGTACAACATCCTCCCCCCTTATTACAAGTTTCGTCATCGAAACTTAAAAGCGCTACTAAAAAAGGCAAGGGTACAAATTCTTCATATTTTCTTCCATCTCCCAAGTGGCTTCATCAATTGAATGGTGTTTCCACTGCACCTTAACCATAGGTATGGATCGTTTCCTTAACGTCTTTTCCTTACGATCAACAATCCTTTCCGGTTCTTTTACGTAGGTCGCGTCGGTCTCAATTTTCAAAGGCTGTTCCTCTATGATGTGGCTAGGCTCGTGCACATACCGACGAAGTTGTTATACGTGAAATACATCATGCAATTGAGATAGCAACGGCGGTCGCGCTAACTGGTAAGCAACTTTTCCAATTCTTTCAAGAACCTCATATGGTCCAATAAACTTTGGGCTTAACTTCCCTTTGATACTGAATCTCTAAACTCCTTTTGAGGTTGACACCTTAAAAAACACCTTTTCTCCAGCTTGAAATTCCAACGGCCACCGTTTCTCGTCTGCCCAAATCTTACTTCTATCTTGGGCTGCTTGTAACATTTGCCTTATGATCATTATTTTCTCTCGAGTTTGTTCTACTAGGTCAGGTCCTGTGAGAACCTTATCTCCGATTTCGTCCCGGTAAAGTAGAGAACGGCACTTTCTTCCGTAAAGCGCTTCGTACGGAGCCATCCTGATAGATCGATGATAACTATTGTTATAAGAGAACTCCACTAGTTTGAGATTCTTGTCCCAACTCCCTCCAAAATCAAGTATACAAGTTCGCAACATATCTTCCAGCGTTTGGATGGTCCTCTCCGATTGGCCATCCGCCTGAGGGTGAAATGCTGAGTTCATTCGTATTTCGATGCCCATCGCTTTTTGAAAATATGTCCAAAATCGTGATGTAAAGCAAGGGTCGCGGTCACATACAATGCTTATGGGTACTCCGTGAAGGCTCACAATTTAATCAACATACATCGTAGCCAACTTTTCCATGGGAGCCTTGATCATCGCAGCCATGAAGTGAGCAGATTTTGTTAGATGATCAACAACCACCTAGATGGCATCATGTCCATTCTTTGTCCTTGGTAAGTCAGTCACGAAATCCATAGTAATATGATCCCACTTCCACTCGGGAACTTCTAGAGGTTGTAAAAATCCAGCGGGTTTCTGATGTTCCACTTTCACCTTCTGGTAAACAAGGCATTTCTCTACAAATTCTGCAATTTTCCTCTTCATGCCATGCCACCAGAATCTTTGCTTTAAGTCTTGATACATTTTGTTGGCTCCAGGATCGATAGACAAACGTGTATTATGAGCTTCAGGAAGAATTTCGTTCCTTATATCACCGTCATTGGGAACGCACAGTCTTTCTCGAAACCGTAAGCTATCATCATCCCTGACCTTAAACTCCTCAGATGGTTTCGTTCTCAACCTGTCCTTTATTTTCTTCAAAGTTTCATCCTTTTCTTGACCCTCCTCAATCTTGTCAATTAGTAAAGAAATTAGTACCAACTTTGCGAGAATGCCCTCAATGGAGTCAACCTCCTCAAGATCAAATTCTTCCATGTCACGCTGTAGAGGTGGTTGACGCGGATGGCTTGTCTTTCTACTCAGAGCGTCGGCAACTTTATTCGCTTTTCCCAGATGATACTGAATAGAAAGTTCAGAGTGCTTCATCAACTCTAGCCATCTGTGTTGACGCATATTTAATTCCTTTTGGGTGAAGAGGTACTTAAGGCTCTTGTGATCTGTGAAGATTTCGCACCTCTCACCGTATAAATAATGCCTCCATATTTTTATTGCAAAGACTACGGCTGCTAATTCAAGATCGTGTACCAGGTAATTTTGTTCAAATGGTTTTAGCTGTCTAGATGCATACGCAATCACTCGATCTTTCTGCATTAGTACACATCCAAGCCCATTCTTAGAGGCATCACAATACACCACAAAATTTTCACCCAGAATAGGTTGTGCCGAAACTGAGGCAGAAGTTAGCTTCTCCTTTAATTCAGTAAAACTCTTTTCACACTCTGAGGTCCATTCGAACTTGATCTTTTTCTGTGTCAAACATGTGAGAGGCATGGCAATTCGAGAAAACCCCTCAACAAACTTACGATAGTAGCCGGCGAGACCGAAAAAACTCCGTACTTCTTTAACGTTGGTCGGCCTTGGCCACTTTGTGATTGTCTCGATTTTCTTGGGATCTATAGATATACCATCCTCAGATATCACGTGTCCCAGAAATGCTACACCGCGTTTCCAAAATTTGCATTTACTAAATTTAGCATACAATTGTTTTCCCCGTAGGATGTCGAGGACGGTCCTTAAATAGGCCATGTGGGTCTCTTCATCAGGTGAGTAGATCAAGATATCTTCAATGAAGACTACCACAAACTTGTCCAGTTGTTCTTGAAATACTAGATTCATTACATCCATAAACGCCGCGGGTGCGTTGGTCAGTCCAAATGGCATTACGAGAAATTCGTAATATCTATAACGGGTTCTGAACGCAGTTTTCGGGACATCCTCAGCTTTGATCTTCAATTGGAAGTATCCCGAGCGAAGATCAATCTTACTGAAAATCCATGCCCCCTGCATCACTATATTTTTATGTGGTGTTCATAATAGTCTTATCATTGAAATAAAAACTTTGAATCGCTTACCCGAAGCTGATCAAATAGATCGTCAATCCTAGGCAATGTGTATTTGTTCTTTATTGTGATCTTGTTGAGTTCTCTATAGTCAATGCATAAGCGCATACTCCCATCCTTTTTCTTTACAAACAGTACGAGGACACCCCAAGGCGAAACACTTGGGCGTATAAGTTTCTTTTCTAACAATTCATGTAACTGTTCCTTCAACTCTATTAGTTCCGCAGGTGCCATTCGATAGGGATCCTTTGATATTGGCTCAACTCCCAGAATTAGATTATTTCGAAGGATATTTCTTGATCCGGAGGAAGACCTGATAATTCCTCTGGGAAAACATCTGGATATTCTTGGACTACCGAGACTTGAGAAAGATCGGAGGGTGCTTGATCAATATTTATTGAATAAACAAGAAACCATTCGTGTCCTTTCTTCAATGCCTTGCTGGCGCGAATCGCATTTACATAAAAATTCTTGGGGCACTTCCTTAATTTCGAACCTCCTTGAAAGTTTACTTCCTTACGCGTGGGGTCCTTAATAGTAACCCGCTTTTCACTAAAATCGATGTGGGCAAAATTCTTGGAGAGCCAATCCATCCCAAGAATCATATCAAAATCCGTCATGGGTATGGGTATTAGGTCGGCATCAAACCGGTGATCATCAAACTCAAGTTCGCAGTTTCTGAAAATGTGGTGAGACACAAGCACCTGATCCCCAGATGCTTGAACTCTATAGGGTGTGTCACTATGGGTTGAGGTGTGATCAATATTCTTTCTGAATTTCTTTGAGATAAATGAGTGGCTAGCACCACTATCAAATAGTACATTGGCAGGCACTGAGCATACTAAAATAGCTCCTGAACATGCAAAATTTACTGAGCAACAGTAGGGCAATAGTATTGATCAAATCTAAATATTGCATGAACTTTAAATTGTACCTGCCACCACATCATTGGCCTCTTCAGCATCTGCGTCTGTCAAAGCATGAACTCTCGCATTAGTATGCTGACGCTGGTTCTTAGGTTGTTGCTGCTGTGGGGCCCCTTTCTCCGGGCAATCTTTGGCCATGTGCCCTACTTTTCCACACCCAAAGCATGTGGTTCCCTTATCTGGACAATCTTTGAGGATGTGGCCTACCTTGCCACACTCGAAAAACTTTCCTGCCTGAAGGTAGCACTCCCCACGTGATGCTTATTGCAATGAGGACAATTTGGAATAGCAGACTGCTGGCCCTGATTCTTGGATTGATTCTTCTGAGATCGGCGTTGAAACCGATTCTTCCCTTGTCGTCTTGGGCCTCTTGAGTTCTGCTTTGTGGTTTCGTGGGGCCCTCCATTTCCTGCTGTCTCTCTTCCTCTTTTTTGTCCTCTCTCATCACGGCGAATGATATCCCTCTCTATTCTGTAACAAGCGTCCAATAGTGCACCAAAATTGGTCGTATTTGCATTGACCAACCAGATCCTGATCCTAGGTTTTAACCCCCTCTCAAACTTTGACATTTTAGTTTCTTCATCGTTCATAGTAGATAGTTGAAATCTTCTCAGGGCTATGAACTTGTTAGCATACTCTGCAACTGTCATTCCTTGTTCTTGCACTAATGATTCAAACTCATGTCTTTTCTGCAGCTTGACTGATGGTGGTATGTAAAATTTGTTGAATTCCTGGAGAAATCTTTCCCATGGAATTGGACTTGGCATGGATTGCATATTGGCATTCCATCACTCGTTGGCCTCCCCAAGTAGAAATGGCCGGATAGCTTGAGTCTTCACCTCCTCGGGTGCTCGTATCAATTCAAAACAATTTTCTACTTTGCCCAGCCACTTCTCAGTGGCATCTGAGTTTGACTTTCCTTCAAAATGTGGAACATTAGCTCTTTTCAAATTTTCAAAGTAGTACTGAGCATCCGTGACCGGCTCATGAGGCTGAGGAGCATTCTATTGTAGCATTACTTGGCCGATTTGGGTTACGTTCTGGCAGAAATTCTGGAAAGCATTTATGTCTGGAATCATTTGTGGCAGAGGCCCCTGAGGTTGGGGAATATTCTAAGATGGTGGCGGATTTTGGTCTTGTGGTGGTGGTGGTGGAGGGAACTGGGCAGGTGAAGGAGGAATAGGCTCCTGCACCTCCGGTCAGGCTCTGGCAGGTCTGCCTCGTGGTCGTGCCATCTGCACTATGAAGTGTCAGGGTTTTATTCAATGTTGGAATGTCATAATAAGTGATAGAGTTTAATTCATAATCCAATAGATTTTTAACAACTCAAGAAAATATAAAATTTCATAGACTAGGATTTTCGTTATTATGTCATGACCCTAACTTCCAGTCTAAGTCATCCTAGTCCAAGGTCCACTCTCATCTATGATCATGACTTACATCTAAGATCAAACTTAGATTTCTGAAATCATACCTTAATTCTATATTCTGCCCGGATCTAGAGCCTCAGCTCTGATACCACCTGTAGCGCCCCGCACCCCGGCCTAACCGGATATGGTGCACCTGCCGTACTTCACTACGAAGAGTACCAGGCGTTGATCCATAACATATCATAGTCCAGAATAAACTATGTGGACTTTCATGCTTACATGTCAACAAGTAATCAAAACCGAGGCAGAATAAAACTTTTAGAAATAAAAGCGTCTAACATCCATCATAAGTCTTACAGACATGTTATCATAATGCGGAAATACGAAATTTAATGTTTCAAACACAAATTCTTAAAAATTCATCCATCACATCCATCATGGTAGAAATCCTTAAGTCATCCTCCTCTCGCTCTTCTACGGATAAGAGACCCTAGGCTCGTCTTCAATCCATTCAACACTATTTCCTGTGGGTTCTGGGAGCAAAAATAAGGGGGTGAGTGACAACGTCACCAGCAAGTAAAACATAAATAATCGTGAATTAAATGGAAAGTACATACAAGAACCAAACCCCAAATATTCTGGTTTAGTAACATACATGACCTTCCATCCAACATCTGTAAGTAACTAGCTCATAACTTATAAAAATCATAACTTAGGAGATATCAAATCATAACATCTTAGCCTAAGTAACAGTGTAACAAATATTCGACGAACCACTAAATGCAACATGCATGAGTATGCACATGTGATGCATCATGATAAAGTGAGGACAAATTCTTCTTTTCTTTCTTTTTTTTCGAAACATCATCGTCAATAAAAACAAGATAGTGTTTAGATCAATTTTATCCGGATCTGAGACGGTCATATTCTTTCTTTTGAATCTATTATTTCCAGATCCAAAAACGGTCATATCATAGTCATCAGGTCTATTCTTTCCGGGCCTGTATGGTCATAATCGTCATAACCAGGTGTATTCTCTCCGGGCATGTACAGTCATAATCATCATAATCAGGTCTATTCTCTCCAGGCCTGAACGGTCATAATCATCAGATCAATTAACCCCGGATCTGGAGCGGGTCCTGCTGGCCAGAAATATACGGTACCGAGGGAAAGCGTTCTTTTCAAAACGAAATCTTCTTTAAAACGCTTTTTCATCATTCTTTGTCACAAAATCAGTTTCATGAATCATGTAAATAACGATGATGCAATTTATGTCGTGCACTATGCAATTCATGACAAAATGCGACACATACATACATGTATGTTCTTATGCTTTAGGCTGGAAAAATTTCCAGAACCATCATTCTATTTGCACGGCCTCAAAACTTTATATTTTAGGCCCATTATTATGACTTCTTGAAATACGTATGCATAAGGGTGTCTTTTCTACATGTCATAAAATTTTCGTAACGTTTCAAGCCATGTAAGACCCTTAAACTATTAATTTACCAAACAGGGTATTGCTGAATTCAGCAGTGAAGTACCCTTCTTTTACCTTTCTTTTAAGCCTATAAGTCTTATTTAATTTGGTCCAAAGCCTGGAAAATACTGCAAACATGCCAATAAATAACGTTCATAAGCCCAAGCTGATTAAACAGGTCTAAATCACAAGAATGAAGCCCCCAACTAGTTCCGTAATTTTGGCCCAATTTCTAGTTTAGTAGCATTCGCTTTACTTGGTATTTACCGCTTAAAGTAATTATTCCAGGCTGATTAATTTGCATGGACATGCTCATCTATGTCCTAAGTCATTATCATAAAATTTTGCAGTGTAAAATAATAACTTTCAAGGAGTCATTTATTCACTTTTCCAAAACGGATACATGCTGAATTTTGGAGTGGCCAGTTTTACTACGAATTTTATTGTGACTGAACCGTAAGTCCTATTTCAAAAATTCCAACTCCCAGACTTATTAAACAGATAGGTCTTGCATCCTACCAAAAATCAGCCCATTTGCTTATTTCTAAGGTCCATTTTCGGAACAATCAATACATTACTTAAATTCTGTCCAGTCCAGTAACTTCAGCTGTGCCAGTTTTACTAAAAATCTCATTAAAAATAAACCGTAACTCATTTTACCAAAATTCCATCTGTCACATTTACTACACACATAGGGCTAGTGTCATGCCAAAAATCAACTTAATTGGGTACTTCTACGGTCCCTTTTCAGGTCTTACAAAACGTCTCATTATTCTGTCCTGTTGCAGTAATCACCATTTTGTCACCTTTCCTTACTAAAAGTATTCCAACTTGAGTTATTCTTTCATAAATAACTTACTAATCATTAAATACGCCTTTTAGCATAAACTTTACAGGTTCTAATACATTCTAAAGGTCATCTACAAATCACTTTAAAAACAGTTTGAAGGTTACACATAACACACCTTGATCTTACACATTTTGTTCATAATAAAATCTATTCGTGGCACATCTAGTGTGTATGTACCTTATCTCAAAACAGCCCTTTTCACACACATGCAATGGCTTAAATCTCATTTTCATCATGAAAATATTACACCAAGATCATAAAGCTTACATCTTGTACACATCCTTTACCCCACAAGTTACAATCTTTCACAAGAACAACATTTATCCCAATCCTTCATCCAACCGTCCCCCTTACATGACAAAGAAGAGAACTTTGTCACATTCATCTTATATTAACATCATATTCATACTTAAAAAGGGCAAAGAATCCACCTTTAACGAAAATCTCATACATGCAAGCCACTTTTCTTAAGAATCCGAAAGTTTCATGCTTCAAGCTTAACATTTTCCATCTTAGATTAAAGCTTAGTAACATCTAGCCACTCAAGCATATACTTTCACACACAAGTCATGAATATTTATAGTGTACTTGCCTTCTTCAAGCTTACACCTTTCCTTAGCTTGGAATGAGTATGAAATGAGAGAAGTCTTCCTCCTTTTCACTACATATACCCCACGGTTTGGAGGGGGGAAAGAACAAACATTAGCTTTTATCTTGAGTAAAAGATAAAACCAAATGGAGGCTAGATGGCTTACCAAAATGAAGCTTGAATGGTGTTCAAACTTCTAAGAAACTAGTACCACTTAAGAGCTTGCAAAGCTTGAACCTAGGACAAACTTGAACATGGATAAATCCTAAACCTTCTTGGCTCAACTTTGGCCGTGTGCTTTAATGGAAAAGAGGGAGGTCCTTTGCTCCTTGTGGATTCCTGAAGTTTGAGAATAAGAGTGTTCTAGGGTTTTCTTAGAGAAAATTTTCTTCACTTAGGGCCGTTGGAACCAAGAGGGAATAAGGGATTACCTTGGCTTGGTTAAATTAATTAACTTTAGTTACTTTAGCTAATCAAGGTTACTTTAATGCTAACTTGGGTTACTTTATCCAACTATAGTTACTTTAAGGCTAAATTTGGTTACTTTAGCCTTGTGGTTAACTTAAAGTAACCATAGTAGGTTTTTGAAATGCTCCTTGGTTAACCATTGAGGGGGTATCCAGCGGGTAGGCATTAAGTGACCATTACCATGCTTAATTCTCTTTCCAAGTTGGTTTAATGAAAAGCTATGTAGGTAGTTGTCCTTTTTACTAATTATTTCCCCCTTTTTCTTGATTAAAAAATAAAATTAGGGAAATGTTCAGTCTTCTTGGACTCACAGGGCCGAAGTTTAGTGAGTGTTGGAGAAAAATTTGCCCACTACTTAAAATTGTTTAATTGCTATTTGGGCTTATTTTAAGATGGCCCTTAAGATTAACCTTCTTGTAATTTTGAGAAATCTTCTAAGGCCCTTTATGCCTTGTGGCCGAAATTCCCTAGACCCATAGGTGAATTGGCCATGGTCCATAACTCATGCGTGATTATTTATAATATTTGTTTTTATCAAAGTATAATAAAAGAAGTCATAATAAAACTTAGTAAAACGCACTTGAAGAATGCCACTTTTATTAATTCACTTATACAAGTCTTCAAGTACAATATGACTTTTCATGGGGTACAACAGATGATGTATTACTTGAACATGTAATTGATCATCTAGATCCAACTACCCATGAACAAGATATGCATGAACCCTTAGATGAAATAAATGAAGAAACTTTGCAATTAGAAGATAATACAACTAATGATCAAATTACATATTATAATGTTCACACTAATGAAACATTTGAACAAGATGAGGGTGAACATAGTCAATCTAGGAATTGGTGGCATCCTAGAGAACTAATCATTGGGGATCCAAGTGTTGGGGTTAGAATACGTAGAAATACAAGTAAACTTGAAGGACATAGCTTAATCTTACAATTAGAAACTAAGAATGTAAAGGAAGCCTTAGGTGATATATCTTGGATAGATGCTATGCATGAGTAATTACATCAATTCACAAGGAACAATGCGTGGGACTTAGTACCTAAACACAAAAACAAGTCTATAATAGGAACGAAATGGGTGTTTAGGAATAAAATGGATGAACAAGGAAAAATTACAAGAAATAAGGCTAGACTAGTCACACAAGGTTATAATCAACAAGAAGGAATAGATTATGAAGAAACCTTTTGCACCCGTTGCACAACTAGAAGCAATTTTACTTGCAATTGCAAGTCTAAGCAACATTAAACTCTTCCAAATGGATGTCAAGAGTGCATTCTTGAATGGATACATCCAAGAAGAGGTGTTTGTGAAACAACCCCCTGGATTCGAAGATCCAAAGAATCCTAACCATGTTTATAAACTCAAGAAAGCTTTATATGGTTTAAAACAAGCTCCAAGAGCTTGGTATGATAGATTTTCAAACTTTCTTATTGCAAACAATTATCAAAGGGGAACCATAGACAATACATTATTCCTAAGAAGAAAATATAATTACTTATTAATAGTTCAAATCTATGTAGATGATATTATCTTTGGTTCAACCAACCCTACCTTAGTAAAAGACTTCGAAGAGTGTATGAAGTCAGAATTTGAAATGTCAATGGTAGGAGAATTGAACTATTTTTTAGGACTCCAAATCAAAAAAACCCCTCAAGGAATTCACATTAGCCAAATTAAGTATGTTAATGATATGATTAATAAGTTTGGCTTTGAAGAGTTGAAACCAACAACTGCCCCCATGAGTGTTAGCACCAAACTTGATAAGGATGAAAATGGTAAACCTTTTGATGACACACCCTATAGGTCTATGATTGGATCACTGTTATACTTAACCGCATCAAGACCTGACATCATGTTTAGTGTGTATATGTGTGCTAGGTTTTAATCTTGTCCCAAGGTATCACATTACAATGCGGTGAAAAAGATCTTTAGATATCTTAAACATACACCTCACTTAGGACTTTGGTATGATAGTGTTGGACCGTGCACCTGCAATAAACACCACTAGAGGGGGGGTGAATAGTGGTTAGCGGAAATTACACTACTACCCTTTGTTAAAATCCCCTTTGAAAACAGAATTTGAAACCACCTCAGATTCAGAACCCGTTTTTCAAAAATTCACAAATAATTGTACACAACTCCAAAAATTATGAAAATCTCCAGAATTTAACTTCAATGAGTTAACAAGACCCTGTCCAAAAATCAGACAAAAATAAGATCGTTTGTCCTTTCAAACAAATAAAAAGATTCAGATGGTCAATCTGGACAGAATTGGATAGAATGTTGCTGATTTTGCAAAACGTGTTTCTCTTTGAATACTCAACCAAAAAGGTTGATCCTTATATCAAAACACTCCTTAGGATGTGTAGATGAAGTTTCCAAAAGGCCATGACCTTAAACAATTCTTGAAAAATACAGAATTTAAGTTTTCTCAAAACTGATCAGATTGCAGCCAGATTGGAGCAGTTATCTTGCAAAGACTGAAAGACTAACTTTCCCTTGCTCAAATCAAGTGATTCTTGTTGCAAATGAAAGATAACAGTCTGAAGTATAACTCCACCAAAAATCACAAATTTTGAAAATGTTTAGCTATTTTTTCAAATTGTGAGAAGTTGTGTGAAAACTGCAGTAAAAAATGGGCAGAAAACAGAAATAAAGAAACAAGAGAAGAACACCGAGAATTTATCCTGGTTCGGTCAATGTGACCTACTCCAGTCCCAAGGAACACCTTTCCTTGGATTTCACTATGGTATGAACCAAATTACAGCAAGAACCAAGCTTGATCCTTGGGTTAAACACCAACCCTATTCAAGACTTGGATGAACACCTTTATGCAACTCTTTGTTGCAACACCTCTATCACCTATTGATGTAGCCTTATAGATTTGGCTAATCAATCTTACAAATAAAACACAAGAAGGTGTGTATAGTGTAGCTGGACAAAAACTAAACGAAAATATGAGAAGAGAATAGCAAGACAACAATCTTCAATTTTTGCTTTCAAGTGTGTTTCTTCTCTTCTTCACCTTGCCTCCTATTTATAGTGTGAATGGATGGCATATTCTCTCCAACTTTTAGACCATGTGATGGCTGAGAATTTTGAAATAAAGCACCTCCATAATCATCTCCAACAACCTTGTCTCCATTAACTTCAAATTTGAAATTTCAAGTTGACAACTTTTGTCAACTAGCTTGTTTTTGAATTGTCCACTTGCCCAAAAGTCATAAAATGAGTATACCACCTTCTCCACCTGTTTATGGACGTTTTTGATATTGTATGTATGTATACCAACTCATATTTTGTGAATAAAAAATAATGAATAAGTGTTGACAAGATTATGTCAACATATAACACCAAAATTCATACTTTCTTCTCCTTTACATATTGTGATGAATCTTGAACCAAGGACACCTTGTAATCTCTAAAAGATGATGGTTAATATCCTCTTATAACATATATAAGAGGGTCTTCAAGAAAAAATAGAATGTGACATCTCAAATCGTCACATATCCAGCTATAGTCAATAATATCATCGGTTGAGAGAATAAGATATAAGATCACCATATAATCTTCAAAATACTAATAACACAGCTCCAGAATGAAGATAATAATATGCTCAAGAGATTCCTTGAGTGAAATTACCAAAAATACCCTTGGGGGTAAAATGACCAAAATACCCCTGGTGTGAGAAAACTCCAGAAATGCCTCCGATGGTCAAAAATAATCACAATACCACCTTTGTCATGATAACCAAGATAATAATATGCACTTGAAATATTTTTCACCATATGATGTTCCTACAAAACTTAAAATACCAATTTTGCCCTTTTTGGTAAGTTGTAGAAACTTCCAAGGCACGTTAGTCACAAGACAATAATAATCACCAAAAACACATAATAAGCACATAATGAGCATATATAAATCATGTACAAATGAAAACAACCATTTTATCACATTTTAGAAAATTATTTCTAAAAACTCTAGACATCGATCGATCGAAGTACCTCAGCTTCATAGATCGATGTCTCACATAAAGGTTCAGGTTTTGTCTCTGACCTACATCGATCGATCGAAGTGAGAGTTCGATGTACATTGATCGATCGATGTGTCTTAGGTTTAGAGATCGATGTCTCACAGAAAGGTCTTAAACTTTTCTGCCTTACATAGATCGATCGATGTGAGAGATCTATGTACATAGATCGATCGATGTGCAACAACCTGAGAGATCGATGTCAACTTGTTCAACTTATTTAACTTTTAATCACATATAACACCATGTGTGACATTTTTAAATATTCATCACTTAAAATCATGACTTTGAAAATTATCCAAACATATTTCTCAACATTCTCCCCCTTTTGGATGATTTTCAAAATAACCTGACATGATTTTAATGTCACAACTTATAACCAAAAATTTAACCAAATGTTTTCAACTATGTTTTCAACTTTTAAATATTATGCTGCTCCCCCTCAACTCATACTCTCCCCCTTAACCTATGCTCCAAAATTTATACCAATAAGAAAACTTAGCATATGCTTCATCATGACTTACCAACTAAAACATGACTTACCATCTAAAATCATGTTCTTATTCTATCTCTTAGCATATGATTCATCATGACTTACCAACTAAAATCATTTTATTATTCTATCTCCCCCTTTATTTTGCAAATCATGCAAAAGATAGAACTATGCAATGGGATCGTAAGTCATCATGCCTAATTTGGCTCGTAAGTTTTCAAAAGTGGCTTGATTAAGGGGTTTGGTGAAGATGTCAGTGATTTGGTGATCAGTTCTTATATGGTTTATCACTATATCCTCATTTTGAACATGATCGCGAAGAAAGTGGTATCGCACCTCAATGTGTTTGGCCTTAGAATGAAGTACCGGATTCCGGGAAAGATTGATTGCACTTGTGCTATCGCAGAAAATTGGAATCTTATTCATTTTAATGCCAAAATCACTAAGTAGCTGTTTAAGCCAAAGTATTTGGGTAGTACATAAACTCAAAGCAATATACTCGGCTTCAGTGGTAGAAAGAGCTACACTAGCTTGCTTTTTAGAAAACCAAGAGATCAAATTGGTTCCTATAAATTGACATGTACCGCTAGTGGATTTTCTATCTAACCTGCAACCACCATAATCAGCATCACTATATGCGTGTAATTCCAACTTAGCGTTTCTATCATACCACAATCCTAAGTGAGGTGTATGCTTAAGATATCTAAAGATCTTTTTCACTGCATTGTAATGCGATACCTTAGGACAAGATTGAAACCTAGCACACATACACACACTAAACATAATATCAGGTCTTGATGCAGTTAAGTATAACAATGAGCCAATCATAGACCTATAAAGTGTGTCATCAAAAGGTTTACCATTTTCATCCTTATCAAGTTTGGTACTAACACTCATAGGCGTAGTTGTAGGTTTCAACTCTTCAAAGCCAAACTTCTTAATCATATCATTGACATACTTAAGTTGGCTAATGTGAATTCCTTGAGGGGTTTGTTTGATTTGAAGTCCTAAGAAATAATTCAACTCTCCTACCATTGACATTTCAAACTCTGACTTCATACATTCTTCGAAGTCTTTTACTAAAGTAGGGTTGGTTGAACCAAAGATTATATCATCTACGTATATTTGAACTATTAACAAATCATTACCTTTTCTTCTTAGGAATAATGTGTTGTCGATGGTCCCCCTTTGATAATTATTTGCAATAAGAAAGTTTGCAAATCTATCATACCAAGCTCTTGGAGCTTGTTTTAAACCATATAGAGCTTTCTTAAGCTTATAAACATGGTTCTGATTCTTCGGATCTTCGAATCCAGGAGGTTGTTTTACAAACACTTCTTCTTGGATGTATCCATTCAAGAACGCACTCTTGACATCCATTTGGAAGAGCTTAATTTTTCTTATACTTGCAATCGCAAGTAACAATCTAATTGCTTCTAGTCGTGCAACTGGTGCAAATGTTTCTTCATAATCTATTCCTTCTTGTTGATTATAACCTTGTGCGACTAGTCTAGCCTTATTCCTTGTAATATTTCCTTGTTCATCCATTTTATTCCTGAAAACCCATTTAGTTCCTATGATAGACTTGTCTTCAGGTTTAGGTACTAAGTCCCACACGTTGTTTCTTATGAATTGATTTAATTCCTCATGCATAGCATCTATCCATGATATGTCACCTAAGGCTTCCTTTACGTTCTTAGGTTCTAATTGTGAGATTAAGCTATGTCCTTCAAGTTGACTTATGTTTCTACGTGTTCTAACCCCAACACTTGGATCACCAATGATTAGCTCTTTAGGGTGTTTATGTTTATCTTCTATAAGCCACCAATTCCTAAGTTGACTAGGTTCACCTTCTTCTAGTTCAAATGTTTCATTCGTGTGAACATTTTCATATACAATTGGAACATCCTGTAAGTTAGATAGATTATCTTCCAATTGTAAAATTTCTTGATTTATTTCACCTAAAGGTTCATGCACATCTTGTTCAGGGGAAGTTGGTTCTAGATGATCATGAACAGGCTCAAGTAATATATCATCATCATCAAACATATTTTCAACATTATTCTCTTGTTTCTTTTTATGACTTACATCAAAATATGCATTCTCATTGAATTTCACATGTATAGATTCAATTATTTTTCTAGATGCATGATTATAACACCTATATGCCTTTGAGTTGTTGAATGTCCAACAAATATGCATTCAATAGACTTTTGTTCAAATTTATCTAGATTATCTTTGGTATTAAGTACAAAACATTTACACCCAAATACTCTAAGATAATCTACCTTAGGTTGTCTATTATTCAATAACTCATATGGTGTTTTATTTAATTTCTTTCTAATAGAAAGCCTATTTATTATATAACATGCACAACTAACAGCTTCAGCCCACAAATATCTAGGTACTTTGTTTTCACACAACATAGTTCTTGCTATTTCTTGTAGTGTTCTATTTTTACGTTCAACAACTCCATTAAGTTGTGGTGTTCTTGGTGGTGAGAATTCATGTTTTATTCCATGTAATTCACAAAACTTAATTATATCTTTGTTTTTAAAATCTCCACCTCTATCACTTCTAATTCTTTTAACATTTTCTTCATAAAGATTTTCAAGTTGCTTAATAAGATTTTCGATTACCAATGGAGCATCGTCTTTGTGTGTTAAGAACAATGTCCATGTGTATCGTGAGTAATCATCTACTATGACACACACATAGTAGTGTCCACCTGGACTTCTTGTCCTACTTGGACCAAATAAGTCTAAGTGAAGCAGTTCTAGTACATGACTAGTACTCACTTCATGTTTTGATTTCATTGTCTCTTTTATATGTTTTCCTTTAATACATGTATCACATAATTGAAAATTATGTAAGTCTAACTTAGGCATTCCTCTAATTAGATTCTTCTTAGATAATCTTTCTATGGTTGAAACTCCTATATGGCCTAGTCGTCTATGCCATAAGTTCACATCTAAGTCATGTGATACTAAACACTTAATCCTAGCATTTAATATGTTATTTAGTGATAGTGTGTAAATGTTACCATCCCTATTTCCTTTTAGTACAATTTCTCCTTTTTCATTTATTATATCACAACAATTAGGAAGAAAAGAGACATGATAACCAGAATCTATAAGTTGCGAAATACTTAATAAATTGTAAGAAAGATTGCTTACTAACAACACATTTCGTATTTGAAATGTGTTAGGGTCCCCAATTGTTCCTTTTCCAATAACCTTGCCTTGGTTGTTGTCACCGAATGTCACCTTTCCTCCATTATCGATTTGTTCCAGTTCGGTGAATAGTTTGGGGTTGCCCGTCATGTGCCTTGAACACCCGCTATCTAAAAACCATTTGATTTTTAGATTCTTTGACTTTGTCTCCTTGCATTCCTTGCGTTTAACCTACAATGGAGACAATGTTTTAGGTACCCTTTGTTTGGGTCCTTGAATTTTAGGGGCACTATTCTTGTTTAGATATCCCTTAGGTATCCAAACTTGAATATACCTTTTAGGCACATTTTTAGCATTGTTATAATTTGGAAAATAAGAAGAATTAGTATATACATGATTATTCCACATAAGTGAAGATACATTGTTATACATATTGTGCCATGGTTGATAATCATTATAGGATGGCCGAATTTTATAATGTGCATAAGGCATGTGATTTTGTTTCTTATATGGCGCTATATAAGTGTGTTTGTAGGCATTTCTATAAGACTTATAAGAGTGTTGCCTATATTTAGGTTCATAATAAGTTGTATGCATTTTATTCGGTCTAATTGCATTAGTATACATGTAGGCATAATTTCTAGATTGTCTAGATGCAAAGTTTGGCCTAGATGTATAGTTATGCGTGTGTGTTTTTATGGGTGCATGCTGCATTTTTATCTTTGAATAAGAAGAAGAAGGAGTAAAAGAAGATTTAGCAGACAAGTTTGTTTTTATAACTTTATAAGGTTGTTTCGTAGTTGATGATACAAACTTAGTCTTTTTATCTAATTTTTCATCTTCTTCTTTATATCCCAACCCAGTTTTATCATTTCCATACTTTTGTGATGATATAAGTGTATCTAACATATTTGCACCAGATTTAAATTGTTCTAGCATTTTTTCTAAGGTAAATTTAGAAGACTTCAGTTGTACTATTTCATTTTCACAACTTTCTAACTTGGATTTTAACATTTTATTTTCCATTTGTAACTTTTGTTCATCTTTCCTATATGATTCAATTTTATTCTCTAAAGAATCAAGAGTATTAGTAGACTCTTGTTTAAGATATTCTAGTTGATCGGAAAATTCCAAGTTGGACGTCTTCAACTTGTCATTTTCTTCAACTAGTTTCTTCTTTTCTTTAGAGAGCCTCTTACAGTGAGCATGCATTCTTAAGAATTCTTCATACATTTCATCATATGTCATGTCACTATCGGAATCACTATCAGAAGAAGAACATACCTCGTTGGATACGAAGCAGACTTGAGCTTCCTCAGTTTCGGATTCTGAGTCAGATGAGTCGCTCCATGTGCTCACCTTCATTGCTCGTTTCCCTTTTCTTGCCTTAGACTCTTTTGCCTTTGTCGTTTGAGCCTCCTTATCCTTGGCTTGTTTATTATTGTTGTTATTGTTATTATTTTTCTTCGTGAGACAGTCATATGAAATATGTCCTTTTTGACCGCATTCATAACACTTTAATTCTTTATTATACCATTTGTTTGTGTTATTCTTCCTAGGTTGAGAAGAAGAAGAAGAAAAGGAAGAATTACGTTGTCTATTCCTATTTGGACGTTTGAAAAACTTTCTAAGTTTTCTTGCTATCAATATTAAGTCCTCGTCTAATTCAGTATCACTATTACTATCATCGTTACTAGCATGTGTTTCGATTGTTTTGAAGGCTATTGACTTACCGGATGACTTAGACGATTCAGACTTTCGTTGGTTTAATTTAACCTCGTAAACTTTAAGAGACCCGATCAATTCATCCATCTTAGTGATTGACTTTGTCTCCTCGATTGCAGTCACCTTTGGATCCCATTCAGCAGGGAGGCTTCGTAACACCTTTTGAACCTTTTCACTGTTCGAAAATGACTTTCCTAAAGCTTCAAGGGCATTGAAAATATTAGTAATCCTCAAATCCATAGATGTTATGGATTCATTTGGCAACATTTTGAAAGTCTCTAATTCAGTCATAAGCATGTTTATTTTTGACTCTTTAACGCCACTAGTACCTTCATGCTTTAATACAAGTGATTTCCACATGTCGTGTGCGCTTGTGCAATTTGACACATATCCTGCTTCAGAAGTTGTAAGTCCATTCAAAAGTAATTGCATAGCTTTAGCATTCATGGACATTTTCTTTTTATCATCTGATGACCATTCACTTTTACATTTCTCTACTTCTTGTGTAACTTCATTAACTTTTTCAATTTTCGTTGGAATGTACGGCCCATCTTCAACTATAGACCATAAATCAATGTCTATAGCCATTAAGAATAGCCTCATCCTCAGTTTCCAATGAACAAAATTATTACCGTCAAAAAGAGGAGAGCGTTGGGTAGACATACCTTCCATTTCACCTTTGTGAGAAACAATAGCCATAGTATGTACCTTGGATTTGAGACAAGTAGTATATAGTGAATCGTTGTTTTTTGGCCTTGTATGGTGTTGAATCTTGCTTCTTTTTAGTGGTGTTGGTCTGGCTCTGATACCAAATGTTGGACCGTGCACCTGCAATAAACACCACTAGAGGGGGGGTAAATAGTGGTTAGCGGAAATTACACTACTACCCTTTGTTAAAATCCCCTTTGAAAACAGAATCTGAAACCACCTCAGATTCAGAACCCGTTTTTCAAAAATTCACAAATAATTGTACACAACTCCAAAAATTATGAAAATCTCCAGAATTTAACTTCAATGAGTTAACAAGACCCTGTCCAAAAATCAGACAAAAATAAGATCGTTTGTCCTTTCAAACAAATAAAAAGATTCAGATGGTCAATCTGGACAGAATTGGATAGAATGTTGCTGATTTTGCAAAACGTGTTTCTCTTTGAATACTCAACCAAAAAGGTTGATCCTTATATCAAAACACTCCTTAGGATGTGTAGATGAAGTTTCCAAAAGGCCCTGACCTTAAAAAATTCTTGAAAAATACAGAATTTAAGTTTTCTCAAAACTGATCAAATTGCAGCCAGATTGGAGCAGTTATCTTGCAAAGACTGAAAGACTAACTTTCCCTTGCTCAAATCAAGTGATTCTTGTTGCAAATGAAAGATAACATTCTGAAGTATAACTCCACCAAAAATCACAAATTTTGAAAATGTTTAGCTATTTTTTCAAATTGTGAGAAGTTGTGTGAAAACTGCAGTCAAAAATGTGCAGAAAACAGAAATAAAGAAACAAGAGAAGAACACCGAGAATTTATCCTGGTTCGGTCAATGTGACCTACTCCAGTCCCAAGGAACACCTTTCCTTGGATTTCACTATGGTATGAACCAAATTACAGCAAGAACCAAGCTTGATCCTTGGGTTAAACACCAACCCTATTCAAGACTTGGATGAACACCTTTATGCAACTCTTGGTTGCAACACCTCTATCACCTATTGATGTAGCCTTATAGATTTGGCTAATCAATCTTACAAATAAAACACAAGAAGGTGTGTATAGTGTAGCTGGACAACAACTAGAAATGGAACACCTTAGCTACACAAAGTATGAACGAAAATATGAGAAGAGAATAGCAAGACAACAATCTTCAATTTTTGCTTTCAAGTGTGTTTCTTCTCTTCTTCACCTTGCCTCCTATTTATAGTGTGAATGGATGGCATATTCTCTCCAACTTTTAGACCATGTGATGGCTGAGAATTTTGAAATAAAGCACCTCCATAATCATCTCCAACAACCTTGTCTCCATTAACTTCAAATTTGAAATTTCAAGTTGACAACTTTTGTCAACAAGCTTGTTTTTGAATTTTCCACTTGCCCAAAAGTCATAAAATGAGTATACCACCTTCTCCACCTGTTTATGGACGTTTTTGATATTGTATGTATGTATACCACCTCATATTTTGTGAATAAAAAATAATGAATAAGTGTTGACAAGATTATGTCAACATATAACACCAAAATTCATACTTTCTTCTCCTTTACATATTGTGATGAATCTTGCACCAAGGACACCTTGTAATCTCTAAAAGATGATGATTAATATCCTCTTATAACATATATAAGAGGGTCTTCAAGAAAAAATAGAATGTGACATCTCAAATCGTCACATATCCAGCTATAGTCAATAATATCATCGGTTGAGAGAATAAGATATAAGATCACCATATAATCTTCAAAATACTAATAACACAGCTCCAGAATGAAGATAATAATATGCTCAAGAGATTCCTTGAGTGAAAATACCAAAAATACCCTTGGGGGTAAAATGACCAAAATACCCCTGGTGTGAGAAAACTCCAGAAATGCCTCCGATGGTCAAAAATAATCACAATACCACCTTTGTCATGATAACCAAGATAATAATATGCACTTGAAATATTTTTCACCATATGATGTTCCTACAAAACTTAAAATACCAATTTTGCCCTTTTTGGTAAGTTGTAGAAACTTCCAAGGCACGTTAGTCACAAGACAATAATAATCACCAAAAACACATAATAAGCACATAATGAGCATATATAAATCATGTACAAATGAAAACAACCATTTTATCACATTTTAGAAAATTATTTCTAAAAACTCTAGACATCGATCGATCGAAGTACCTCAGCTTCATAGATCGATGTCTCACATAAAGGTTCAGGTTTGTCTCTGACCTACATCGATCGATCGAAGTGAGAGTTCGATGTACATTGATCGATCGATGTGTCTTAGGTTTAGAGATCGATGTCTCACAGAAAGGTCTTAAACTTTTCTGCCTTACGTAGATCGATCGATGTGAGAGATCTATGTACATAGATCGATCGATGTGCAACAACCTGAGAGATCGATGTCAACTTGTTCAACTTATTTAACTTTTAATCACATATAACACCATGTGTGACATTTTTAAATATTCATCACTTAAAATCATGACTTTGAAAATTATCCAAACATATTTCTCAACAGATAGAAACGTTAAGTTGGAATTACACGCATATAGTGATGCTGATTATGGTGGTTGCAACTTAGATAGAAAATCCACTAACGGTACATGTCAATTCATAGGAACCAACTTGATCTCTTGATTTTCTAAAAAGCAAGCTCGTGTAGCTTTTTCTACAACTGAAGCCTAGTATATAGCCTTAAGTTTATGTACTACCCAAACACATTTGCTTAAACAAACAACTTAGTGATTTTGACATTAAAATGAAAAAGATTCCAATTTTCTGTGATAGCACAAGTGCGATCAATCCTCACGGAAACCAGTACTTCATTCTAAGGCCAAACACATTGAGGTGAGATACCACTTCCTTTGAGATCATGTTCAAAATGAAGATATAGTTATAAACCATATAAGAATTGATCACCAAATAGCTGATATCTTTATCAAACACCTTAATCAAGCCACTTTTGAAAACTTACGAGCCAAGTTAGGCATGATAACTTACGATACCATTGCATAGTTCTATCTTTTGCATGATTTTCAAAATAAAGGGTGAGATAGAATAAGAACATGATTTTAGTTGCTAAGTCATAATTGCGAAGTTTCAATTGACATAAGTTGAGCATAGGTTAAGGGGGAGAGTATAATTTGAGGGGGAGCATATGAATACATGAGAGTTGAGAATTTAAAGATAATGTGAACACAATTGGTAATTGGTTGGAAATTAGTTTCTAAAACAATTGGTAAAAATTTGGTGAAACAATTGATAGATTTATGATAAACAATTGGTTATAAGTTGTGACATTAAAATCATGTTAGGCGTTATTTTGAAAATCATCCAAAAGGGGGAGAATGTTGAGAAATATGTTTGGATAATTTTCAAAGTCATGATTTTAAGTGGTGAATATTTAAAAATGTCACACATGGTGTTGTATGTGATTAAAAGTTGAAAAAGTTGAAAAAGTTGACATAGATCTCTTAGGTTGTTGCACATCGATCGATCTATGTACATAGATCTCTCACATCGATCGATCCATGTAAGGCAGTGAAAGTTCAAGACCTTACGGTGAGACATCGATCTCTAAACCTGAGACACATTGATCGATCAATGTACATCAAACCCTCACTTCGATCGATCGATGTATGTCAGAATCAAACTCTGAAACTTTTGGTGAGACATCGATCTCTCAAGCTAAGGCACTTCGATCGATCGATGTCTAGGGTTTTTAGAAATATTTCTCAAAAAAGTGTTAAAATGGTTGTTTTCATTTGTATATGATTTATACATGTTCATTATGTGTATATTATGTGTTTTTGGTGATTTTAAATGTATTGTGACTAATGTGCCTCGGAAGTTTCTACAACTTACCAAAAAGGGCAAAATTGGTATTTTGAGTTTTGTAGGAACATCACATGGTGGAAATAATTCAAGGGTTTATTCTCATACTATGTATTATGAAAAAGGTGATATCATGATTATTTCTGACCATCCGGGTCATTTTTGGAGTTTTCTCATACCAGGGGTATTTTGGTCATTTCATCCCCAAGAGTATTTTTGGTATTTTCACTCAAGGAATCTCTTGAGCATATTATTATCTTTATTCTGGAGTTGTGATATTATTATCTTGAAGATTATATGGTGATTCTTTATCTTATTCTCTCATATGATGATGTTATTGACTATAGCTGGATATGTGATGATTTGAGATGTCACATTCTATTTTTTTTGAAGACACTCTTATATATGTTATGGGAGCACATTTATCATCATTATTCAGAGATATCAAAGGTGGTAAAGGTTTGGAAACGATCACGACATATAAGAAGAAATATTGGGAATTTTGGTGTTACATGTTGACATAAGCTTGTCAACTATAATCTATTAATTTCTTCTTCAAAAATATGAGTTGTTACACATATATATATGTTGAAAAACATGCATATGCATTTGGATATGATGTGTAATTCATTTTATGGCTTGATGACAAGTTGACCAATCAAAAAGGAGCTAGTTCGCAAAAATTGCCAACTTGGATTTTTCAAATATAGCCAAACGGCTACTTGGTGTATATGGCTGTTGTGGTCAGAATTTTTGAAGTCAAATAAAGACTTCACATGTCCTATTCTTGTTCTTGGAGGTGAGGGTATTTTGGTGATATTATCCTCTCTTATTATCTTTATTTTACAAAGGATAAATCAAGATTATTTTTGGAAAATACAAAGTGGTAGCCAACGACTACTAAGGAGTCTTTGGAGCAGATTTTTTATTTGAATTTGTCAAATGCCCACATTCCTATTATCTTGCCAAAAATTTGAGAAGATGATGGAGTTGTTATGGCCATATTATCTTCACATTTTCAAGATAATTCCAAGACTATTTTTAGTTGAAAAAATCAGCCAAATGGAGTTGCCAAGGTGGACCAATTATGTTATCTAATTTTTCCAAGTGTACAAGTCCAACCAATGATGAGAAAACATTTGGACTTGATGATGAAGATGGTGACACTTTGGAAGTCTTATCTTCAAGGCTCAATTCACACTATAAATAGGAGGCAATGGTGAAGAAGATGAAACACGCTTGAAGCTCACAAGAATTTGTTGAATTGTCTAGCTATCATCTTCTTGTTGTTGTTCTTGTTCCATTCTTTGTAGAAAAGGTGTTATTGTTGTTTTTGTTGAGCTACAAGCCTCTTGAGCTTCATTTGTAATATTGATTAGCCATTTCTATAAGGCTATCAATAGGTGGTAGAGGTGTTGCAACTAAGTTTTGCTTAGAAGGTGATTATCCAAGTCTTGAATAGGGTTGGTGTATAACCCAAGGAACAAGCTTGGTTCTTGTTGTAAGGTGATTCATCTCATATTGAAATCCAAGGAAAGGTGTTCCTTGGGACTGGAGTAGGTCACATTGACCGAACCAGGATAAATCCTCGGTGTTCTTGTCTTGTTTCTTCATTTCAGTTTTTGTCTGTTTTTACTGCAGTTTTCACACAATTTCTCACAATTTGAAAAAATAGCTACAAACTTTCAAAATTCGTGATTTTTGGTGGAGTTATACTTCAGACTGTTAGATTTCATTTGCAACAAGAATCACTTGATTTGAGCAAGGGAAAGTTAGTCTTTCAGTATTTGCAAAATAACTGCTCCAATCTGGCTGCAATCTGACCAGTTTTGAGAAAACTTAAATTCTGTATTTATCAAGAATTGTTTAAGGTCAGGTCCTTTTAGAAACATCATCTACACATCCTAAGGAGTGTTTTTAAATAAAGATCAACCATTTTGGTTGATTATTCAAAGAGAAATACGTTTTTCAAAATCCGCAACATTCTGTCCAATTATGTTCAAATTGACCGTCTGAATATTTTTATTTGTTTGAAGGGACAAACGATCTTATTTTTGCCTATTTTTTTTCCAGAGTCTTGTTAACACATTAAAGTTACATTCTGAAAAGTTTCATAATATTTGGAGTTGTGTAAAGTTATTTTTGAATTTTGCAAAACAGGTTCTGAATCTGAGGTGGTCTCAGATTCTGTTTTCAAAGGAGATTTTTACAAAGGGTTGTAGTGTAATTTCCACAAACCACTATTCACCCCCCTCTAATGGTGTTTATTACAAGTGCACGGTCCAACATTCCCTTTAAAAAGATATACCCCTAAATACTTAATTGGCAAAGAGACTGCATTCATCTGAATCGAACTCTTCATTCTCCCGAGATGCGGGGACTGAATGTACGAGAGTGCTACAAATTGACGTTTTTGACAATTAATAGATTGTCCTGATGCATTCTGGTATAGCTGCAAGAACTTTTGAAATCGCTTGAGATTTTTCAAACTACCATTTATAAATATCAGCAAATCCTCCGCAAATGCAACATGAGATAAACATGGATGTGCTCTGCCTACATTAAAGGATTTCATAGCTCTCTGCAATATCAAATGATTTAAGCCCTGTGAAAAAGCTTTCGAAGCCAGAATAAATAAGAGCGGAGACAATGGATCTCCTTGTTTGACTCCACGAGATGGATGAAAGTATCTAGTAGGTTCGCCATTGATGAGAATGGAAATGTAAGTCCCTTTCAAATGATTAAAAACCAATGTAATAAACTGCGAAATCAAACCCAAAACGTTGAAGAAGTTTTGTTAAAAATTTGCCAATTGAACTGATCAAATGCCTTCATCATATCTAATTTGATCGTTACATTTGATCCTCAGATTCTTTTGTCTAAGAGGTGTGTCATCTCTTTTGCCATCAATATATGGTTTGAAATGTCTCGTCCTTTTAAAAAACCTGCTTGTTTTTTCGAGATAATCCTGAACAACAACGGTTGTGATCTTGTTGCAAGAATTCGTGTTGCCACCTTAGAAACAAAATTAGCAAGGCTGATGGGTCAAAAATCTGAGAACTTACGGGGTGATGTATTTTTGGGAATTAGACTAAGCAACATACTTGTAGCGCCCCAGCCCGATACCGTTATCGGAACCAGTGCACCCGCTGTAGCCTACTATGAGAACTACGAAGCGTCAAGCAGATCAAGCATACATCCTTCATAGTGTAAGTTAAAACCAGCGGAAACGTCATAAAATCTAAACCTTCGTTGTCAATATTACAACCAGAAAACTACAGCGGAAATAAAACTATTTGTTCCTCTAGCCGACATAAGTTTTAGAACAACATAATAACAATGAGTTTCAAACTCAAACAAAATAGTCCAGCATCTATCTATTCCCTTGTCCATCACCCCACTGAGCCCACTCGCCGTCGTCTTCGATAAATATCAACTCATAATCAGGCTCACCTGAAAAGGAGACAGAATGATTGTTCTTAGCGAAAACTTCGCCAGCAAGTAACCCGTCTATACACCCTACGGAATCACACACGTCGAGTCACCAGTGTATAAAACATTGTCCAAAAATAAGGTGCTCGGGTTAACAAATAGCATCTTAATAAGAATTATTCAAAACAGATAAAGCACATATGTGAACACAGTTACGAGAACCAACATGTATTAAAACAACGAATCACATAAGCAAGTCATAGACTAACCACGTTTCTTGCATGTCAAGTCTTATGCTTCGTGTATCATGATGCATGTACTTCTTTAAAATCACACACAACACCCATGCATATGCCTTCTTTCATAAACATGTCATGCATGTCATTTCACAAACATTTCATCACTTTACATATCATATTCTTCGCGTAGCAGAACTTTATACCCTGTGGGTGATCAGTCCACAGCCATCATAACTTTATACCCCGTGCTGAAAGGTCCACGGCCCCATTACATATATCATATATCCGTGCTGAAAGGTCCACGGCCCCATTACATATATCATATATCCGTGCTGATAGGTCCACGGCCCCATAAAATACTTCATTTTCCGTGTTGATAGGTCCACGGCCCCATAACATACTTTATACCCTGCTGTTGATTCACAGATCACGCTCTTTATACCCTGCTTTCGCAGACGTGACTTTTATACCCTGTGATCAACCAGCAGCCATTTTGTCTTTCGCAAACTTTACCTTTCTTGTTCTTTTGCAAAACATATCTCAAATCAAATGCAAGTGCCCATGTCATGATGCAGGATGCACAGATAGCTTCATATCAACATGTAGCACACACACACATACATCTTGTCTATCAAGGATATGGTTTTGCACCTCAAACACTCCCTAAACGTGTTTTACCAAGTCCGTTTGTCTCACTTATTCACTAGAATTCAATCTTATGCTTACTTAATCAAACTTACCATCTACACCTCAAATATACCTCAAATACCCTTGCATTTTATGTTCAAAAGAAGTGTATAAAGTTACTACACTTACATAGGGCGCTTAAAGGGTCAAAAAGACTTCCAGTACAGTTGGAACGCTACATGAAGCGCCTATAGTGACTTCAAGCGCCTATACTAGGTGTTCGAAGTGTTCGGGGATGTTCCGTAGACATTGAACGCCTACATGAAGCGCCTAATGTGACATGAAGCGCTTCAAGTAGGTGTTCGAAGTGTTCGGACGGTTCTAAACTGCAGTTTTTTCTGTACGGGAAAGTTCCAGGACACATGGAACGCTACATTAGGCGCCTAATGTGACTTGAAGCGCCTCATGTAGGCGTTCGAAGTGTTCTAACGATGCCAAGCTGCAGTTTTTCTGCAGTAACTTCCACCCAACTCCTTTCTTCTTCAACCCTTCCAGGTTCAACACTTAAAGATCCATCTTAACAACTAGATTCTTCATACTTAACATACATCTAATCATGAATTGATGCTTAGTGAATGTCTAACAAGATCCACTCTAAATCTTCAATCATTCACCATCTTCAAAGATTGTCATCAACAACAACCAACCCAACAAGTCTACAACAACGTCAACTCTCATCCCTCAATTTCCTGCACATACACTCAACATCTAAGTGTATACAATCAACACAAGAGTAGAGCAAGACAAGAAACACATCAACGTATAGACTCTCATGGGCATGGTTGACTAACAACAATTACTGCACAACTATTTTAGAAATATGGCCCAAAGAACAAGACTTTACACAATTAGCAACAAGACTTACATATAACAAAGCATGTATGATAGACAAGACAAGAATACCAATGTGTGATTCATGTTTTCTCTTTGTAAGAACATAGGGCCTACAGTATCAAAATTTACATAAAGCGTATAGAAAGATTACTTGCCTTTGTTTCTAGTTAAGCTTACGGATTTACTGCAGAATCTTGATGAGAATTGAACCTAGAATGGCCTTTATCCTTCCTTCTCTTTCCTCTCTTCTTCTTCTTCCTCTCCCTTTTCTCTTCTCTCTCTATTCCTGCGGTTTTCCTTCTTCTTTTGTGGCCCAAAACCGTCCCTCATGCTGAGAAGGGGAGGTTATACCATCCTTTGTAACTCCCTCAACTTCTAGTAGGGGCTATGTTGTTAATTTACCATACTTTCTTTTAATTCTACTTTTAACCCCTTTCTTTTGTTCTTCTATGTTTTGGGTAACTAAGTATTATAATCTTACATAATTAATTAGGGTGCATTCAAGGTTGACCCAAGTATCGAAAGTTGCGCTTAAAAATCACGGGGTGTAACAATACTTCCCATAGCACGTGTCAAAGGAAATCCCAGAAAAAATTCTTGTATGGCCTTGAGCACATCATCCTTTATGAAATTCCAGCATGCACGAAAAAGTTGTCCATTATATCCATCCAGCCCTGGAGCACTTTTTGGATTTAATGACCACACCGCATTCTGAACCTCAGATAATTGGGGCAGTGCGATCAGCTGTTCATTTTCTTCCATAGTGATCAGAGAAGGTATAACATTTAACAGCAAATCTTCATCTTGAATAGGTTTTGTTGTGAAGAGCTTAGAAAGAAACTGCTTCTTGCTTTATAGAGTCTAGCGTGTCACATAAAGCCCCCTCGTCTGTGTAAATGGAAGTGATGGTTTGTCTATGATGCCGGTCCCTGACTATGTTATAAAAGTAAGAAGTGTTGGCATCTCCAGCGCTTATCCACTGCACTCGCGCATGTTGTTCCCAAAACAATAACTCTCGCCTTGTTGCAATTTTGTACTGCGCTTGGACTTGTTGAAAAGCTTGTCGGTTTTCTGGAGAGGGATGCTGATCATAAAATCTCCCTTGGCGGATTGCTGTTTGCTCCGCTTCTTGCAGTTTATCAAAAATATTTCCAAAAACTAACGTATTCCATGTTCGCATATCTCGCTTTAAGGATAGCAACTTATCGTATAGACCTCTCATACCTCCGCATGTGGGATAGGATTCCCAGGTTGCTTGCACATAAGGAAGGAAATCAGGATGATCAAGCCAAACATTCAGAAAACGGAATGATCGAGGTCCATGCTGTTGCTGCTGTGTGCATCGCAACAATAATGGGGCATGATCAGATGTAAGACGGGGCAAATGCTTCACTCGTAGGGACTGGAAACGATTATTAAAAGACTCTGTACATAAAAAGCGATACAATCTTCTTTTGACAACACCTAATCCATTTGACCACCTATGCATTGGTCCATCAAATGGAAGATCAATGAGAGAACAATAAGTAACACAATCATGAAATTCCTCCAAAGAAGAGATAATCGGGGTTGATAAACCAACATGCTCATCAACAGAAAGAAAGGTATTAAAGTCTCTCCCTATTAGCCAAGGTTCCGAATGTGCATCATGATGCTGCTGAAGTACTGTCCATAAACATCGACGATCCGTGATTGTATGCAAGCCATATATTGGAGTGAACCAAGTTGTGTAATCCAATTCAATCAGATGATAACAGTAGAAAGAACATTGTTCTGTATGAGAAGACTCTAGTAACCGAAGAGAAGAATTATTCCAAAACACCCATACCTTCCTTTCACATACTGCTTCTGCATTGGAGTAACTAAATTTAAGTCGAAAACGATCTAATTGTGTCGCTGGTATTTTTGGTTCAATAATTGTCAGCAACTGAATTTTATGGGACTTCAGTAAGCGTTTCAATCTCACTAACAAGGTGGATAAACCACCAACATTCCATACTAAGAAATTCATTTACTAGATTGGGAATGAGAATGTAAAGAGCGAGTTATCCTTCCTGCCAATGGTTGAAAAGTTCTTAACATCTCTTGCTTTGTACGACGTCGTCTTGTCTTAGGATGAGGAGGATCAAGTTCAATGTTAAGAAGCTCTTCTAAGGGTCGAGGATTTCTGTCACAGGAAGTCAGGATCCGTTCGAATTCCTCTGATGATGCTTTTAAACCTGCCTTCCATGCTTCTGTCACTGTTGCATCCTGCAAAACTGCAGATTGCATTCCATCGGTAGACATGTTAAGTGAATGCTCCCTCTCTCCTGTCTGTCTAATGAGTTCTGTATCAGAAACCGTGGCACACAGAAGATTGTCATGTTCATCATCAATCACCTCCAATGAGGTTCCAACATTTGGCAGTGGTGCATCAACAATATTCTCTACCAGCTTTGCAAGGCCTGTGGTCTCCTGAATGTCCTCCATTCCAATATTTATATTCTGCATCTCCACATTCTCTGGGCATAATGGCCCCATGTCTGAAGCAGGGCATGTTGGGTTATTGCTGGGAACTTTATTATCCAATTCCTGAATATTCAAACTGGGTGCATTTGTATCTAAAATAACTGGATTCCCAGTATATAAAGTATTCTCTGTTACAATATCCTCTGTACGGAGAATATCCCTTGCTGAGCCCGTATCTTTCCGCAGAGCTAGCGTAGGTGGTTTTTTTGGCGTCCATCGGTTAGGAGGAACTACAGCTGATTTAGGTAATGTCTCCACCACTTCTGCTTCCTTTGCAGTGATTAATTATGGGCAAGTCTTCTGTTCATGACCCAAAGTTCGGCAAGAAGCACAAGATAGAGGTACATTTTCATATTCTACTATAGGATAGAATTCATTGTCTCCTCCTTGGATATGCAATCTAGATGGTAATGGTTTTGAGATATCTAACTCCAGACATAATCTAACGACTAATGGTCTAAAACCCTGTGATGTAGCAGAATCCATCTTTAAGGGGTATCCGATCATGAGCGCAATATCCCACAATGCAGATTTGTTGTGTAAATACAGAGGTAGTCCACGTATAAAAACCCATATTGGAACAATAGGTTTATCAACCTGTGGATCAAAATTAGGTGTCCATTTCGTTACTCTCATCTGATAACCACTCAACATCCATGTGCGTCGCAAAAAACAACTTTGATAATCCTCCACATTAGTAAAGGTAATCAGAACGTGCTTATTATCCAATAGACCTAGTTTTGGAGTTGTTTTAAATCCAATAAGTTCCATGCAATTAGCCAATTGTTTCATGTTTGGTCTACCGTGCCAAAAGGAGCCTATAAGTGTATGCTTAAAAGGAATTGAGTACCTAGATATCTCTTCTGCGGTGAATTGTATACAAGGCATTCCCTTATATCGCTGAATTGGCCGTGAAGATGTTGAGATATGCTGCTCTAGGTTTTCGGATAAAGCCTGTAAAAATGTTGTTTTTCCTGCATGATCCGACGGTGGATCGTGTAACTCCATATGAAAATAATGTTAAAAGATCAAAGCTTTGGTGAATGTAATTGATTTCCAACAACAAAACAATGTGATTGCTGACAAAACCAGAAACACTAAAGAGATTCATAATCGATCGTGAGAGTCGCTAGAGCCGCCGCCAGCCATTCTTCTTGCATTGTCTAATTTTACTTTTATATATATATATATATATATAATTTAAAAATACAATATATAAAAAATGCTCCTCTCTCTGCCCTCTTTTTGCGATCTACAGCGCCTGGCGGCGTAACCGCTCGCCGGCTGCGATGCCCCCTTACCTTGCTTCCAATTCTTCTTCTTTCCAATTTCCTTTAATAATTCTACTTCATCTCGGTCCCATTCCTTAGCCAAATACCTGATAATACGATGAACCCTACATAGCCGCCAGTCACTACTTCGATGCCGCCGCAAACGTATGCTTCATTGTTTGCAGCATCTCCACCGATCATGGCATCAAAACCCATCCAAAAATACAAGAGTGGCTCAATGATAACATTTAAGGAGGAGGAGATACAATCATTAGTGGCACCATATAGATTTACATTAGTGGGAACATTTTGGAATGGGCGTCTGCCTCTTACTACGATTCGATCGACCATTGATCGCGTTAGATTTGCAGGATCAGTCAAGGTTTGGATTGTTGGACACAACTCATGTTTTATTGCATTTTGAAGAACAAGATTACTTCCGCTGTTTTTCGTGCTATAGCTGGATGATTTCCAGGAAGCATATGCGCGTCACCAATTGGACACCGGATTATGACCCAACCGTCGAAGTTCCAATTGTTCCTATTTGGGTATCATTTCATGGCCTCCCTATTCATTTTCATCGTAAAGATGCACTCTTTAATATCGCTCAAATGCTTAGTACGCCCCTCAAACTCGATACGGCTACTATGGCTGCAAATCGGCCCTCCGTGGCACGTATATGCATTGAACTTGACGTTTCAAAAGAATTACCACAATGAGTCTACATGCAGGCTTCCATGAGAATCATTGCGCAAAATGTTGAGTATGAGGATTTGCCCTCATATTGTGCTGACTGCTACAAATAAGGTCATGTAACCGCCGATTGTTGCAAGTCGGGTTCTGCTATCTCTGATTATGAGCAGTTGCTTCGGGTTAATAAAGTAGAGGACAAAGAGAAGAAACAGATGCATAAAGGAAAAAGCCAACGCTGGACGCTTAAAAAAATCCTCCAGAGGCTGTTTTGCATGAAATAATGCCGGATGCAGGCAACATCCCCTCTGTGACACAAGCAGTTCCCTCCACCATGATATATGTGTAGTCACCGTCTCCTGATCTGGGGGCAACAGCTGCGATTACAGATGTTCAGGAGATTCGCGATTAAGAGGAATTACTGATTATATGTTGGGGGATATCTCAGTGCGTGTCGCTTCCTCCTCTCACTTGGACAATGAGCCGAATCTTCCTTTAGATGTTGATCGTCTGGATGAGCAGGATCATGATCCTTACACAGGTATTTCCAATCTATTTGAAGCAACTGTTTTAGACACCAATCAGCAAGGGGTTGTAGCTGTGATATCCGTGGATCCACAATCCAGTGTTGGCCCTCGTTTGCTACGTCGTATGCAACAGGCAGTTTTATCACGCCTTATCAGGTTACATGCTGCTCACTTCTCTAACTCTTTTGATGCATTATCTTAATGAAGATAATTATATGGAATGTCAGAGGTATAAAGACATCGTTCAATCATTTACTTGCCCTTGTTCGACGGCATAAGTTGCGTATTTTAGTTGTCATAAAGCCAAAAGTTTGTTCATCGTTATTGTTATCGTATCAGTTGCAATTGGGTTTCTCAAAAATCTTTATCCGCATGTAACGATCATATATGGTTTTTTGGAAGGATTCAATGGTGGTGCAGGAGGAGGTTCGGTCTGCACAACATAACTATTCCATTAAATATCAGCGGTTGGATTCGGTTGAGCGGTTTCGGCTCACTACGGTTTATGGGCAACATTCTATATCTGTTCAACTCCCGTTGTGGGCTAACTTGCAATCATTCATAATTCGTTGAATTCTCCGTGGTTGGTGGGTGGTGATTTCAATACGTATCGTACATTAGAGGAACATCGGGGACGAGCATCGCCCATGCTGCGCTCCTTACAAGATTTTACTGATTGTATACAAGTCTGCGAAATGCAAGAAATAGCTTTTCAAGGATTGCTATTTACTTGGTGTGATGGCCAATGTTTGGGTCGTGTATGGCGTCAGCTTGATCGGTTTCTATGTTCGCCAACTTTTTTGGATATGTTTCTGGCTGCGCAGGTTCATCATCTTACAAGAGCCACCTCTGATCATGCACCATTATTTTTAACATGTGATTCGGACAGTCCTCGCGGTCCTGCTACTTTCAGATATCTAGATTTTTGCGCTACGCATCAAGATTTTGATGGCTTTGTCCAGCGTAATTGGGAGTCTTTTCCAACACTGGGCGGCATATGGGGTTTCTTTGATAAGCTACGATGCTTACAGAAGGAATTAAAGTGATGGAATGCAGAGGTCTTTGGTAATATTTTCGATGCGGTAGCACAGCTTGAATTGCAAACCCTTCATTGTGAAAGGGAATTTGGTTCCAATCATTATTGAAGTTATTTATCTATTTACCACCTCAGGGCCGAAGATATGTCTATGTTTATATATTTTTTTGGTGAATATGAACTTTATTTATAAGCCTCTCTTATGGCGGAGGAATACCATATTACAATAAAAACAATGTACGTCATCATACGAGAACAAATAATATAAGTACATGATGGAAGTGAATTGGCAACAATATATGATATGTCGCATTAAAACCTTGCTATGTAAAACCACCCTTATGGATAAAACCATGGCGAAGGAAAAAGCATGCATATTTATATTGTTGCAACTATAACACCGTACAATCCTAGCCACAAAGTAAAATGAAGCATCTATGATGCAACACATACGATCAGAACTGTAAGCGATACGTATAACCAGGATGTTATGTTTCTGCATGAGAAGATGGTCGAAAGGCGGGAAAGATAGAGTCTGTCAGTATGATACCCTGAATATACGATGGAAGATCCGTCAAACAAGAATAATATACGAAGGTGGAACGTCCCAACGTTTCTTGTGCCAAAAAATGGGCTGCCTGATTAACCTCACGAGGGACATAATGCAAGCGTATAGAAGAGGCATCAAGAAGGGCTCGTAGTCTGTGTAGATCCAGAGCAAGTGTAGTGGAAGTTTGCATAAGATGGACTAGTTGTTGACAATCAACCTCAACCTCAAGATGTCCTAAACATGGAATATAATAAGGGTAAGAAATACTACTTGAGCTTCCACTCTTAATGGGTAATCATGACGCAAGGGAAAAGAGAATGCATGGATCATTGATCCTATTGGATCACGAACAATAGCTCCGCCTCCTGCTGCACATCTGCCAACCGACGCATCCGTGTTTAACTTTAATCTGCCTGATGGAAGAGGATACCAACGTATTGTCCAAACTCTGTTTGATCAAAGTAACGGAGAGAGACCCACTTGAATGAGACGCGGAACAGAGGCTGCAATCTTAGTCCCACTTTGTGATTTGGCGCATAGAAAGATGTCACGCCTAATATCTCTAATGATGACACATTGTGACCATGAGGCATCACCAAACACTGAAGCAGCATATTGCTTCCATATATTCCAAAAGAGAATACCCAGATATATACGTTGAACATGACCTAGGAAATTAGATGGAGCCTTCAACCATACAGTAATGAGAAAAGAGCGCCAATCCCTAGTGCGGTGTGCATCAATATCAAGTAGTGCATTGGAATAATTTCGGACCAGTCGGATTTCCGAGCAACAATAAAATAAGTGAATGGTGGTTGCAGATTCCATACAACAAAAAGGACAAAGACTGGGAAAAACCTGTACAAATCGAGCCACAAAATCCGGTAATGGAAATGCTTGATGTAAAAGTTTCCAAAGGAATACCTGAATAGATGGATGCTGACGCGGCATCCAAATAATAGTGTTAGTTAGTTTTTTGCCAGCAGATGGTTGAAGAGAATCATAAGCATTGCGATCCTGAAGCAGTAAGCCATATTGGTGTGGTGTCGTCCCATTGAACTAACAATGAGCAGCGGGGGTGAATATCACAAATTCGCCGCCAACCCAGAGAATCATATATGCAAGGGATGAAGTTAGCGCGTATGCAATAACGCAAGCGCATATATTCACTCTACAAAGAGGTACTTGTATGATAGTTCCACCATAGTTTACATGAGAATGCCTGTTGGACCACACTTAGTAGCCTAATATCAAAGCCTCCCTCTAATTTTGGATTACATACTGCAGACCACGCCACCCAGTGACGATGGTCATTACCCCACAGGAATCTTGCAAATCGATGCTCCAATGCAATTATAATACTACGTGGCAGACATGCAGCCACTAGGACATGAGTTGGAATGGATAATAACACTGAGCGAATGAGGACTAACCTGTCAGCCATACTCAACAATCTAGCTTGCCAACCATTCAGTCGAGAGTCCACATGTTGTATTATGTCTTGGCAATGACTTGCCCGACCAATAGCTTTGTGCAAATATGAACCCAAGTATTTCATAGGGAGGACCGATGGTCGCATGCCAAGCAAAGTGGTAAATAAATGTATCTGGGATACTGACACTGCATCAGAACATACCACAGTACTTTTATGCCAGTTTACTGCTTATCCTGAAACACACTCGTATTCAGAAAGGAATTGCTTGAATCTGAATAAATTCATGCAGTTTGCAGCAAGGAATATCAATAAATCATCTGCATAAGACAGATGAGAAATAATCATGGGCATACGACCAAGAGAATACGGCAGAATATAGGATTGCTCAACCAACTTCTTTAACCCCCTGCTAAATCCTTCAGCTGCCAGAATAAAAAGGAGTGGTGATAATGGATCTCCTTGCTTAACTCCTCTGGTAGGACTGAAAAAACCGTGAGGTGTTCCATTAATGAATATGGAGATATGAGTACTCTCCAAATGATTAAGGATAAGTGTGACGAAATAAGATGAGAAGCCAAATCGTAGCAAGATCGACTTTAAATACTGTCAGCTAACACGATCAAAAGCCTTCAAAATATCCAACTTTACAATGGCATTGTGCGGTCTTATAGCTCTATCATACCAATGTATTAATTCATTACCCAGCAAAACATGCTCTGTAATGCCACAGCCTTTCTGAAATCCTGCTTGCTCCAGGGAAATAATCTTAGGTAGAATTGAATTCAATTGTGATGCAAGAATACGGGTTTGAATCTTGCTCATAAAAGTAGATAAAGCAATGGGACGGAAATCACTAAACATTTGTTGGACCATGCCTTTGGGAATCAATATGATCATAGAATGGGCACGCGGAATTGGGAAGCCAAGAAAAAAATCTTGGAATGCTTTATAGACATCCAAGGATATTATCTCTCAACAGCTTCGAAAGAACCATCCATTCTCCAAACTGCTTGCTTAACTTCCTCCATGGTTAGCATGTGTGTAAGCATATCATTATCCTCAGACTTAACCAATTGTGGAATAGAAGTGAGGAAGTCTGTGCTATCCTCTACTGATTGTGTGGTGAACATACTTGTAAAATGATCAACCGCAGTCGCCCCTAAATTTGTAGGAGTATCACTGTATTCTCCATTTTCCTTATATATGCCATGCAGCCTTTGGCGACGATGCTTATCTTTAACAATGGAATGGTAATAACGTGATTTGCAGTCACCATCTTTAAGCCATTTGGCATGTGCCTTCTGTTTCCCAAACTCCATTTCTCTATGTGTCGCTTGTTTCAATTCAGACTGAGCTTCAAAATATACTGCCCGGTTGTGATCGCTGGGATCCAAATCATAGGCCACCTCCGATGCATGGGCAGGTGCTCCACAGTTTCTAACGTGCAAAAGATATTGCCAAAAATTTATTTTTTCAACCGAGTAATATCCTTTTTAAAAGCTCGTAACTTAGCACACAATCCTCGCATACCTCCAACTGTAGGATACGATGCCCAAGTGGTTCGCACAAAAACAAGAAAGTCTGGATGAGATGTCCAAGCTGTCAGGAAGTGAAACTGTTTAGGACCATTAAACTGACCTTGCGTACATTGTAGCAACAATGGACAATGGTCAGAAGTTGTTCGACTCAGATGAGTTAACTTTACCGATGGGAATAGATCATAAAATCTCTCATTGCAGAAAACCCAATGTAAACCGATCCCAAACACGCCCTAAGCCTCGCCCACCCTGCCATGTATATCGTGTTCCAACATGCGGTACCAAATGCCACTCAGCGTACTGGACCATGTCATTAAAATCATGCAACGTTGACATTGCTGGACGAGAAATACCTTTATGATCCAAAGGAGATAAGAAAGTATTAAAGTCACCTGATATTATCCATGGCTCCGCACATGCATCATACATCGACGCAATGCATGCCATAATGATTGTCTATCCAATATTGTGTGTCGACCATATACACAAGACACCAATATTACATGTTGACTATGAAGTTTAAATCTGAAGTGAGTAACCTGGTCCACAAGCTGCACCTCCAGTAATTCCATATATGAGGTCTTCCAAAAACACCAAGCACAACCATCACAAATACTTTGAGAAGAAGTGAAACCCAGATTAATTTGCACTCTAGTCAATCGCGCAATAGACTGTTAAGGCTTAATGATGAACAAGATCTGTATGGAGTACTGATTTAATAAGAGTCGCAACCGAGATATAGAAGTGCGCAGCCCTCTTAAATTCCATTTAATACATTCATTGAGAAAGAGGGGGATTTAAATTTGAAGAACGAGTAACACTATGAGTAAGGACCTGACGGAGTGGTCGTGGGATCTGACAATGCGGACGATGACTATGTTTACGAATGCAAGGTATAAAACCTTCCTCATCCGGCTCTGCTCTAGGATTAGATAATCGATGTAACAATTCAACATCAGATGAGCCCTCCTTCACTGTAGGAATGCATCGAGACAAATCTGCAGATAACTGTATATTCATTCTTAGCATTATGTATATTGTCCATATCTGATAGAGCTATAGGCATGTGCGATAAATCAAATTTTGATGATGTATGTATGATATCGGGTGCTACAGGGGATGAAGGACAATCTAGTAGAATATCCTCAGACGATCGACCCAACATAGACAAATCTTGAATAGCAGGAGTGGCATCCTCAGATGGTCGATGTAACAAAGTAAATTGTTGAATACTATTTGATTGATCTAGAGCAGGTACATTAGGTGCAGGATCAGACGCCATAACAGGTTGATCTGCCGAAATATATTCCTCTGATGATACATTGTGATCGGGAGGTTTGACTGGAGGTGCAAGATTAGGGGCAATTACTGGCAGATTTGCAGAAGTAGGTTCTGTATAGGGTTGTTCTGCAGAATTAGGATGGGCATTGTCTTTCGGCTTTGGACGCCATTGTTGAACAGTTGCAGCAGGCTGGGCATCAACAAGATTCTTACCACACTGATCTCGTTTATGGCCCAAAATATTGCATTTATCGCAATAATCAGGAACGTCTTCATATACTATCGCCTGAAAGTGATGATGACCAAAGATCTGAATGTGTAATTTGGATGGTAATTCTTTGGATACATCAACTTCTACGCATACCCTAGCCACTGAAGGTCGAAGTAACTTTTGTGTGGCTGCATCCATTCTGATCAGAGTAGCTACCATCGATGCAATAGCAAAAAGAGCAGACTGATTCTACAGATATACATGCAAGCCAGGTATCGCGATCCACACAGGTACTATTGGCGCATCATACCATGGATCAAAATCATGTGTATACTTGGTGATTCTCATGTGAAATCCAAGGATATTCCAAGATCGTCGAAAAAAACAACGATTATAATCTTCCTCCTTATCAAATCGCAAAAGTACGTACGATTTATCTAATAAGTCACCATGGACAGGTCCAATAAAACCAATGCGATCAAATGTTTTTTGAAGAGCAATCATGAGTGGTCTTCCATTCCAAAAAGAGCTGACCAGCGTGTAGCGAAATGGAGTCAACATGGCCGAAACCTCAGTTTCATCAAATATAATAGAGGGATAACCTTTGAAACGCTGAGGTTGTTTTTTAGAGATTGAGGGGAGTACTGGTGGCGGATCACCAGTGAGAACTGCAGCAAATGACCGGACGGCCGAAGCCGCCGGCCCTAACGTCGGCATCGCAATGATGGCTCAGAGAAGAGTTGATCGCAGGGAAGGCGGCTAATCGCCAGAGCTTTTTTTATTGTTCTATATATAATGAATATATATATACACACACACACAAATATGCTTAAGTTTCATGTCTTCCATATGGATTGGCAATTCTTCGCTATCTCTGCATGTACCTTAGTTGGTGTAGGCAGACCTGGTATGATCTTCATTCGATTAGCCATAAACATTTATCTATGTCTCATATATCTGCTTCACTCAGCGTTTTATTTATCTTGTGCATGGACGGAATCATGGCTCATATTTGTTTGCATCGCCGAAGACGCTGCTCTTTCCGCCGGGACAAGGGATAAGCATCAAGAGTGGAAAACTTCATGGCTTACTTTTATTTTGTTACCTTTGTATTATTTTCGGTTTGTACATTCTTACATTTTACACGGTAGCGCATATCAACACTCCATTTATATAAATATGTACGCTTTTCCTTTGCCAATGTTTTATCCACAAGGGTGGTTTTACTTGGCAAGGTTTTAATGCGGCAGATCATATATATTTTGGATGTTGATAATCATATACTGCTACTATCGCCATACTTCATGCTCGGTAATAAGGTTTTCCTCCGCCATAAGTGAGGGCTTATGCTTAATATATATATATATATATATATATATATATATATATTGTATATATATTTTGTATATATATATATTAAAAAATATATATTGTATATATATTATTCATATTTCATATCTTAATATAAGTATCATGTTCATAATTGTATACAAATCGTACTGTAAAATCATTTTAATAAACAATACTCTTATGGTCGGGTGTGCGTATGTATGTGTGTGTGTGTGTGTCTATATATATTTACATTTATATTTTTTTTTGAAAAAACTTCTTTATTCATAGAAAAACCTCACTTGTGGCGGAGGAAAACCATATTACAAACGAAGAAGTCAGTATAAGAGAAAAACGAATACAAATAGTCGATGATTTGTTGTCTCCAGTCGTATATGATATGCCGGATTAAAACCTTGCCAGGCAAAACCACCCTTGTGGATAACTGGCGAAGGAAAAAGCATACATATTTATGCGACTGGAGTTGGGATTTGGGGCACTATACATATGAAGAGAGCACAATAGAACAAAGAATAGAGGACGCCTTGCATTGTGCACTGGAAGAGCTGCCATCTCTGAAGCCGGGTGGGTGTGATGTAAATGTGGCACTGCCTCAGCCGCAGCACTCGTAAATGTCCCCACGATGGAGTGTCCAAGCCATGCACAAAGACATAAAACGAACAGGTTATAATGGAGCATCAAGCGTAGCATATAGACCAATACTGATAGGTAACAAAACATACCGAGCATGCTTGAACCCCATAGGATATATGCACATGAAGGAAATAGGCGCCAATCCATTTGGAAGACGTTGGCATGTCAGGGAACACGCAAATAGACTGACGAGAGATCCAATGAGACTGAACCACGAACTAATGGAGGTAGAGTTTGAGAATTGTAGACTTGTGTTCGTGGGCTTAACATTGCATACTGAGCAAGATAGTGAACCGCCATATTTGCCTCTCTGTAAATGTGATGAAAGTCCAGAAGATGAAGATGTATTAATGTATGCAGTAACCGAAGGTAGAAGTTCTCCTGAACCAGCTGAGGGCGCGCCAAACAAGATATCATCTTAGCACAATCTGATTCCAGTATAATTGATCGATACAGAGGAAGAAAATATAGGAGTCCAAATACCACTGCCTGTATCTCCGCATTAAAAGGTGTACTTGGGGGCAGGCAGAAACAAATTGCTCCCACACACAAACTGACATTGTCCCACAATATAGCACCGCCCGCTCCATAATGTCTACCAGTTGCCGCATCTACATTTAATTTGAATCTACCTGAAGGTGGAGTAAGCCAGCGTACTAAATTAGGGCGTGGGGGCCGAAGTGGGGGAAGCCAAGGAAGAGGCTGCCGAGGTCCTGCCGCTAATTTTGATCCAGCTATTGTTTTACACCACATTGTAATATCACATTGTATGGATGCCCCTAGATATGTCATTGTAAAAATGTGCTTCTCAGCGTATACTAAAGCGGCATAGGCTCGCCACACATTATACACAAGAATTGCTGGAATAATGATACGTAAGACCCCAAGAAAAGATGAGAAAGTAAAGCGATACCCCCAAGAAAGTAAATATTGTCGAAGGTGCAGTGACTTCGGGAGAGGACAATGCAATTCACTATCATAATAGTGCCATAGCGAACGGATGCCCGAACAATACAAGAATATATGGTCCACTGTGGCCGATGCATGCTTACAGAATGGGCATTGTGTCGGGCAGGCAGTATAATACTTACGAATATAGTCTTCAAATGGCATCGCTGAATGAAATATTCGCCATAAAAACATTTGAATGACAGGCGAATGGTGCTTGAACCAAATAAACTTCGTCGAAAGGAGCATTGGACTAGATGATCGGAAAATATCATAGGCACTGCGCAAAGAGAATTTTCCAGCAGCCATAGGAATCCAAGTAAGATGAGCACCGTGACCTTCTGTCTGAGCAAGCCAGGTAGGATGTATTCTACAAATAATCTTCCAAACGGGTGAATCAGGCAAGCGAGGCAAATAGTCCCCTTGGTGACATTATTTGCCATACATATATTTACTTTATAGGGTAGATTGTTGTTGGTATGATCACCAAATACAACAATGATAAGCTTGGTGTAACGCGCTGAGGTTGCGGAGTCCCAGCCCTCCCTCATCACAAGGCGTGGTAATAGTAGCCCATGAAACCCAATGATGCTTGTGTCCCCAATAAAATACTGCCATCTTTCGATTTATGATGGTTATCACTAATTTGGGCAAGCCTCCAGCAGCGAGAATATGTAATGGCAATGACGATATCACCGAACGAAGCAAAACAAGACGACCAGCAGAAGAGAGTAATCTAGAATGCCAACCCTGAAGTCGGTCGTCTATATGCTGTAATAATGATACACAATATCTTGAACGGTTGATGCCCTTTTGTAAATAAGATCCAATATATTGAAAAGGTAGGTGCGAACTCCTCATTCCTATGATAGTCTCAAAAACCCGTCGCTGTTGTTGAGAAACAACAGCAGATGGAATAAAGCTGCTTTTCTGAAAATTTGCCTTTTGACCCGAGGCTGTTTCATATTCCGCTAAAAAGGCATGGAAGCGTTGAAGATTTCTCTGCGTACCTCTTAAAATACTAAAAGGTCGTCTGCATAAGCCAAGTGTGAGATAGTAAAAGGGACTCGGCCTAGGCGGAAAGGCTGCAGTGCTCCAGATGCCATTAATGATTTCAATCCTCTGCTGAAACCTTCAGATGAAAGAATGAAAAGCAAAGGAGATAGAGGGCCTCCTTGTTTGACTCCTCTGTATGGCCGAAAGGAAGCAGAAGGTTGTCTATTAAGCAAGACAGCTAATGTGGTGGCAAGTAAGTGATTCAGCATAATACGAATGAAAAATTCAAAGAAATCGAATGTGCGTAGTAACCTTTCGAGGTATTCCCAACTGACTCTATCAAATGCCTTCATCATATCTAGTTTCAAACATAGCTAAGGACCACCCTTGTCCAACATATGTATCATCTCTTGAGCCAAAAGAACTTGTGTTGAAATATCAGAGCCTGGCAAAAAGCTCGTTTGTTCCGACGAAATTATCTCAGGAAGCAAAGTATTCAGTCGAGTAGCGATTATTCTTGTACACATACATCTTTCTATACATATACAAGCGTACACATACATATATATATACTATATTCATTTTATTTCCGTAAAAAGGCCTAGGGCCATATAGTATGCATATACATATGTATATCACATAAAAACATAAGTTTTTACACATCCTTGAGGAGAAATCTTTAATATACTACATGATGATTCAACTTTGATATAAACATATATATTAAACCTTTGAAAACCCATGTACGATCTAGGAAGAGTACTTGCCTTTAACACTTTTCTTACACTTTAAACTGGTGTTCTTCACTTGTTTTTTGGAAGAAAATCTTCTCCTTGCTACCTTATACAACTCACGGTGGTAACACCAAAAATAGAGAGTTAGTGTACAACTTATAGAAATGGGAAAATGGTAAAAGAATAGTTGAACTAGATGGTTTTTGTAGCGCCCCGGTCCGATATTGGACATTGGTACCAGTGCACCCGTCGTAGTCTACTACGAGGACTATGAAGCATCAAAGCAGATCAAGCACACGTCATCCATGATGCAAGATAAATCAGCGGAAACGTCGTAAAATTTAAAACTTCACTATCATCAATGTAACCAAAAGAAATATAGCGGAAATAAAAAGTGTTCGATTAACTGTCTAACATATCCTCCATTACAAGATAACAAAAATCAAGTCTTCTAACTTAAAAGAGAATGATCAAAAATCTATCTACTTCAATGACCATCATCCCGGTGAGCCCACTCGTCACTGTTACACCCCGTGATTTTTTTTAAGCGCAACTTTCGATACTTAGGTCAACCTTGAATGCAACCTAATCAATTGATGTAGGTAATGTGACTTAGTTACACAAAACATAGAAGAACAAAAGAAAGGGGTTAAAAGTAGAATTAAAGGAAAGTATGAGAAATTACCTAAGAGGTCCCTACTAGGAGATAAGGGAGTTACACCACTTTTAGTATAACTCCCCATCTCAACCTAGGGGGGACGGTTTTAACATCAAAGAGGGTGAGGGAAACCGCAGGAAAAAGGAGAGGAAAAGAGAGAAAAGAGAAAGAGAGGAAAAGGAAGAAGAAGAGAGGAAGGAGAAGGCCATTCTAGGTTCAATTCTCATCAAGGTTCTGCAGTAAATCCATAAGCTTATCTAGAATTCAAGGCAAGTAATCTTTCTATACGCTTTACGTAAATTTTGATACTTAGGCCCTATGTTCTTACAAAGAGAAAACATGAATCACACATTGGTATTCTTGTCTTGACTATTTTAAATGCTTTGTTATATGTAAGTCTTGTTACTAATTGTGCAAAGTATTGTTCTTTGGGCCATATCTCTGGAAATAGTTGTGTGGTGCTTTGTTGTTGTCAAGCATGCCCATAAAGTGTATATCTTGACTTGCTTATTGTCTTGCTCTACTCTTATGTTGATTGTCTACACTTGACGTTGAGAGTATGTGCAGGAAATTGAGGGATGAGAGTTGACATTGTTGTAGGCTTGTTGTGTTGGTTGTTGTTGATGACAATCTTTGAAGATGGTGAATGATTGAAGAGTTAGAGTGGATGTTGTTCGGCACAACTAAGCTTCAATTCATGATTAGATGTATGTTAAGTATGATGAAATTAGATGTTAAGATGGATCTATAAGAGTTGAATATGGAAGGGTTGAAGAAGAAAGGAGTTGGGTGGAAGTTACTGCAGAAAAACTGCAGTTTGGCATCGTCAGAACACTTCGAACGCCTACATGAGGCGCTTCATGTCACTATAGGCACTTCATGTAGCGTTCCATGTGTCCTGGAGCTTTCCCGTACAGAAAAACTGTAATTTAGAACCGTCAGAACACTTCGAACGCCTACATGAGGCGCTTCAAGTCACTTTAGGCGCTTCATGTGGTGTTCAATGTGTCCTGAATCATCCCCGAACACTTCGAACGCCTAGTAGAGGCGCTTCATGTACCATTAGGCGCTTCAAGTGGTGTTCCAAGTATTCTGGAAGTATTTTTGACCCTTTAGGCGCCCTATGTAAGTGTAGTAACTTTATACACTTCTTTTGAACATAAAATGCAAGGGTATTTGAGGTATATTCGAGGTGTAGATGGTAAGTTTGATTAAGTAAGCATAAGATTGAATTCTAGTGAATAAGTGAGACAAATAGACTTGGTAAAACACGTTTAGGGAGTGTTTGAGGGCAAGACCATATCCTTGATAGACAAGATGTATGTGTGTGTGTTACATGTTGAAATGAAGCTATCTGTGCATCCTGCATCATGACATGGGCACTTGCATTTGATTTGAGATATGTTTTGCAAAAGAACAAGAAAGGTAAAGTTTGCGAAAGACAAAATGGCTGCTGGTTGATCACAGGGTATAAAAGTCACGTCTGCGAAAGCAGGGTATAAAGAGCGTGATCTGTGAATCAACAGCAGGGTATAAAGTATGTTATGGGGCCGTGGACCTATCAGCATGGAAAATGAAGTATTTTATGGGGCCGTGGACCTATCAGCACGGATATATGATATATGTAATGGGGTCGTGGACCTTTCAGCACGGATATATGATATATGTAATGGGGCCGTGGACCTTTCAGCACGGGGTATAAAGTTATGATGGCTGTGGACTGATCTCACCCACAGGGTATAAAGTTCTGCTACGCGAAGAATATGATATGTAAAGTGATGAAATGTTTGTGAAATGACATGCATGACATGTTTATGAAAGAAGACATATGCATGGGTGTTGTGTGTGATTTTAGAAGTACATGCATCATGATACACAGAGCATAAGAATTGACATGCAAGAAACGTGACTAGTTTATGACTTGCTATGTGATACGTTGTTTTAATACATGATGGTTCTCATATCTGTGTACATATATGTGCTTTATTTGTTTTGAAGAATTCTTATTAAGATGCTATTTGCTAACCCGAGCACCTTATTTTTGAGCAATGTTTTATACACTGGTGACTCGACGTGTGTGATTCCGTAAGGTGTATAGACGGGTTACTTGCTGGCGAAGTTTTCGCTAAGAACAATCATTCTGTCTCCTTTTCAGGTGAGCCTGACTATGAGTTGATATTTATCGAAGACGACGGCGAGTGGGCTCAATGGGATGATGGACAAGGGAATAGATAGATGCTGGACTATTCTGTTTGAGTTTGGAACTCATTGTTATTATGTTGTTTTAAAACCTATGTCGGCTAGAGGAACAAACAGTTTTATTTCCGCTGCAGTTCTCTGGTTGTAATATTGACAACGAAGGTTTAGATTTTATGACGTTTCCGCTGGTTTTAACTTACATTATGAAGAATGTATGCTTGATCTGCTTGACGCTTCGTAGTTCTCATAGTAGGCTACGGCGGGTGCACTGGTTCCGATAACGGTATCGGGCTAGGGCGCTACAGGTGGTATCAGAGACTAGGCTTTAGATCTAGTTCGGAAACTTAAGTTCATGATTTTTAGACACCCAAGCTATGATTCTCCTTTAAGGTTGATCCTTAGTTATAAGTACTGATCTCTTTAGTGGTTAAGTATGATATGGGTTGGGTGTGTACGAGCGCGTCTTGTTACCTAATTTTGTATTAATAATTATGCTACACATCTCACCTATTAGTACGCATTCGAGCCTTCAGTAACCTTTTTGTATTTACTGAATGCTAATGAAATGTTAACCTTTCAGCAAAATATGCCTCCAAGAAGAGATAACATAGGCAACTCTGGCAATGGACAGGAGAACCAGCCACCACAAGTGGTTTTACCCCAAGTACTCACTGATGCGCTGACGGTCATTGCACAAGGGTATGTGCAGCAGCATCAGCCTCCGCCTCCACCACCGCCACATCATAACATCAGGTTCTTCTATGGCGAGATGAGAAAGATGAGGGTGCCGGAGTTTGGAGGATGTACAGATCTTGAAGAGGCTCAGCATTGGTTGGCTGAGGTTGAGAAATGTTTCCGGCTGGTGCAAGTTCCGAATGAGATAAAAGTTGAGGTAGCCACACCCCTTCTAAGTGGCAAGGCTGGCGAATGGTGGGAAGGAATGGTGTTAAGAATGACTCCACCGATCTCGTGGACTCAGTTCTGTGATGTGTTCCTTAAGTACTATGTACCGGAGACTGCAATATTGGACAAGATAAGAGCATTTGACAGACTGGAGCATGGAAGGATGACGGTGTCGGAGTATGCAGATCGTTTTCATGCCTTAGGTAAGTTTGCCCCTGCGATTATGTCTGATAATCGTCTTAAGATGACAAAGTTTGAGAGGGGTTTGGATTCGAGGATACAATCGGCGATAGTGAATGCAGGGATGAAAACTTATGAGGATATGCTAGATGCGTGTTACCGTGTTGAAAGTGATTTTCGCCGAGTGGCGGCAAGAGCAGCTAGCATAGGAGGGGCTGAAAGAGGCAAGAGACCAAGGGAGGATGTGAGAGTGGGTGGAAGACCCGGACGTTGGGTCAAGATTCCGAAGAGAGGGCCAGTTGGAAATTTTCAGAGACTGCCACCCCAGAATCAAGTAGCTCAGCAGGCTATAGGAGTTTGTCCACATTGCGGTAGGAACCATGTTGGAGAGTGTAGGAAAGTAGTCGGAGCATGTTTCGATGTGGCCAAGTGGGTCACTTGATTAGAGACTGTCCGGAGATGAAGAAGAATAACCCTGGAGAGGCGGCTCCGCAGCCGAGAGTGAAGCCTCGAGCAAATGCCCGTGTACATCTAATGACGGACACAGATGTGCAGGAGGCTACCGATGTAGTAGCAGGTATCCTCTAAACTAAGTTTGAATTCATATTGAGTTAAGTGTCTATGTGCGTAACTTTTGTGTGCAAAACTTTATGTGGCTTTAGGTGCGGTTTTAGTAAGTAAGATGCCTGCCAATGTACTTTTCGATAGCGGCGCAAGCCATTCCTTTGTAGCGAAGAGATTCACTAAGCACTTGGGTAGTTTGCCTGAATGGTTAGAGACTCCGTATCGCGTACAAGCGGCCGGAGATCAGATTATGGTTTCATACCAGCAGTATCGAGATTGCGAATTGGAGTTTGAAGGACAAGCATTCTCTGCCACACTGATCCCTATCCAGATGTATGACTTCGACGTTATATTAGGAATGGACTGGTTGGCTAAGAATCACGCCAATATTGATTGTCGGTTGAAGCAAGTGACAATCAAGAATGCTAAGATGGAGGAGGTAATATTTCAGGGAGATGCAGAACGGAAGAAAGTTCCCAAGAAGGTATATGTGTCTGTCGCACAAGCACGCAAAGCATTGAGGAAGGGTGCTGAGGGATTCTTAGTGTATGCCATGGATGTTACTCAGGAGGTGTCGTCTATGGAGCAAATTCGAGTGGTCAATGAATTTCCTGACGTGTTTCCGGAAGATTTACCAGGAGTGCCACCTCCGAGAGAAGTTGAGTTTGAGATTAACTTGATCCCCGGTACTGAACCTATTTCTAAAGCTCCTTATAGAATGGCTCCGGCGGAATTGAGAGAGTTGAAGGAACAATTGCAAGAGTTATTGGACAAGAAGTTTATCCGACCTAGTGTGTCGCCTTGGGGAGCACCTGTGTTGTTTGTAAAGAAGAAAGATGGTAGCATGAGGCTGTGTATCGATTATAGAGAGTTGAATAAAGTTACCATCAAGAATAAGTATCCCCTTCCACGAATTGAGGACTTGTTTGACCAACTCAAGGGCGCTAAAATCTTCTCTAAGATTGACCTCCGATCAGGATATCATCAATTACGAGTGAAGGCCGAGGACATCGCAAAGACAGCTTTCCGCACAAGGTATGGTCACTATGAATTTTTAGTGATGCCATTTGGATTGACAAATGCCCCTGCGGCTTTTATGGATCTTATGAATACCGTCTTTCGAGAACAGTTGGATAAGTTTGTAGTGGTATTCATAGATGATATTCTTGTGTACTCTCCTGACGAGCAAACTCACACTGAGCATTTGAGAACCGTACTAGGCATTTTGAGGCAGAAAGAACTTTATGCAAAGTTTAGCAAGTGTGAGTTTTGGTTAAGAAGTGTGGCTTTCTTGGGTCATGTGATATCAGAAGAGGGGATTGCTGTTGACCCGAAGAAGGTGGAAGCCATAACTGAATGGCCTAGACCTACCAATGTCACCGAAGTGCGAATTTTCTTGGGTCTAGCCGGTTATTACCGAAAATTTGTGGAGGGATTCTCGAGAATTGCCGTACCTCTCAGTCGCCTTACTCAAAAGAAGTCCCAGTTTGAGTGGACGGCGGAATGCGAGCAGAGTTTCACGGAGCTTAAAAAGAGATTAACGACAGCTCCAGTATTAGCTCAACCCTCTGGAACGGATGGATTTGTGATTTATAGTGATGCGTCAAAGAATGGATTAGGTACGTAAATTATAGTATAAGGTTATGATCTTGTATACCCATTAAGTTTAGACTAACACTTTGTTTGTAGGTTGTGTTTTAATGCAAAACGAACGAGTCATCGCGTATGCCTCAAGACAGCTAAAGCCTTAAGAACAAAACTATCCCACACATGATCTTGAACTTGCCGCGGTTGTGTTCGCCTTGAAGATTTGGCGGCATTATTTGTATGGAGAGAAGTGCGCGGTATTCACGGATCATAAGAGTCTAAAGTATTTGTTCTCACAGAAGGAATTGAATATGAGGCAGCGGAGGTGGTTGGAGTTGCTAAAAGACTACGACCTAACTATTCATTATCACCCGGGAAAGGCTAACAAGGTAGCCGACGCCTTAAGTAGGAAGTCCAGCCATGCACGACAATCACCACTGGAAAGAGAGATGGAGGAGTTTGGTTTAGATTTGATTGAATCCACGGTGAATGTTTTGACAGCCTTGACTATCACCCCGAGTTTGATTGATCGGATAAAGGAGGCACAGAAGAGAGATAAGGCTTTAAGTGAGATCATGGAAAGGGTGAAACATAGTCAAGATTGAAGGATTTCGAACTAAGGAGGATGGGAGCTTATGGTTCAGGGAGAGATTATGCGTTCCGGATGTTGACGAACTTAGGAAAGAAGTTTTGCAAGAAGCTCATAATTCAAGGTTATCAATACACCCCGGTAGCACCAAGATGTATAGAGATCTCAAACGTTACTATTGGTGGTCTGGGATTAAGAGACATATTGCGGAATTCATAGAGAGGTGTTTGGTGTGTCAACAAGTCAAGGCGGAACATCAAAGACCCGGTGGATTGTTGATGCCGTTGGAAATTCCGGAATGGAAATGGGAACATGTCACAATGGATTTTGTAGCCGGTTTACCAAAGACAAGGAGTGGATGTGACATGATTTGGGTGATCGTGGATCGTTTAACAAAGTCTGCCCATTTCTTACCCGTTTCAAGTGAAACACCTCTCGACAAACTAGTGAATGTGTATATGGAGAACATTGTGAGCTTACATGGTGTTCCGGTAAGTATAGTATCCGACCGAGACTCACGGTTCACATCTAAGTTTTGGACAGCATTTCAAGAAGCCACGGGTACAGAATTAAGGTTGAGTACGGCATATCATCCCCAAACTGATGGACAGTCCGAGCGGACAATTCAAACCTTGGAAGATATGCTAAGAGCTTGCGTGCTGGATTTCAAAGGGAGTTGGGATGGAATGGTAAAGCTGATGGAGTTTTCTTATAACAATAGTTACCACAGCGCAATTGATATGGCTCCTTTTGAGGCTTTGTATGGAAGGAAATGTAGGTCTCCGATTTATTGGGACGAAGTGGGCGTGAGGACCATTACAGGACCTGAGCTATTGGAGAAAACGTTAGAAAAGGTGAAGGTCATTCGGGAAAGACTCAAGACGGCTCAGGACCGTAGCAAGAGTTGGGCAGATTCCAAACGACGACCATTGGATTTTGACGTGGGAGAAAAAGTTTATTTAAAGGTCTCACCTACGAAGGGCGTCATGAGGTTTGGAGTAAAAGGTAAGCTAAGCCCTCGATTCATTGGTCCTTATGAAATACTTGAGAAGATAGGAGCCTTGGCGTATAGGTTGGCATTACCTCCGGTGTTGGCGCAAGTTCACAATGTATTCCACGTGTCACAATTAAGAAAGTACGTGGCAGATCCAAGTCATGTACTTGAAGCTCCACCTTTGGAACTCAAGGACGATGTTACATATGAGGAAGTACCCGTGAAAATTGTGGACCGAAAGGATCAAGTGTTGAGGAAGCGAGTAATCCCTTATGTAAAGGTTCAATGGAGCAATCACACGGAACGGGAAGCCACTTGGGAGCTCGAAGAACAAATGCGGGAGAAGTATCCTCAGCTCTTCGACTAAGGTACGTAAGTTTCGAGGACGAAACTTTTTGTAAGGGGGGAGGAATGTTACACCCCGTGATTTTTTTTAAGCGCAACTTTCGATACTTAGGTCAACCTTGAATGCAACCTAATCAATTGATGTAGGTAATGTGACTTAGTTACACAAAACATAGAAGAACAAAAGAAAGGGGTTAAAAGTAGAATTAAAGGAAAGTATGAGAAATTACCTAAGAGGTCCCTACTAGGAGATAAGGGAGTTACACCACTTTTAGTATAACTCCCCATCTCAACCTAGGGGGGACGGTTTTAACATCAAAGAGGGTGAGGGAAACCGCAGGAAAAAGGAGAGGAAAAGAGAGAAAAGAGAAAGAGAGGAAAAGGAATAAGAAGAGAGGAAGGAGAAGGCCATTCTAGGTTCAATTCTCATCAAGGTTCTGCAGTAAATCCGTAAGCTTATCTAGAATTCAAGGCAAGTAATCTTTCTATACGCTTTACGTAAATTTTGATACTTAGGCCCTATGTTCTTACAAAGAGAAAACATGAATCACACATTGGTATTCTTGTCTTGACTATTTTAAATGCTTTGTTATATGTAAGTCTTGTTACTAATTGTGCAAAGTATTGTTCTTTGGGCCATATCTCTGGAAATAGTTGTGTGGTGCTTTGTTGTTGTCAAGCATGCCCATAAAGTGTATATCTTGACTTGCTTATTGTCTTGCTCTACTCTTATGTTGATTGTCTACACTTGACGTTGAGAGTATGTGCAGGAAATTGAGGGATGAGAGTTGACATTGTTGTAGGCTTGTTGTGTTGGTTGTTGTTGATGACAATCTTTGAAGATGGTGAATGATTGAAGAGTTAGAGTGGATGTTGTTCGGCACAACTAAGCTTCAATTCATGATTAGATGTATGTTAAGTATGATGAAATTAGATGTTAAGATGGATCTATAAGAGTTGAATATGGAAGGGTTGAAGAAGAAAGGAGTTGGGTGGAAGTTACTGCAGAAAAACTGCAGTTTGGCATCGTCAGAACACTTCGAACGCCTACATGAGGCGCTTCATGTCACTATAGGCACTTCATGTAGCGTTCCATGTGTCCTGGAGCTTTCCCGTACAGAAAAACTGTAATTTAGAACCGTCAGAACACTTCGAACGCCTACATGAGGCGCTTCAAGTCACTTTAGGCGCTTCATGTGGTGTTCAATGTGTCCTGAATCATCCCCGAACACTTCGAACGCCTAGTAGAGGCGCTTCATGTACCATTAGGCGCTTCAAGTGGTGTTCCAAGTATTCTGGAAGTATTTTTGACCCTTTAGGCGCCCTATGTAAGTGTAGTAACTTTATACACTTCTTTTGAACATAAAATGCAAGGGTATTTGAGGTATATTTGAGGTGTAGATGGTAAGTTTGATTAAGTAAGCATAAGATTGAATTCTAGTGAATAAGTGAGACAAATAGACTTGGTAAAACACGTTTAGGGAGTGTTTGAGGGCAAGACCATATCCTTGATAGACAAGATGTATGTGTGTGTGTTACATGTTGAAATGAAGCTATCTGTGCATCCTGCATCATGACATGGGCACTTGCATTTGATTTGAGATATGTTTTGCAAAAGAACAAGAAAGGTAAAGTTTGCGAAAGACAAAATGGCTGCTGGTTGATCACAGGGTATAAAAGTCACGTCTGCGAAAGCAGGGTATAAAGAGCGTGATCTGTGAATCAACAGCAGGGCATAAAGTATGTTATGGGGCCGTGGACCTATCAGCACGGAAAATGAAGTATTTTATGGGGCCGTGGACCTATCAGCACGGATATATGATATATGTAATGGGGCCGTGGACCTTTCAGCACGGATATATGATATATGTAATGGGGCCGTGGACCTTTCAGCACGGGGTATACAGTTATGATGGCTGTGGACTGATCACCCACAGGGTATAAAGTTCTGCTATGCGAAGAATATGATATGTAAAGTGATGAAATGTTTGTGAAATGACATGCATGACATGTTTATGAAAGAAGACATATGCATGGGTGTTGTGTGTGATTTTAAAGAAGTACATGCATCATGATACACAGAGCATAAGAATTGACATGCAAGAAACGTGACTAGTCTATGACTTGCTATGTGATACGTTGTTTTAATACATGATGGTTCTCATATCTGTGTACATATATGTGCTTTATTTGTTTTGAGGAATTCTTATTAAGATGCTATTTGCTAACCCGAGCACCTTATTTTTGGGCAATGTTTTATACACTGGTGACTCGACGTGTGTGATTCCGTAAGGTGTATAGACGGGTTACTTGCTGGCGAAGTTTTCGCTAAGAACAATCATTCTGTCTCCTTTTCAGGTGAGCCTGACTATGAGTTGATATTTATCGAAGACGACGGCGAGTGGGCTCAATGGGATGATGGACAAGGGAATAGATAGATGCTGGACTATTCTGTTTGAGTTTGGAACTCATTGTTATTATGTTGTTTTAAAACCTATGTCGGCTAGAGGAACAAACAGTTTTATTTCCGCTGCAGTTCTCTGGTTGTAATATTGACAACGAAGGTTTAGATTTTATGACGTTTCCGCTGGTTTTAACTTACATTATGAAGAATGTATGCTTGATCTGCTTGACGCTTCGTAGTTCTCATAGTAGGCTACGGCGGGTGCACTGGTTCCGATAACGGTATCGGGCTGGGGCGCTACAGTCACCGTCTTTTACAAATATCATTTTGTAACCTGGCTCACCTGAAAAGAAGACGGAGTATCTGTTCTTAGCAAAAACATCGCCAGCAAGTAACCCGTCTATACACCTTATGGGACCACGCATGACGAGTCACCGGTGTATAAACCATTGCCTAAAATAAGGTGCTCGGATTAGCAAATAACATCTTTATTACAATTCAACCAAATCAATTAAGTCACATAAATGATACGCAAATACGAAAATAAACATGTATCTAGAGTAACATACCACATAAGCAAGTCATTCGCGAATGTCAATATTTGCATGTCAAGTCTTATGCTTTGTGAGACATGATGCATGTACTCTTTTAAAACCACACACAAAACCCATACATATGTCTTCTTTCGTAAACGTGCTATGTGTGTCATTTCACAAACTTTTCATATTCTTCGCGTAGCAAAACTTCATACCCTGTGGGTGATCAGTCCACAGCAAACACAACTTTATACCCCGTGCTGAAAGGTCCATGGCCCCATAACATATAACTTTATACCCTATGCTGAAAGGTCCACGGCTCCATAACATATATCGCATATCCGTGCTGATAGATCCACGGCCCCATAAAATACTTTATACCTTGCTGTTGATTCGCAGGTCACGCTTTTATACCCTACTTTCGTATGCGTGACTTTTATACCCTGCGATCAACTAGCAGCCATAGTTTGCTTTTCGAAAACTTTAATCTTCTTTTGTAAACACATGTTCTTTCGCAAAGCAATTCTCATCTCAAAATGCAAAGTGTTCATGTTGTGATAAGGAATACTGATACAACTTCATATCAAACATGTAAACATACACACACAACTTACATATCAAGTACAAGATCCTGAACCTTAGCACTCCACACTCATACCTTTCGAAGTCCGTTCGTATCACCAACTCACTTTGGATCCAATCTTATCCTTACTTATTCAAACTCAACATTTATTCCTCGAGTACACCTCAAATACCCTTGTATTTTATGATCAAAGGAAGAGAATAAAGTTATCACACATACATGGGGCGCCTAATGGGTCAAAGAGACTTCCAGTACACTTAGAATGCCTTCATAAGGTGCCTAATGTAGCATAAAGCACCTATTCCGAGGGTTCGAAGTGTTCTGCAATGTGCTGGTATACATCGAACGCCTACATGAAGCGCTTCAAGTGACATCGAACACCTTCTGAGGTGTTCGAAGCATTCTGGAATGTGCTGTGACACATCGAATGCCTACATAAGGTGCCTTATGTGACATGAAGCACCTTATGAGGTGTTCGAAGTGTTCTGGAATGCACTGGGCACATTGAGGCCTACTTTAGGCGCCTTACGTGACACGAAGCGCCTAAAGTAGGTGTTCGAAGTGTACTGACGACTTCCGAAACTGAAAATTTCTGCAGTAACTTCCCTCCTTCATCTTCCTCAACAACTTCTTTCATCTTAACACCTCAAATTCAACCTTACCAACATGAACCCATCATGCACAACACACAAGAACACAGTTTGATCCTTACATCCATCAGTTTGCATCAACCTTAAACCATCTACTATTCACATTTCTGGGTATGTCACCAACCTCCTCACCCAAACCAAATATTGCAGTAAATCCACCATTCAACCCTTCCAACTGTCTCACATTATCCTAAATCAACTAAACCACCAATACCAAACATGAGGAACTATTACCAAACAATGAATTCACCAAATATGTCACTTTAAGGGCATTTTCAACAATAAGTAACAAGTCATAGTGATTCTTAAAAATAAGCCCAAAAGATTATAGTTCTACTCAAATAATAGCCATGGAAGTACATAATAGAGCAACTAACGTAGTCAAAACAAGAAGTACCAATGTGTGATCCAAGTTTTCTCTTTACAAGAACATACGGCCTGTTGAATCAAAATTTGCGTAAAGTGTATAGAAAGATCACTTGCCTTTGTTTCTAGATAGTCTTAAGAGTGTACTCCAAGATTTTAAGAAAGTTTGAACCTAGATTGACTGCTCTTTCTTCCTTCACTTCTTCTCTTCTTCTTCTTTCTCTTTTCTCTTCCTTCCTCCTCATTCTCTCAGGCGTTTTCCCCCTTTTTGGCCTCGTAACAGATGGTCTAGTGGCCTAATAGGGAGTTATACACATTTATGTAACTCCCTGGCAGTTAAGTGGGGAGGGCATTTTTGGTAATTTGCCTAATTCCCTTAATTCTCACTTTTAATCCCTTTTTTTTCTTCTATATTTGGTTTAACTAAGCTTTATAAACATATACAACTAATTAAATTGGATTTAACATTGTTTTCTTATTATTTAATACTGGACGCAGAACTTACGCGGTATGAAATTCCACCTCCTTACAAAAAGTTTCGTCCTCATAACTTACGTTCCTTAGTTAAAGAGTTGAGGATACTTCTCCCGCATCTGTTCTTCGAGTTCCCAAGTGGCCTTACGTTCCGTGTAGTTGCTCCACTGAACCTTCATATAAGGGATCACCTGCTTCCTCAACACTTGGTCCTTTCGGTCTACGATCCTCACATGTATCTCTTTGTATGTAACATCGCCATTGAGTTCCAAAGGGTGGGCTTCGAGCACATAGCTTGGATCCGTCACGTACTTCCTTAACTATGACACATGGAATACGTTGTGGGCTTGCGCCAATACCGGAGGTAATGCCAATCTGTATACCAAATACCCCACTTTCTCAAGTATCTCGTAAGGACCAATAAAACGGGAGCTTAGCTTTCCTTTCACTCCAAACCTCATGATGCCTTCGTAGGTGATACTCTCAAGTAAACTTTTTCACCCACATTCAATTCCAACGGCCATCGCTTGGAATCCGCCCAACTTTTGTTACGATCCTGGGCCGTTTTGAGTCTATCTCGAATGATTTTCACCTTTTCTAGTGTCTTCTCGAGTAACTCAAGTCCGGTGATGGTTCTCACACCGACTTCATCCTAATAAACTGGGGACCTACACTTCCTTCCATACAAAGCTTCAAAAGGGGCCATGTCAATTGCACTATGGTGACTGTTATTATAAGAGAATTCCATTAACTTCACCATTCTATCCCAACTCCCTTTGAAATCTAAAACGCAAGGCCTTAGCATATTTTCTAGAGTCTGAATAGTCTGCTCATATTGTCCATCAGTTTGAGGATGATATACTGTACTCAATCTTAATTCCGTGCCCATGGTTTTCTGAAAGGTTGTCCAGAACTTAGAAGTAAACTGTGGATCACGGTCAGACACTATACTCACTGGAATACCATGCAGGCAGAAAATATTATCCATATATAAATGTACTAATTTGTCGAGGGACATTTCACTTGAGATGGGTAGAAAATGTGCAGACTTAGTTAATCGATCCACAATGACCCAAATCATGTCATGTACACTTCTTGTCTTTGGTAAACCTGCTATGAAATCCATCGTGACATGTTCCCATTTTTATAATGGGATCTCTAACGGCATCAGTAATCCACCAGGCTTTTGGTGCGCCTTGACTTGTTGACAAACTAAACACCTCTTTATAAACTCCGTAATATGCCTTTTCATTCCGGACCACCAATAATATGGCTTGAAATCTCTGTACATCTTGGTGCCACCAGAGTTTATCGATAACCTTGAGCTGTGAGCTTCTTGCAAGATTTCCCTTCTAAGTTCATCTACATCAGGCACACACAATCTCCCTCTGAACCATAGGCCCCGTCCTCTTTGATCTGAAATCCTTCAACTTGGTTATGCTTCATCCTCTCTGAAATCTCACCTAGGACATTTTCATTTTTCTGAGCCTCTTTCACCCGATCAACTAAACTTGATATGATGGTCAAAACTGTCAAAACATTCACTGTGGACTCCACAAAATCCAAACCAAATTCCTCTATTTCTCTTTCCAGTGGTGATTGCCGTGCATGGCTGGATTTCCTGCTTAACGCGTCTGCCTCTTTATTAGCCTTTCTTGGGTGGTAATGAATGGTCAAATCGTAATCTTTTAGCAATTCCAACCATTTCCGTGCCTCATGTGTAATTCTTTCTAAGAGAACAAATACTTTAGGCTTTTATGGTCCGTGAATACTGTCCACTTTTCCCCATATAAGTAGTGCCGCTAGAACTTCAAGGCGAACACAACTACGGCGAGTTCATGATCGTGTGTCGGATAGTTTTGTTCATAAGGATTTAGCTGTCTTAAGGCATATGCGATAACTTGTTTGTGTTGCATCAAAACACAACCTAAAAGCAAGGTATTAGACTAAACTTAATTGATATACAAAATCTTAACCTTGTGCTACAGTTTACATACCTAAAACATTCTTTGATGCATCGCTATAAATCATAAACCCACCATTCCCCCAATACTGGCGCTGTGGTTAATCTCTTCTTAAGCTCCATGAAGCTTTGCTCGCGTTCCGCCGTCCAATCAAACTTGGACTTCTTTTGAGTATGGCGACTGAGAGGCACTGCTATCCTTGAGAATCCCTCGACAAACTTCCTATAATAAGCCGCTAGACCCAAGAAACTTCGCACTTCGGTGACATTGGTCGGTCTAGGCCACTCCATGATAGCTTCCACCTTCTTCAGATCCACCACAATCCCCTCCTCTAATATCACGTGACCCAAAAAAGCCATACTTCTTAGCCAAAACTCACACTTGCTAAACTTAGTGTATAGTTGTTTCTGCCTCAAAATGCCTAGAACGGTTCTCAGATGCTCAGCTTAAGTTTGGTCGTCAGGAGAGTATACCAGAATGTCGTCTATGAATACTGCTACAAACTTATCCAATTATTCCCGAAAGACGGTATTCATAAGATCCATAAAGGCTGCGGGGGCATTAGTCAAACCTAATGGCATCACCAAGAACTCGTAGTGGCCATATCTCGTGCGAAAGGCTGTCGTTGCGATGTCTTCAGCCTTCACTCGTAGCTAATGGTATTCTGAAATGAGGTCAATTTTAGAGAAGATCTTGGTGCCCTTGAGCTGGTCAAACAAATCCTCAATTCGCGGAAGGAGGTTCTTATTCTTGATGGTAATTTTATTCAACTCTCGATAGTTGATACAGAGCCTCATACTACCATCCTTCTTCTTCACGAATAAAACGGGTGCTCCCCAAGGCGACACACTAGGGTGGATGAATTTCTTGTCTAATAACTCCTGAAGTTGTTCTTTCAGCTCTCTCAGTTCAGCTGAAGCCATTCAGTAAGGGGCATTAGAAATGGGTTCGGCTCCTGGAATCAAATTTATCTCAAACTCGACTTCCCTCGAAGATGGCACTCCTAGCAATTCCTTCGGAAACACATCAAAAAAACTCATTAACCACTAGAATTTGTTCAATAGATGGTACTTCCTGAGTAACATCCATTGCATACACTAGGAATCCCTCGGCACCTTTCCTTAAGGCTTTGCAAGCTTGAGCAACCGACATATACACCTTCTTGGGAACTTTCTTTCGTTCCGTATCACCTTGAAACATTACCCCTTCCATCTTAGTACTCTTGACTGTCACTTGTTTCAATCAACAATCAATGTTGGCATGATACTTGGCCAACCAGTCCATTCCTAATATAACATCAAAGTCATACATCTGAATAGGGATCAGTGTGGTGGAGAAGGTTTGTCCTTCAAACTCTAACTCGCAATCCCGGTACTGCTGGTACGAAAACATAATTTGATCTCCGGCCGCTTGAACACGGTACAGAGTTTATAACCACTCAGGCAGATTACCAAGGTGCTTAGTGAATTTCTTTGCTACAAAGGAGTGGTTTGCACCGCTATCGAAAAGCACGTTAGCATGTATCTTATTTACTAAAACCGCACCTAAGACCATATCAAGTTTTACACAGGGAATTAAACATGTAGAGACTTAATTCACTAAAAGTTCAAACTTAATTTAAATTGTATCTGCTACCACATCAATGGCTTCTTGTGTGTCAGTATCGGTCATGACATGGACACAGGCACTCGTTCTTGGCTTTGCCCTAGGCTGCTGGGCCGTTTCTCCTAGAGCATTTTTATTCATCTCGGGACTGTCTCTAATCATATGGCCCACTTGTCCACATCTGTAACACGCTCCAACCAACTTCTACATTCTCTAACATGGCTCCTGTTACAGTGTGGACAAATTCCCACAGCTGGCGGGGCTACTGGATTCTACAATGGAGGTCTCAGAAAATTCCCAACTAGGCCCCTCTTCGGAATCTTGACCCAACGTCCGGGTCTACCACCGACTCTAATCTCCTCCCTTGGCCTCTTGCCTCTATCCGACAATCCTGCACTAGCTTCCCTTGCTGATACTCTACGGAAGTCACTCTCGACTCGAAAACACGCGTCCAACATGTCCTCGTAAGTTTTCATCCTCGCGTTCACTATTGCCGATTGTATTCTTGAGTCCAAGCCCCTCTCAAAATTCGTCATCTTAAGGAGATTATTAGACATAATCACAGGGACAAACTTACCCAAAGCATGGAAACGGTCCGCATATTCCGACACCGTCATCCGACCTTGCTCCAATCTGTCGAATGCTCTGATCTTGTCCAGAATTATCGTCTCTGGTACATAATACTTTAGAAAAACATCATAGAACTGTGCCCATGAGATAGGTGGAGTCATTCTCAATACCATATCAGCCCACCATTCACCATCTTTGCCACATAGAAGGGGTGTGGCCACATCTACCTTTATTTCCTCTGGCACTTGCACCAGCCTGAAACACTTCTCCACTTCAGCCAACCAATGCTGAGCCTCCTCGGGGTCAGTACATCCTCTAAGTTATGGAACCCTCATCTTTCCAATCTCTCCATAGAAGAACCAGATATTATGTTGTGGTGATGAAGGAGGCAGAGGCTGCTGCTGCTGGGCAAACCCATGTGCAATAACCGTCAGCACGTCCATGAGAACTTGGGGTAAAACCACTTGTGGTGGCTGGTTCTCTTGTCCATTTCTAGAGTTTCCTGTGTTATCTCTTCTTGTAGGCATCTTCTCTGAAAGGTCAATGTTCCATTAGCAATCAGTAGACACAAGATGTTACTGAAAGCTTGAATGCGTAAGAATGGGTGGGGTATGAAGTAAGAATGCTAGTACGAAATATAGATGATAAATACACTCGCACACACCCCAACCCGGTCATACTTATACTCTAGAAAATTAGCACTTATATCTAAGGATCAAACTTAAGGGAAAATCACACCTTAAATTGCCAAAAGATCATGAACCTAAGTTTCCAACATAGATTTGAAGCCTAGTCTCTGATACCACATGTAGTGCCCCAGCCTGATATTGGACATCAGTACCAGTGCACCCACCGTAGTTTACTATTAGGACAATGAAGCGTCAAAGCAGATCAAGCATACGTCATCCATGATGCAAGATAAATCAGCGGAAATGTCATAAAATTTAAAACTCACTATCAACAATGTAACCAAAAAGAAATACAGCGGAAATAAAAAGTGTTCGATTAATTGTCTAACATATCCTCCATTACAAGATAACAAACATCAAGTCTTCCAACTTAAAAGAGAATTATTAGAAATCTATCTACTTCAATGACCATCATCCCTGTGAGCCCACTCGCCACCGTCTTTTACAAATATCATTTCGTACCCTGGCTCACCTGAAAAGAAGATGGAGTATCTGTTCTTAGCGAAAACATCGCCAGCAAGTAACTCATCTATTGCCCAAAATAAGGTGCTCGGATTAGAAAATAACATCTTTATAACAATTCACCAAAATCAATTAAGTCACATAAATGATACGCGAAAACGAAAACAAACATGTATCTAGAGTAATATACCACATAAGCAAGTCATTCACGAATGTCGATCTTTGCATGTCAAGTCTTATGCTTCGTGAGACATGATGCATGTACTCTTTTAAAACCACACACAAAACCCATGCATATGTATTCTTTTGTAAATGTGCTATACGTGTCATTTCACAAACTTTTCATGTTCTTCGCGTAGTAGAACTTTTTCCTTGTGGGTGATCAATCCGCAGCAAACATAACTTTATACCCTATGGCCCCATAACATATAACTTTATACCTTGTCCTGATAGGTTCACAGCCCCATAACATATATCATATATCTATGCTGATAGGTCCACGCCCCAATAAAATACTTTATACCCTGATGTTGATTCACAGGTCATGCTTTTATACCATGCTTTCGCAGGCGTGACTTGTATACCTTGCGATCAACCAGCAGCCATAGTTTGGTTTTCGAAAACTTTAATCTTCTTTTGTAAACACATGTTCTTTCGTAAAGAAATTCTCATGTCAAAATGCAAAGTGTTCATGTCGTGATGCAGAATGCTCATGAAACTTCATATCAAATATGTAAACATACATACGACTTACATATCAAGTACAAGATCTTGAACCTCAGACACTCCACACTCGTACCTTTCTACGTCCGTTCGTATCACCAACTCACTTTGGATCCAATCTTATCCTTACTTATTCACACTTAACATTTATTCCTCGAGTACACCTCAAATACTCTTGTATTTTATTATCAAAGGAAGAGAATAAAGTTATCACACATACATGAGGTGCCTAATAGGTCAAAGAGACTTCCAATACACTTAGAACGCCTTCATAAGGCGCCTAATGTAGCATAAAGCGCCTATTCTAGGCGTTTGAAGTGTTCTGGAATGTGCTAGTATACATCGAACGCCTACATCAAGCGCTTCAAGTGACATCGAACACCTTTTGATGTGTTCGAAGTATTCTGGAACATGCTGTGACACATCGAATGCCTACATAAGGCGCCTACTTGACATGAAGCGACTTATGAGGTGTTCGAAGTGTTCTGGAATGCACTAGGCACATTGAACGCCTACTTTAGGCACCTTATGTGACATGAAGCGCCTAAAGTAGGTGTTCAAAGTGTACTGACGACTTCCAAAACTGAAAATTTCTGCAGCAACTTCCTTCCTTCATCTTTCTCAACCACTTTTTTCAGTTTAACACCTCAAATTCAACCTTACCAACCTGAACCCATCATGCAAAACACAGAATAACATAGTTTGATCCCTGCATCCATCAGTTTGCATGAACCTTAAACCATCTACTATTCACATTTTCGGGTATGTCACCAAACTCGTCACCCAAACCAAATATTGCAGTAAATCCACCATTCAACCCTTCCAAATGTCTCACATCATTCTAAATCAACTAAACCACCAATACCAAACATGAGGAACTATTACCAAACAGTGAATTCACCAAAGATATCACTTTAAGGGCATTTTTAACAATAATCAATAATTCATAGTGATTCTCAAAAATAGGCCCAAAAGATTATAGTTCTACTCAAATAATAGCCATGGAATTACATAATAGAGCAACTAACGTAATCAAAACAAGAAGTACCAATGTGTGATCCAAGTTTTCTCTTTATAAGAATATATGGCCTGTTGAATCCAAATTTGCGTAAAGTATATAGAAAGATTACTTGCCTTTGTTTCTAGATAGTCTTAAGAGTGTACTAAAGGATTTTGGGAAAGGTTGAACCTAGATTGGCCGCTCTTTCTTCTTTCTCTTCTTCTCTTCTTCTTCTTTCTCTTTTCTCTTCCTTCCTCTTCCTTCTCTCAGGCGTTTCCCCCCTCTTTTGGCCTTGTAACTGATGGTCTAGTGGCCTAAAAGGTGTAACTCCCTAGGAGTTAAGTGGAGAGGGCATTTTGGTAATTTGCCTAATTCCCTGAATTCTCACTTTTAACCCCTTTTCTTTTCTTCTTCTATATTTGGTTTAACTAAGCTTTATAAGCATATACAATTAATTAAATTGTATTTAACATTGTTTTCTTATTATTTAATACTGGACGTGAAACTTACAGGGTGTGATAGTTTGCTTACATTGCTACATCTTGGTTCTTCGTTCTTAAAACTTTCGGCCACTATTGGAATGAAGGAGGATGTTGGAGCTTAATCTTGGATGTGTGTAGATGAGATGAAATAAAAAAAATTTGTTTCATACCTTGATGAACCAACGGTCAAATGCCAAGAAAATTGAGATGGAAGAATTGTTTGTAGTGTGAAGGAGCAAAGAGAGTGTAATGTTGTAAAATAAATATGTTTAAGTGCGAAATGGAGAAGAAAAAGTCATCCCTTTGGTTTCTCTTAGAAGATTCGGCCATTGAAGAAAAGAGAAAGAAAATGGGAGGCTTAATTAGTTTGGAGAAAGAAAGAGAATATAAAAGGATAAAAGGTAGAAGATGAGAGGAGTTGAAAAAAATTAAAATGAGAGGGAGTGTATGCACGTTTGTGGAAGAAGAAAAGGAATGAGGTGAGTGGAGTAGATTGAGAGAAGGTGGGAGAAAGATAATGGTGATTTCAATGAAAGAGAAGAGAAAGTAGGGAATGAAAGAGAAAATAAAGTAGGGATGAAGTGTAAAGGGGTTGAAAGTGTAAATGGGTTTTGCATTTGTTTAATGAGGGATGGGCAAAACAGAGGAGAATAACGTGTGAGAAGGAGGGAAGGAAAAGAAAAAAACTTTGGTGGGGTGATGGGTGGGAAAAGTTAGGTATGAGTAATGATAAAAAGTAAGAGTGTGTAAGAAGAGGAGTAAGAAAAGAAAAGAAATCTTGACTTTTGGGAAGTGGGGGAGAAGGGGCGTCCTAGATTTTGGGGAGGGCGAAAAGTTTATCTTTTGTGCATGTAGGATAAATGAGAAAAAATGTGATATTTGAGGTAAAAGTGTGTAGGGTTTTGTTGTATAGTGAAATTATCGTGTCAGGTCTTTGTATTTGGTTTAGTTTATATTTAATGACTTAGGTTGCTACAGACTAATTTATTTAACTTGGAACGTATGTCCGAACATTCGTTATCTTGTCCCGTCAAGTCTCGTTATATCTGTTAACTTATCCGTTTGGTCATTTTTCCGAGCGTTTCTAACCTCGATAGAGAATACCGATGTCTTTTTTATCTTAAATAAAATTTAAATTCTACCAAATTCTTATCGGCATCGCATTTGCTTTGTACTTTCAATTATCTTATTTCATTTTTCACTAATCCGAAATTGCGGGTCGTAACATTCTCCTCTCCTTATAAAAAGTTTCATCCTCGAAACTTAGGGATTGTATCGATTTTACCCTTAAAGATTTAAACACTTAATTTCTAGCATCATCCCTTAATTGTCTATTATTCAACTTATTATTCACCAACTTATGATAAAATTTTCCTCAAATTCCTACTGTCATATACCTCCTATTAACCTGCTTAGGTATTACAACCTCATATTTCTGCTTGCATACTAACTTTCACAGTTACCGATTTCAGTCACTAACCCTAATCCGGTTGCATCATATTGAGTCCAATCTAGTAATGCTTACTCAGATTCAACTTACGCACACTACTTCCAATCAGATAGCCTGACATCCTTCAGAATTCATAATTTAACTCCCGATATGACATGACTCATTATATCCCTATCTCTATTTATGTAATCTTTTTCTTATCGCTATGAATTTACATCCTTAATGCGAGTAACATCTTTGTCCTACTCTAAAATTCTTAAATTCATCGTCTTAATCATACAAGTACAATTTGTGCAATGTATTTACCACATTTTAATCGCCATAATTCTTATAAATCACTGCTTATATTTGAACTACGCATCATATCTCAATCATCCTATGAAATTCTACCAATATCTCCAAATATTACCCCAAATAGAGCTGAACCTGATACTATGGAAATGACAGTTTATATCTACTATGTTACTAACAAGAAAATAGAACTAAGGTATAGCAGTGAATCAACCTGTATAAAGGTCGAAAAGCCTAGATGACCTACTTATACTCTCTGGTTCCTTGTATCTGCCTAATACTGTTCTGTTTTTCTTATACTAAGGTTGTCACTTGTGCCTAAGATTGTTCCTTACGTCTATGATCATTTATTAAATCCTAAAATCGCTTCTTAAGTCCATGTCGTTGTTTACTTATGTGTCCGCAGTGGATTTGGAGCCTTTGCTTTGATACCAACTGTAGCGCCCCGTCCGTAACTAGGGTTTCGGCACGGTGCACCCGCCGTACTCTACTACGAGTAGTACAAGGCGTCGATACTATACATGTGCATGTCGACATGAATAATAAATCGACAAGCAGAAGCAACATAAACATAAACAAAGTACAATCAACATGCATCACTATACATTACATTTCGGTACAAATCATCCAATGCTATATACTGAATTACTCTGAATACATGATGATCCCATAAATAACGTCTTCTATATAATGTCTCTGCACACTTTCTTGTTACCAAAGATTTGTCTGGCCTGTTCTCAACAAGCCAGCTTAGTGATATCTGATATCTGTAAAGTGATAGGCAAGTATGAGCGATAGCCAACTTTTAATCGCTCAGCAAGTAATCCTACTAGATACGACATGTGGATCATACATGGGGAGACGGGGTGACAAAGTATAATATCCAGGTATAACAAATATAATAAACACGTCTCCACTTTAACAAGTAAAATGTTATAACATACATATGAACCTAAAGCATGTAAAGCAAGGAGAATTTATCAATGTAACATATCAATATCTCATTGTACCTGGCCCGTAACATCATATCGTGTCCATACTTAGCTCCTAACTCATAACTCATACTAAGATCAATAATATCGTAACTTAAGGATCTTCTGAAGGTAACATATGGTAGCATAGTCATAACATGACTCGTAGAACATGACTTTTCATAACCTTACTTTTCATAAACATGACGTTATTTTCATAATTTGCATGACGTGACATTTTCATGACATGAAGACATAATATTTTCATCGTTGGCTATAGAACTTTTCATAAGAATAATAACGCACGACATACCAAATGATTCCCCATTTAGTATATGTATGACATAAACATCATAAACATATGTACATGTGCTAAAGATGACACATTATGACTGAGACCCATGTCCTAGACCCGGTGTTACACTCAGCCATAATGTAAACATGGGCCCCTAACACCTAATGCTCCGGTCCCGATGTCAGGACAGCGCTTCAACATAGCATAACATAATCATGATCATGAACATAACATAACATATCTTGTCTCATCGGAATCATTCGTCTTGTGTTTATTATTCCTATGCATATGAACTTTAAAACATGTGATGCAAAAACATACCTTTTCAACTTTGATTTCATGCAACGTGAGACTCGGTCATATGAGGGTACCTTGGTGATTCTACATCTTGTAACAACATCACTTATTTTCATTCTACATATCATAACTTAAAAAATCCTATTTTTACCCCTAAAAGGGTACCATTCGGCCAACACATCCAAAACAGCTCTCATTTTGTATTTTCATCAAACAATACTTTCGTAACATCTATTCCTTAGATGTATTTCATAATTCATACTTAAATGCCTAAAACATTTAATTTCTAATTATCTTAACATATCGTCTAGAATTTCATAACTTACATCTTATCATAAGATATGCATATTAGTATACATAACATGTAGTAAAGTCATATACATACATTATAAAATGCTTTGTAGACATGTACTTATTTATGTACGTATTGACTACGTATATTTTATACCTTTTTATGACATATTACATAGAATCATACTTAACCTACTTTCATAGCTTAACATATACATTATACATGTGTATGTACATAAAATTAAGCCATGGCTGAATATGTATAAGGGAATACACGTATATACATACATATATTTGTAACATGTTACATAGTATTCATAACTTAGTTCTTTTCATATCTTATCATACATATTATACATATATGCATATATATACAATATATTCAAATCATTTCATTATAAAAGGCCTAATGGCCGAATTATAAGTAATGTATATAATCATTTTATTAATATATTATGTAATATCAAAAACTTATTCTTTTTCATATCTTGACATATATATTATAACTATACATATATATCTACAATATAAATAAATTAAGGCCTAATAGTCGAAATACTTGTAGTGTATATACATATACATAATTATTTTGTGATATATTGTATAATATCAAAACTTAACATGTTCATATCTTAACTTACATATTACACATTTATACATATGTATACAATATAATAAAGTCACTTTATTATAAAAGGCCAAAAGGGCCGAATTATATGTAGTGTATATACATATATATATATAATCATTTTATGATATATTATATGACATCCAAAACTTATTCATTTTCATACCTTGACATATATATTATACATATAAGTATATAAATGAATTAGAGTCGATTTTTAGCATTAAAGGCCTATTGGCCGAATATATATAAGTCCACTTATATATATACTTTCATATTTACAAATATAAATTATGACCTATTATAGTCCAAACATACCTTATTCATTTTCATTTTCTTACATATATACTACACATACAAAATATATTAAACCGACTTTCAATATTAAAGGCCCTATGGCCGAATATATGGAGGTGTATATATATATATATACACAATTTAAAAACACATCACATAGTATACATAACTTAACCTTTTTTATATAACCATACACCTATATACATATTATACGTATGTGTGTATATATATATATATATATAATTTATTGAAGTCATTTATCTAATTTACCACCTCATGGCCGAAAATATGTCTATATATATAGTATATATATTATTCATATTTTATATCTTAATATAAGTATCTTGTACATAATTGTATACATATCGTACTATAAAATCATTTTAATAAACAATACTCTTATGGCCGGGTGTGAGTATGTATATATATATATTTACATATTCATCTTTCTATACATATACAAGTGTACACATACATATTTTTTTTTTACTTTTTCCAATTGGGGAGGAGAATCGAACTCAAGACCCGGGAATAGGATAAATGCTACTCAACCGCTAGACCTAAAAGTTTTAGCAGTGTACACATACATACATACATACATATATATACATACATATATATATATGTACTATAAAATGATATGTACTGTATTCATTTTATTTCCATAAAAAGGCCTAGGGTTGTATAGTATGTATATACATATGTATATCACATAAAACATAAGTTTTTACACATCATTGAGGAGAACTCTTGAATATACTACATGACGATCAAACTTTGATATAAACATATATATTAAACATTTGAAAATCCATGTAGGATCTAGGAAGAGTGTTTGCCTTTAATACTTTTCTTACACTTTAAAGTGGTGTTCTTCACTTGGTTTTTGGAAGAAAATCTTCTCCTTACTACCATATACAACTCACGATTGTAGAACCAAAAATAGGGAGTTAGTGTACAACTTATAGAAATAGAAAAATGGTAAAAGAATAGTTGAACTTAGATGGTTTGTTTACATTACTACATCTTGGTTCTTCATTCTTAAAAATTTGGCCACTATTGGAAAGAAGGAGGATGTTGAAGCTTAATCTTGGATGTGCGTAGATGAGATTAAATAAAGAAAATTTTTCTTTCATACCTTGATGAACCCACGGTCAAATGGCAAGAAAATAGAGATGGAGGACTTTTTTGTAGTGTGAAGGAGGAAAGAGAGTGTATTGTTGTAAAATAAATATGTTCAAGTGTGAAATGGAGAAGAAGAAGTCATCCCTTTTGTTTCTCTTAGAAGATTGGGCCATTGAAGCAAAGAGAAAGAAAAGGGAGACTGGATTAGTTTGGAGAAGGAAAGAGAATATAAAAGGATAAAAGGTAGAAGATAAAAGGAGTTGAAAAAATGAAAATGAGAGGGAGTGTATGCACGTTTGAGGTAGAAGAAAAGGAATGAGGTGAGTGGAGTAGATTGAGAGAAGGTGGGAGAAAGATGATGTTGATTTGAATGAAAGAGAAAAGAAAGTAGGGAATGAAATAGAAAAGAAAGTAGGGATGAAGTGTAAAGGGGTTGAAAGTGTAAATGGGTTTTGCATTTGTTTAATGATGGATGGGCAAAAGAGAGAAGAATAACGTGTGAGAGAGAGGAAAGGAAAAGAAGAAAACTTTTGTGGGGTGATGGGTGGGAAAAGTTAGGTATGGGTAATGATGAAAAGTAAGAGTGTGTAAGAAGATGGATAAGAAAAGAAAAGAAATCTTGACTTTTGAGAAGTGGGGGAGGGGGCGGCCTAGGCTTTTGGGGAGGGGAAAAAATTTTATCTTTTGTGCCATATAGGATAAAATGAGAGAAAATGTGATATTTGAGGTAATAGTGTGTAGGGTTTTGTTGTGTAGTGAAATTATCGTGTCGGGTCTTTTTATTTGGTTTGATTTATATTTAACGACTTAGGTTGCTACAGACTAATTTATTTAACTTGTATCGTATGTGCGAACATTCGTTATCTGGTCCTGTCAAGTCTCACTATATCCGTTAACTTATCTGTTTGGTCATTTTTCCGAATGTTTCTAACCTCGATATAGAATGTCGATGTCTTTACTTATCTTAAATAAAATTTAAATTCTACCCAAATTTTATCTGCATCGCATTTGTGTTCTATTTTTTATTATCTTATTTCATTTTTCACTGATCTGAAATTGTAGGTCGTAACATTAAATCTCTTGGTTATTTGTTTTTCTTTGATCTTGAATATTCTCTTTTTCTTTTCTTGTAGTAGGGGGCGGCTATGGGGAGGGGGAAAAGAAACGTGCAGAATGGATAAAGGGGAAATGGAAAGGGAATTGTGTAAAATAAGGGTGATGGGGAGAGATAAAGGGGTGATTGGGACTGATTTTAGGGGGGGTTAGGATATGATATTAATTTAAATAGTTTTTTCTCTTTTTTTTCCTTTTAACTTTTCATATGTAACATCCTACCCTCCTTACAAGAAGTTTTGTCTTCGAAACTTGACGTACCTTAATATAAGAGATGCAGATATCTCTCTCGCATGTGCTCCTCGAGCTCCCAAGTCGCCTCGCGCTCCGTATGATTGGTCTACTGAACTTCGACATAAGGGATAATCTAGTGTCTCAGTACCTGGTCCTTGCGATACACGATCCTGATAGGGGTCTCCTCATATGCCGCATTAGGTCGAATCTTTAACGGCAGCGGATCCAACACATGACACAGATCAGAAACGTATCTCCTCAGCTAAGAAACATGGAATACGCTGTTCACCCGAGCTGCTGTGCACCTGAGCCAATGCAGGGGGTAGCGCCAATCGATAAGCCAATGTACCAACACTCTCGAGCACCTCGTATGGACCAATGTAACCAGGTCTCAGCTTACCCTTCAAACCAAATCGTGTAACCCTTTTCATGGGTGATACCCTCAAGTAAACCTTCTCGCCCACTGCGAACTCTAGGGGACGCCTCTTTGAATCCGACCAACTCTTACTTCTATCCTGAGCAACCTTAAGTGTATCACAGATCAACCTCACCTTCTCTTTGGTTTACTCAATCAACTCTGGTCCGGTGATAGTGTGCTCACCCACTTCATCCCAATAGACGAGGGACTTACACTTGCGCCCATATAGTGCCTCAAATGGTGCTACGCTAATAGCACTATGATGATTATTGTTGTAGGAGAACTCGATCAGCTTAACCATACCATCCCATTTTCCTCCGAAGTCCAGTGCGCAAGCCCTTAACATGCCCTCAACATGTCCTCCAGTGCTCTAGAAATAGGTTCAGCACCCGAGATAAGATTGATTTCAAATTTCACCTCTTGGATCGGTGGCAAGCCTGGTAACTCATCAGGAAATACATCCTTGAACTCCTTTACTATAGGAATCAGATCCATGTATGAAACCTCCTGCTCTATACTCATGGTGTAGGCTAGGAATCTTTCTCTACTATTCTTCACTGCTCGATACGCCTAAGATGTAGTCAAATATATGTTCTGGGGCAACTTCTTCAGATTAGAATCCCCCTGGTAGATAATTTCCTGCATACTCGGACTCTTTATGCTAAACTGCTTCTCCTTCTAGTTAATCGGGCTTGATACTTAGACATAAAGTCCACGCCCAAAACAATGTCAAAGTCCCTCATCTGAATCGGGATCAATGTCGCAACGAACTCCAGGCCATCTATCTCCAGCTGACATCCTCTATGCTGATTATAGATAGTAGTAGCCGATCACCGGCTGCTTGGACTCGATACAGGGTCTCGATCCACTCGGGTAAGATATTAAGATTCTTGACAAATCTTCTGGCGATAAAAGAATGACTAGCACCACTATCGAATATGACATTGTCGGGAACCTTGTTTATTAAGATTGTACCTAACACATTTAGGGCTATACATATTGCATATGAACACAAACAAAAATTTTAATTAAAATAATTTTGGAATGGAAACTACTTATTTAAACGATACCTGTTATGACATCGCTGGCTTCCTCGACGTCTACAACGGTCATGACATGGACCCAAGCATTGGTCCTCGCCTTTTCCCTTCTGCTGCCCCTGACCCTGCGGTGGAGGGGACGCCTGTCCCTGCACAGTGCATTCTCTTCAAAATGTCCTGGTTTGCCACATCTAAAGTAAAAATTCATGGTCCTCCAAAACTGACATGGGTGAGGTCGCCCACAATGAACACAAGGCGGGGTGGTGGTCCTGCCTTCCTCAATGGCTGTGTGTTAGTCACGACTGGCCCTCCAATCATCAGCAGCTGCACAGTTTGTCTCTGTCCCTGCTATTGCGGCCTGAATGGTCTCCCGGTCTAATGGTGGCAGGCACCTTCAACCATCTCCCTGATCTCCCTGCCTGAATGTCCTCTTGGGGCCTCTTGCCCCTGTCCTCCACAGTGACCCTCTCTAGGTCATCCTCGACCTCTCTGCAAATCTCGAGAAAATCCTCAAATGTTCTCGGCTTGACAAAGATAATCAATGACTGGATACGAGAATTCATCCCTTTCTTGAACTTCAACATCTTGGCCCTCTCATTCTCCATAGTAGAGGGCATATTTCTCCCCAGAGCGTGAAATCTCTATGTATACTGATCTACAGTCATGGACCCCTGAGTCAGCATCTAGAACTCAATCATCCTCCTCTAAATCACACTCTCTAAGATGTAGTGCCTATGTTACTCTTCTCTAAACTGAGTCAATGTCACTGGTGGGGCCAAACGAATCAACACATTATGCCACCACTCCTCGGCATCTCCCTCGAGGAATGGCACCACTACCTCAACCTTCAAATCATTAGGGATCTACAATAGACGTAGCTGCTCGCACGCGTTTTTCAGCCAAATATCAGCCTCCCCTGGTCGTGTTTCCCCCCTGAACATCAGAATCCAAGATTTCTACATCTCTTTGCAATAAAACCTGAGCCCCTGTGGTGGTGGCGGCAGTGGTGGTCGCTGCTGGTGAAGATGCTGCTGTAAATGGGCCATCTGCTGCTACTGCTGAGCCACAAGTGTGGTCAGGGTGGCCATGGTATCTGCCAACACCTGGGGGACAGCCCCTTCACCCTGATGGTCGTCTCTGTCATGTCCTCAACTTAAAGCTGGCTCACGGTGTGGCGGTATTTCCTAGAATTTGGTTTCATAAAAAATCGGGTAAGTTAATGTTTAGTTAAGAATTTAGACACTTATGAAGCTCATAGGAGGTTTTGGGGGTAAAATGGCAATTAGATAAAGAATTCTCACCATCAGCACACACCTCCCATAACCCAATCATAACCTAGGTCTATTTCATTTTATTAACAGTAAAATCATCATTTTGAAAACAAATAATGACTTATGTCTAAGTGATCTAATTAATTCTGCGTTCCCGAGGCGGATCCGAAGCCTCGGCTCTGATACAACCTTTAGTGCCCTGCTCCCATGCCTAGCATCGGGAACAGTGCACATGTCGTAGTCTACTAAGAGAACTACAAATCATCGAACTAACTTCTTACACGTCAGAAAAGACGTAGAAATTTTTTTGCAGAAACAATAAATATAAATGCTTAATTTAAAATTCCATCCATAAACAATGCTGATGAATATAAAGCATAAGTACTTGTGTTGACGAGACCCGACACATTACAATCTTAAGTCAATAGTCTACAACTAAATGTGAAATGGAAAGTCGGTGTGAATCTCCAAAACATAAAGTAACCGGCCGCAAGGTCTCTCTAGCATTTATGCACGGTCGTCACTCTGGCCACTCATCCTGGTCGATCCCGTCCTCAACTCAGATTTAGTCGTACTTGTCCTCCTGCTTACCTGGAGGGGGGAGTAGAGGTGAGTAACGTGACATCACCCAGTAGGTGCCAGCTCGATCCAATACAAACAAGCATACGACAATGATACACGCATATAATCATATAATTCAAGTTACAGTATAGACATGAAATAATATCTACGGAAAGTAAGTCACTCCAAATAATAGTGCACAACTTCATGATGCATGTTTTCTTCTACGTGTCACACGCAACAAAAGTCATGTCATGTAATATGTCTGTATCTTTTCCAAGCAATGCATGCTCCCGGGTTGTGTCCTTGGGTCTTACCCACAGTCCACCTGAGTGTCTGTAGCTCTTGACCACAGTCCACCGTCTACACATTCTGCAACTCTTAGTCGTAGTCTACCTACCATGATTTCCTTTTCTTTTTCCTTTTTTTCTTTCTCTTTTCTGTAACTCTTAGTAACACGCTACCTACCAATGCAATGCTCGTGCCACGAATGCAATGCGAGTCCTTCTTTCGGTATTTATTTTAGAGTTCAATTTCCACTTCTTGACGTTTACCGACATTCATTTTATGGTGTTTTAATTAGTAAAAAGGAAAAAAGCTATTATTTACCCTTATTTATATTTCCACGGATTGTAAAAAATTTTCTGACATTTTCTACTATTTTTCTCTATTTTTCCGTATTATTCTCTAATTATTTTAATTAGTTAAAATAATTTAATTTCAAGAAATTAGGTGAAAATGACTTATTTCAACATTTTATATTTTCTGAAATTTATTTATAATTTTCTGGAATTTAAAATCATTTTCTACTATTTATCTACTACTTATTGGATTCTGAAAATTAATTAAAAATATGTTTTTTACTTAATTTCCAAGTCAGCCCGGCCAAAAATCAGACCAGGCCGACCAGGTCTAATCCAGTCTACCTGTAATTCTGACCTCTTGTCCAAGTCAGCCCGGGTCAACCCAGCTGACATGGATTTTATATATTTTTTATTTTTTAATTTAATCCTAATTACATAGAACCTTAATAAAATCTTTGTTTAAACTCCGAATGACCTCAAACCAGTTGCATTTGACTCATTTTAACGCGACACACCTTTTGGAAGTGGACACGACAGCACGTGTACGGACGCGCCGCCATGAGGCTGCTTGTGGCGCCCACAGGCCACCCCTGAAGCGTGTACGTCAGACATATTTTTTCGATTCCCAATTCGATCCGAACCTATTCTGGTCTAGATGAACCTATGCTAACTCCAAAAAGCAATTTTTTTGACAACTCTACCATGTAAAACTCTAACTTTATGATCTGATTTTCTTTCGTTTTCATCCTTCATCAATTTACAACATATACACAAATAAAACAGCAGCAACGATTCATAAAAAAATGCTCTCTCAATAAAAACATAAATTGAAAGATTAAACAACACTTAAACACAAAATTATACCATTAAGCATGCTAAATTCCTAACAAAATGAGAGAGAATAGGCAATCTACCTCAATTGACGCTAAAATTGGTGAAAAAGATAGAAGAAGAGTTGAGAATGAATGGTGAGAAATCCTCCAATAACTCCTTAAAACTCTTGGCTATTTGTTTTTATTTGATCTTGAATGTTCTCTTTTTCTTTCCTTGTAGCAGGGGGTGGCTACGGGGAGGGGGAAAAGAAACATGCAGAATGGAAAAAGGGGAAGGGGATGGAAATTGTGTAAAATAAGGGTGATGGGGAGAGGTAAGGGGTTGATTAGGTGTGATTTTAGGAGGGGGTAGGATAGGATATTAATTTAAATAGATTTGTTTCTCTTTTTTTCCTTTTAAATTTTCGGATGTAACATATATGATTCTTATGAGTCATATGTATGAAAATTGAACACAATAGAAAATGAAATGGAAGTTGATAAATTTAAGTGGGGCAAGAAGGGTCCTTTCGGCCCTAGGCCCAATTTTTGTGCATTATCAATAATTAACCACTTTGAAGCATAATCATGTAAATGCATATAAAATATATGTTGAAATTCGTATTATTAAAGAAAGACAATTTAAATGCTCAATCATTATAAGGACATAACTTCCTAACACCACAAGTCCATATAATACTCATTTATAATGACATATGGCCCAACAAGGGGCAACTTAGTCAGTTAAGACAAGCTAATGGAATAAATAATAATTAACTACAATTATGACCAATCAAATATTAAATCTCAATAAGAGTGAAAAGAGACCTATGTATAACTTTCCCTCATGCATGTTGTCTTCACAGTTTTCAATAACTTTGAATTTATTTACCAATATGTTTATAAGTTTTTCATGAAATGTTTTAAGGTTTTCATGATTTAAGGAATTGTACCGCGAGGCGAATGATTCTATTTGACTTATGCACGTATATGTGGGTGAGTTTAACTCCTTGTCTGGGACAAGGGTTCTCTACCTTTCCGTATACCCATGATATGCTGGCTGACTGTAACACCTTGTCCCGGACAAGGGTTCTCTTCCTTTTAGTTATGTCTATGAAGTTCTATATGGAGAGCTGCTTGATGTGTGGTCCTGGGGGAGGATGTCAGGGGCGAAATACGTTATTGCAGAGTGTAACGCCGCGTCCAGGATGCGGGTTCTCTGTTATAACGCGTCACCGTTAGTCCTATATATGTATGATGTAACACCATGGTTGGACCATCAGAATGCATAGACAATACTTGTGGATACTCGGAGAATCATTCGATATGTCGTGGGTACCATTCTTATGTTACAAAAAGTGCTATAGCCAATCACGTTATGCCATGTTTATGTATGTGTGAAAGGAAATGTTTTTCAAAAGTTTTGCGATGCATATATCACGATCATGTCTCATGCACCCTCTAGTGCCCCTAAGATATGACTCTCATAGTACGAAACCAAGTATGATTAAAGAACAACAAGAAACAAACCGAAGAGATTGTACACAAGAACGATGTTAATTATAGGTTAAGACAAAAATGATTAGCAGAATTGACTGTTTACTTTACGATGCTCTTTATCTGTGATAGTTTTTCATGTTATGATATCTGTTCTATATATTGCAGCACATACTGTTATTGACATCTTTACTGTTGCCTTTATATATGTGGCGTATATGATATCTGTATCACACCTTACTGTATCACCCACTACCCCAGTCTCCACTTGACGAACCTAGGTGGAAATACTTGGTGAGCGATTCGTTATCGCTCACCCCTTTTTTTCACCATGAAAATCCATATAACCCTAAGCCAGAGTTTATAGAGGATGAGCCTCGAGACTAGGTGCAAGGAGCTGACTAGTAGCTAGCTATGGCCTCTTTTGTATTTTGTATATCCAGCTTTGTATTCTGATATTTTGTACTCATGATGTACTTATAACACTTATGCGGATGTATTAGGATGTACTTATGTTGATGTTTATTTCTGCTAATGTTATTTTGCTTCCTGTCATCGATACATGTTATGACGATTTGTGCATCAATGTTATCGACGTCTTGTACTTCTCGTAGATGAGTACTGCAGGTGCACCATGCCAAGACCCTAGTCCTGGGCATGCGCTATAGGTGGTATCAGATACAAGGCTCCAGATTTACTGCGTGCAACATAAGCTAAACAACGACGAGTACGTAGGCTATGATTTTAGAACTTAAGGATTGATCTTATATGAGTGAGCCAACCTTATAATATGGTTCCTAGAACAGTTTACTAGGACTTAATATACACGCAAATGAAACATTCTATTGAATAGGTACATTGATAATGTGAATTAATTGTCTACAGGATACCTTCCAGACCACGGGGCAGACCACGTATGGATAGATCCGCACGATTACCTCCACCACCACCACCACCGATCGAGGACCGGGTGCCACCACCGGAACAAGTCTCTCCTCACCAAGCGCAGGGCCCTAGGGGTATTCCTCAAGCCTTCTTTGACGCCATGATCCAGTTAGGGCAAGCAGTGAGGAATGCTCAATCTGCTCCAGCCCTGCCGCCTCAACAGCAGTAACCATAGCAAATGGGCACCAAACACTTCTTCAGAGAACTTAAAAGATCCCGTGTGCCAAGATTTGAAGGAGGTCTTGATCCAGATGAGGCTAAAAATGGTTGGATTAGGTCGAGAACTATTTCAAATTGTTGCAAGTACCTAATGAAGTTAAGGCTCAGATTATTCGACCATTTTTGATTGGTGAAGCCAACCAATGGTGGAAAACGAATATTCAACCATTGGTAACACATGTCGCTTGGGAAAGATTTGTAGATGAATTTTGGAAATTTTATATTCCACCTTGAGTGACCATCAGAAAAATCAGTTAGTTTGAACCTTTGAAGCAAGAGGCTGGTATGACCGTTTCTGAATATGTCAATAGATTCACAGCATTAGGTCGGTATGTTCTGTCAGTAATCGCAGACGAAAGACTTAAGATGATCAAGTTAGAAAGGGAACTAAATTCGAGGATCCAGACCTAGATTGTAAATTCAAATCTGGACAATTTTTGGTCAGTTGTTGGACGCATGCTATAAGGTTGAGAAGGATATCACACGACGAGATGAAGAGACTAAGGGCAAGAGACCTAGAGAAATAACCGTAGGACAGTCCGAGCAGCAGACCAAGTTTCAGAAGGGATCAGGCGGGAGGCCATAGCCCTAACGGCAACAGCAAACAAGTCAGAGGCAATTTAAGTCACAATGTCAACAGAATCAGACACAACCAGCTTTTCTAAATGTCAGACATGTCAGAAAAATCATCCTGGGGAATGCCGCAAGGAAAGCGGAGCATGTTTTGGGTGTGGACGGGACATATGATTAGAGAATGCCCAGAGAGGCAGAAGCAGCACATCAAGGAGGATGCCCTCGGGCTAATGCGAGAGTGCATATCATGACGAACGTAGAAGTAGAGAAGGCCCCTGATGTCGTGGCAGGTATCCTTCATTTAATGTTTTAATCTAGTCATTATGGCCTGTCTTAAATGTTATAAAATGTTGCATAGTAGGATCCATGACGGGATTTTCAGTATCTGATGTAGTAATTCTATATTTTTATATGAGTGGATTCAAGTGCGATACTAGTAAATAACTTACAGCAAATGTAATGTTCAACAGTGGCGCAAGCCACTCCTTTATATCTAAAAGATTTGCTAAGAAGTTGGATACCTGCCCTACCTTGTTAGAAAATCCCTATAGGGTTTTGGCAGATGGTGATCATGTTATCGTGTCACATCATTTGTATAAGAATTGCGGAATTCAAATGGAAGGATATCAATTTGAGGCAACTTTAATTCCAATAAGATGGAAGACTTCAATGTCATTTTGGGTATGGACTGGTTATTTCATAATCATGCCCAAATAGATTGTTGAAAGAAGCAAAAATTGATCCAAAACCCAGGACAGAAAGCAATTACCTATCAGTGAAATAACAAATTTAAAAAGACCCCACAGAACATATATCTGACTGCAGTTCAGGCTTTCCGAGCATTAAGGAAAGGAGACAAAGGATTTTCGGTATATGCTTTAGAAGCAAAGAATGAGACACAAAGCATGCAAAGCATTCCAGTAGTTCAAGAGTTCCCGGAAGTATTTTCAGAAGATTTGCCAGGCTTACCACCAGATTGGAAAATCGATTTCGAGATTAATGTGATGCTGGAACCCAACCCATCTCGAAGGCTCCGTACAGAATGACCCCATCAGAATTAAAAGAGCTAAAAACACAATTGCAGGAAGTGATTGATAAAAAGTTCATCAGGCCTAGCGTATTGCCATGGGGAGCATCAATGCTGTTTGTAAAGAAGAAGGACGACAACACGCGACTATGCATTGAATACCGAGAGTTAAATAAAGCCACTATTAAAAATAAGTATCCATGCTCCGGATTGATGTCTTGTACGATCAGTTGAGGGGAGCCACTATATTCAGTAAAATCGATCTTCGGTCGGGTTATCATCAGCTGAAAATTAAGGCTGAAGATATTTCGAAAGCTGCTTTTTGAACACGATACAGGCATTATGAATTTCTGGTAATGCAATTCGGATTAACAAATGCTCCCACTGCTTCATGGATCTATTGAACACGGTATTTCTGAACAACTGGACAAGTTTCTTGTAGTATTTATCGATGACATTTTTGTATACTCTGCAGATGAGGATACTCACGCCAAACATTTACGTGTAGTATTGAGCATCTTGAAAGAAAAAGAATTGTATGCCAAGTTCAGCAAATGCGAATTTTGGCTACGGAGTGTTGCTTTTTTGGGACATGTTGTGTCGGAAGCTGGTATAGCAGTGGATCCCAAGAATATCGAGGCAATTACAGATTGGCCATGACCCACGAATGTGACCGAGGTTCGAAATTTTCTGGGGCTAGCTGGCTATTACCGGAAGTTCGTGGAAGGATTCTCTAGAATAGCTGTACCACTGACCAGGATAACACAAAAGAAAACCAAATTCGAGTGGACTGCAAATTGCGAAAGACAAACACCTGTAGAGCTAGACATGGCTGAGTTTGAATTAGATGTAGTCGATTCTACAACTAATATTCTAGCAACCTCAGTAATAACGCCGATATTGATTGATCGGATAAAGGAGGCACAAATAAGGGATGATGAGTTGTCAAGGATTGTAGATAAGATTAAACAAGCACCAACACATGATTTTTAGATAAGAGATGATGGCAGTTTATGGTTTCAAAACCGGTTATGTGTGCCAAATGATGACAAAACACGGAGAGAGATCTTGATGTAAGCTAACAATTCACGACTATCTGTACACCCTGGAGCTATTAAGATGTACCAAGATTTAAAGCAACATTACTGCTGGAATGGAATGAAACGACAAATTGTTGATTATGTGGAATGATGTTTGGTATGTCAGTAAGTGAAGGCGGAACACTAGAGGTCGGCAGGGCTTCTACAACCATTAGAAATTCCAGAATGAAAATGGGAATGCATCACTATGGATTTCGTCACATGACTTCCAAAGACTCGAGGAGGCAGTGATACTATATGGGTAATTGTTGATAGACTTACTAAAACCGCGCATTTTTTAACCATGACCATCCAGGATTCGATGGAAAAACTGGTACAAAAATATATGGATAATGTCGTGAGTTTGCATGGTGTTCTGGTAAGTATAATCTGCGACCGAGATCCACATTTAACCTCCAGATTCTAGATCGCATTTTAGCACGCTACGGGTACTGAGATCCGGATGAGTACCGTATTCTACCCACAAACTGATGGAGAGACAGAAAGAACTATACAAACATTGGAAGACATGTTACGTGCTTGTACATTGGATTTTAAAAGTAATTGGGACAAATTTGTGAAGTTAATGGAGATTGCTTACAACAATAGCTATTACAGCTCGATTGGAAGGTGCCATTTAAGGCATTATATGGACGGAAGTGCCGATCCGCCTTGTATTGGGACGAATTCAGGGAAAGAGAAATTACCGAGCCAGAATTGGTAGGACAATCCAAGAACCAGGTCCGATAGATACACAAAAGACTAAAGACGGCCCAGGATCGCAGTAAGAGCTAGGCAGACTCGAAACGAAGACTTATCGAGTTTAAGATTGGTGAAAAGGTATATTTGAGGATCTCACCGACAAAAAGAGTAACGTGCCTCGGAGTAAAAGGAAAGTTAAGTCCTCGTTTCATCCGACCATATGAAATTCTGGAGAAAATTGGATCAGTAGCATACCGACTAGCATTACCACCTTCACTATCCTAGATACACGATGTGTTCCATGTATCGCAACTATGAAGATACGTCCATGACCCGAGCCATGTATTGGAAATACAAAATGATGCTTCTTACGACGAAGTACCAGTGCAAATTGTAGATCTGAAGGAACAAATATTACGAAGTAAGTCAATTCCATTTGTGAAAGTACAATGGAGTAAACACACTGAACGGGAGGCTACGTGGGAGCCAGAGCAATGAATGAGGGAACAGTACCCCCAGATCTTTGACTAAGGTACGTAAGTTTTGAGTCCGAAACTTTTTATAAGGAGAGGAGAAATGTTACACCCTGACTCCCGTCAAGTGCATAGAACGGATTATATCGTTGTACCATAATTGAGATAATAGATGTAACTAAATAAAACTTAAACACTATAATAATTATCTTAATAGGTATAAGAATAATCAAATAAGCATATAAAGAGCGGTACAACTTCATTTAGGATTTAAATAAAAGGAAAAGAAAATGCCACTTAGGGAAGGATAAAATGGGAAATTCAACTCTCACTTGCTTCCTACCCCATCCTGCCCCCTCCCCATATTGTCCTCCAATTTTCCTACATTTCTTCCTTTTTAATTTTCCATCTAATCATTTCCTTTTTCTTACACAAGACAAAAACCCACCAAGACAATTTCATGCAAGATGTTTTCTTTCCTCCATCACACCATCCGGCCCCCCTCTGCATTTTCTCCAAGATTTTCTATTTCTTCCTTTTATTTTATTTTTTCCTTAATCATTTCAAGTCTTACATCATGTAAGAACTCCCCGCTCCTATTACATGCAATTTCTTTTTCATCCACTAACTCCATTAACCAAGGCATGGCAATCATTTTTCCCACTATACCCAAACTCGGCCAAGGAGAGTACAAGGCATAAGAACCTTCCTAAGCATAAAAGCACCCTCATTCCAACCTTCTTCACTCTCTCTCCAAAAATACTTCTCTCTCTCATCCTTTTCTCACTAGCAAAGAACACGTTTTTCCCCATTCTTCCTTCCAAAACCGAGATCACAAAACCAAAGGAAGACAGACTCCTTCCATCTTCAAGTAAGAGTCAAGTTTGTATGCATCCACATCTTCAAGGTAAACACTAGACTACCCTCCTTAGCATCGTTTTCTACTTGTATCTCCTATGAAAGCACTCAAATCACTTTCATTCTAGGCCTTTATCTGTGACCTTCAAAAAGGAAGTCGGAGAAGTTCTTTAGCTTGACAAATGAGGAATCTCAAGTTAGTCAAGGTATAGTTCACTTAGATTGAACATTAGAACATTTATACTCCTATTTTCCTCATGCAATACTAATTCTCTCATCCTTTTTGGCCTCAAGGCCGTGTACCCCTCAAGCCTCCCCAAAGAAGAAATCCTTCACTCTTAGGTGTAAGGTTCAAGCATCCAAGGCAAGTATTCTTCCTAGCTTCTTCAAGGAAATTAATGATGAAGTTTATTATGGTCACAATTAAGAAATAGATCATGCATGCAACTAAAATTGAAGTCTTTAAAATCTATTAAGGAGAAGAATGTTTGCATGTTAAATTTGTTGATGCATGTCATGAATGGATTCATTAAATATACTTAGGATGACACTTTAATGTAACATGCAAGACATAATTGAGCCATCAATAGCCCTTTTAGGCCATGCATGTCAAGGAGGAGGGAACTTTACCATCCTTTCAATACTTTGATGCAGACACATGAGAGCATTATACTAGAAAGTGTATCAATAACTTCCTCCATTATCATTTTAATACATGCATGTCACTTTCCTTATGTTCATATATAAGATAAGAGATTTCCATAGATATGGTAGTAATATAGTCTCATGATGGTACAAAACAAATCATTTCATCATGAATGCCATTAAAGATGCCATCTTTGATCATCAACATCTTAGAATCAACATCTTTCTTCTTATAGGGAACGGTCCATTAGCCTCCCACATAGTCCATGAAATCATTGTTGAGAAAAAGGAGTTTGAGTGATTAAAAAATGCAAGATTTAAATAACGTGTATTAAAGAAATGCATGACATATTTCATGACATGACATGTTGTTGCATAAAACTTGCCTTATATAGTTCATATATAATGTTGTCGTATGAACGAGCCATGAAGCTCTAAAGCTTACATCAAATGGCAAGAGTTTGTTGTGTTTGAACTATTTTCAGGTGCCATCATTAATGAACTAAACTAGTTCATTAAGTGAAGTGCTTAGTTAAATAAACTAAGTAGTTCATTAAAGGAAGCCATATTTGGAAAAGGCACAAAGGCAACAAGTTGAAGAAAGGAAAGTCCTATCCATCCCTCCTACACGCCATTCACCATATATATACACACACACACACACACACATATATATATATACCGATTTTCTTAAAAGGGCACATACTGACATACACATATATTCCAACGTACTACCGATACGTTATATATTTTACGTACGTATGTTAACGTCACACCACTATACTTAACTCATATTTTTGAGTATATTCAGGTCTTATATCATATAATATAAGTCATGGTGATGACAAATTTATTACGACACGTTAAAAGGTTCTAAACCGAAAATTGTCGTATCGGGTGAATACCGAAACTTCGCCAACGTGTCACGTACTTGCCATAAATAGATGGCCAGCACCTACACTTCAAAAATGGCCACAAATTTCGTGGCTTACATTGTATGTGCAGGCATAAAATCATTCCATGTTGGCACACACAAATCACCCTCAATTAAGGCCAAATTGTGGAGATTCGAATTTCAATTTTGTCACATGTTTAGGCGCCACTTTAGATCAGCCTAAGTGCTGAATATTAAATTTTAATTTATGTATATTATGTGTAACATAATATATATAACATGTGCAAAAAGTTGGAATTTAATTAGAGAAAAATCGGGTAATCGATAAACGTCGAAAATTTGGTTTTCTACGTACACGACACATGGAACATTTTTGGCATGGCATATAACATGTATCTAGAAAATTTTTACATACTTCATACATTCTAAAGTGTTCTAGAAAAATCAATTAAGGGCTGGTTGGAATATACAATGTGTGTAAAATTAAATGTGCACTATTTTACAAAGTCTGCAAAAATAAAATTCAGCACATGTATAAACCATTGCACACGCCTAGACAGCCATGTTGGAGTATTATGTAGAGCTTTGTTGGCATCTTGATTGGCCAAGAATGAAGCATACAATGTTGGTGACATAAACGAAGGAGCTACACAAGGTAACATTTCAAACTATGTCACATTTGTAACACATACTGAAAATTTCAGCATGTGTGCATGGATGGCCGATTTTTACTCTTAATGAGAATATTTTACTATTTTGAATCATGTGGATTAATTGAAATATGTTATGGCAATGTTTTGAATATTTTATGGAAATAAATAAAGTGATATTTTCAAATATCACACATGCTAAAAATTTCAGCATGTGTGTAATGTATGTTTGCCGAATTCTAGGCTCTATTGGTGATCAATTTTTATTCTAAAATTGGTAGTATGTTATATAATAAATGATGATTGATTTCTTCTTTATTTTCAAGGAATAAATCAAAACAAACTTGGCAACATTTTGAATAAAATGCAAATGTTACACATGCTGAAATTTCAGCATGTGAAAGAGGTGTTATGGCCGATTTTTGCATGGCAAGTTGGAGAAATTTGTCTTGCTAATTATGTGGGATGATTATATGCTTTATGGAAATAATTTTATGGCTAATTGGCACATGCTTTTTGAGATTTAATTTCAGATTTATCTAGTCATCAAATGATGACAGCATCCATCCAATCAATGAGTGCCAAGTAAGCAAGAGCTTAATGATCATCCAATGAGGAGTTGCAAGTAAGCAAGGACATGTCAAAACGATGCAATACAATCTTCCAAAGACTAGAAGATAATTTTCAAGAGGAAGACCAAGCATCAAGGGGGCGGCCAACTTGATAAAAAGGAAAGAAGAGAGGAAACAAAATACAAGACAAGTCTTGCAAATTGATGTGCTAAAAACATTTTTGATCTTCTTCCTTCTACCTTTCTTTCTTTCTTCTCTCTTAAAGACTATTGTATTCATATTCATATATCTTTAATAGGCTTCTTACATACCACCATATACTCTCTTTATTGTTGTAAAAGATGATCAAGGTGTGATCAATCTTGCATTTACAGGGTGGTGGTGTTCGTGATCGTTGTATACTCATACAAGGTTTGTAAAGGGTTAGAGTCGGTGTGTAACTCCATCAACCCTGTGGTAAGGTGCTATTTTGTGTTTTGTGATTAGTGCTAACCGAGGAAGGTGTCCTCGAAGACTGGAGTAGGTTGTTTTAACCGAACCAGTATAAAATTCCTAGTGTTATTTACTTTCAGCACTTACTTTCAGTTTCAACACTGTTTATCGTTTTTAATCAGGTTGGTAAAAATAGTAAACGAATTTCAAAAATCACGAAACTTTCCATAATCATAGCCACACGTCTTAAGGTTAATTTGGCGCAAGTTTCAACCCTTTTGAACAAGGATAAGTATTCAAACATCTAAAGATCTGAGACTAGTGCAGTCTGATTTTAAGGCTTGCAAAGGTTGAGACTTTGAACGTATTTGACTATCTTCCCAAAAGAATTTTTCAAAACTGTTTTAACTCAATTAAATAAAACTAATAACGGGTTAGTCATTAAATTTTCAGAGCATTTGGAGTTACGGATAAATAGGAATTAAGTTTTCAAATCAGACTACTGTTTTTGGCAAATTTGTGCAATCTGACCACCAACAATTTTTCAAGGGGTTAGAGGTTGATTTTAATCTAAAATTTTTATGAGATACTAAGAACATCTGAGAATAAGTTCTCTCCAAATTTCAGAATTTTTGAAGACCTGCAACCTAGTTTTCAAAATGTTTCAAAACTAGTCCTTAAAACAGAAACTGTTTTCAGAAGTTGGGTTTTTGGTTACAATTTTAAAAACCACATTTTCCACACCCACTATTCAACCCCCCCTCTATTGGTGCTTTGCAGATCCTACAAGTGGTATCAGAGCGCAGGAACACTCACAACAAAAGGATCCAACGATCTAAGAGAGATGGCATCCACTAGCTATAACACATTGTGTCATACCCCACAACTTTTGGGTCCTACATTGAATAATTAGTAAGCAACTTAAAATGCAATTTTATTAATCCTATAGATTTATGAAGCATAATTGAATAAAATATAGGTGGAAGAATAGTCAAAAAGTAGAAATGGGAAAAATTAGACCAAAATACCAAAACTACCCCTCCACACTTAAATGATAGGGGAGTTACACAAATGAGTATAACTCCCCATCATACCACTAGCCATCGGTTATAAGCAAGAAAGGGAGAGGGAGAAAACGCATGAGAGAAAGAGAAGGTAGAGAGAAGAGAAAGAAGAAGAAGAGAAGAAGAAGAAGAGAAGAAGAAGAGGAAGAAAGAGCGGCAGATCTAGGTTCAACCTTTCCCGAAATCCTGCAGTACACTCGTAAGACTAACTAAAAACAAAGGCAAGTAATCTTTCTATACGCTTTACGTAAATTTTGATACTTTAGGCCCTATGTTTGTACAAAGAGAAAACTTGGATCAGACATTGGTAGTTTTGACTTGTTTATGTTAAATGCTTTACTATATGTAATTGTTGTTGTTGTTGATGGTGTACAATCATGTTCTTTGGGCCAATTTCTGAAAATAGTTATGTTGTGATCTTTGTTGATAAATATGCCCATCAAAGTGCTATCCGTAATGTGTTCATTGCTTGCTATAAGTTCTTGAGTCCATGGAGTACATCTTGAGTTTTTGAGAGTAGTTGCAGAAGGTTGAAGGATTAATGATGGCTTTGTGGTAGATTTGTGGTGTTGGAAAGTTGATGAGTCATATTGGAGGTTGTGGTGATGGAATACATAGAGTGTATATTAGTGTACATGTTAAGAATCAATCCATATTGTTGGATGTTAAGAATGATGAATCTATGGTGTTAAGATAGATCTTGAAGTGTTGATCATGGAAGGGGTGAAGGAAGAAGATGAAGGATGGAAGTTACTGCAGAAAAACTGCAGTTTAGAACCGTCAGAACACTTCGAACACCTACATTAGGCGCTTCAAGTCACATTAGGCGCCTAATGTAGCGTTCAATGTGTCCTGAAGCTTTCCCGTACAGAAAACTGCAGTTTAGAACCGTCAGAACACTTCGAACACCTACATTAGGCGCTCTATGTCACATTAGGCGCCTAATGTAGCGTTCAACGTGTCCTGAAGCATCCCCGAACACTTCGAACACCTACATTAGGCACTCTATGCCACATTAGGCGCTTCATGTAGGCGTTCAATGTCTACGGCACATCCCCAAACACTTCGAACGCCTAGTATAGACGCTCTATGTCACTTTAGGCGCCTCATGTTGCGTTCCAAGTATACTGGAAGTCTTTTTGACCCTTTAGGCGCCCTATGTAAGTGTAGCAACTTTATACACTTCCTTTGAACATAAAATGCAAGGGTATTTGAGGTGTAATTGAGGAATACATGGTAAGATTGATCAAATAGGTATAAGATTGAATCCCAAGTGAATTAGTGAGAGGCTCGGTTGAGAAAATTTCATAGACCCCCACAACAGAATTTAGTTGTACAGCAGGTTGAAAGAGTTTGCCGCACTTCAATAAGGGTCATGTCGGCGAATGTAGGAAGTTGGAAAGAGCATGTTATCGATGCAGACAGGTGGGAAACCTTATTCGAGATTGCTTAGAGATGAGAAAGAATGCTCTGGGAGAAGTCGCTCAGCAGCCGAGGACAAATGTCCGCGTTAATGTCATGATTGCCATGGATATTTGGAAGTCGCCGATGTGGTATGAGGTACAATTTTAGTGAACAAGATATTCACCAATGTACTTTTGATAGCGGCGTGAACCCCTCTTTTGTGCCAAAAGGATTTGTTAAGCGCCTTTGTGGTTCACCAGAATAGTTGGAGATTCCATACTGTGTCCAAGCGTCCAAGATCAAATTACGATTTCACATCAACATTGACTATCGATTAAAACAAGTGACAGTTAAGAATTCTATGATGGAAGGTATAACCTTTCAAGGGAATTGCTATTGATTGAAGGAAGTTGAACTTATTAACAAGTGGTCTAGATCTACGAATGACACCGAAGTCGGCGTTTCTTGGGTCTAGCTAGTTATTATAGGAAGTTTGTCGAGGGATTCTCGACAATAGCGATGTTTCTCAATTGCCTTACTCAAAAGAAGTCCAAGTTTGAGTGGACGGCATAATGCGAGAAAAGCTTCACGGAGCGTAAGAGGAGGTTAACCATAGCTCCAGTATTGGCTCAACCTTCTGGTACTGATGGGTTGTGATATGTAGTGATGTGTCAAAAAAAAAGAAGGCTTAGGTACGTAAACTGTAACATAAGTTATGATTTTCCATCCAAATCAAGTTTAGTTTGGTACTTCACTTGTAGGTTGTGTTTTGGTACAACACGAATGAGTTATCGCGCATGCTTCGAGATAGCTAAACATGAGGCAGCGAAGATTGTGGGAACAACTAAAGGACTACGACATGACCACTAATTACCATCTTGGAAAAGTTAATAAAGTGGTAGATGTATTAAGCAGAGAATCTAACCATGCGCGACACTCATCACTTGAGAGAGAAATATAAGAATTTAGCTTGGTTTCTGTTGACTCTATAGTAATGTTTTCGCATCATTGACTGTCACCCCGAGTTTGATGGATTGGTTGAAAGAAGCTCGAAAGAAGAATAGGACTGTGGGTGATATTGCTGGGAAACTGAGGTATAGTTAGGTTGATGGATTTCAAACCAATGAGGATGGGAGCTTATGTTTAGAGGAAAAATGTGTGTATCTGATTTGGATGTGTTAAGGAAAGAAAATTTTTGCAAGGGCTCGCAGCTCAAGGTTATCGATACATTCTGGTAGCACCAGAATGTGTAGGGATCTCTGACAATATTATTGATGGTGTGAGATGAAGAGGCATATTGTGGACTTTATTGAGAGATATGTGGTGTGTCAGCAAGTTGAGTGTGAACACCAGCAACCTGGTGGATTAGTGATGTCGTTGGAGAGTCCAGAGTAGAAATAGGAACGTATTAGGATGGACTTTGTGGCTGCTTTACCAAAAAAAATGGATATAACATGATTGTGGGGATTGTGGATTGGTTAACCAAGGTTGCACATTTTATACCTATCTTAAGGGATATATCTCTTGAAAGTTGATTAATTTAGATATAGGTAACATTGTCAACTTGCATGGTGTTCCAATGAACATATCGTCTGACCGAGATCAATAGTTTATTCCCAAGCTCTGGATGATATTTTGGAGTTTAACAAAATTAAGGATGAGTACACCCTATCACCCTCAGACAGATGGATAATCTGAAGGGACTATTCAGACCATCGAGGACTTGTTAAGAGATTGCATCCTAATTTCAAAAGGAGTTGAGATGGAATGGTGAAGTTAATGGGGTTATCTAATAATAACAGTCACCACAGTGCAATCGATATGACTCCTTTCGAAGCGCTGTATGGACGGAGTGCGAGTCCCCGGTTTATTAGGGTGAAGCCGATGTGAGGACCATCACCGAACCTGGACTATTGGAGAAAACATTAGGAAGGGTGAGAATCACTCAAGACTCAAGTTGGCTCAGGGCCGCAACAAAAGTTGGGTGGATTATAAACAAAGGCCTTTGGAGTTTAACGTAGGTGAAAAGGTTTATTTAAAAGTATCACCTACGAAGGGTATTGTGAGATTTGGAATCAAAGGCAAGTTAAGCCATTTTATTAATCCTTACGAGATACATGTGGAAGTGGAAGATTTTGCATTACCTCTGGTATTGCCACAAGTCCATAACGTATTCCACGTATCATAGTTAAGAAAGTACATGACGAATCCAAGACATGTGCTTGAAGCACGACCTTTGAAACTCAACGACGACGTTACTTACGAAGAGATACCCATGAAAACGTAAATCGAAAGGACCCAGTGTTGAGGAAGCAGGTGATCCCTTATGTGAATGTCAAGTAGAGCAAACACACGGAATGTGAGGCCACTTAGGAACTCGAAGAACAAATGCGAGGGAAGTATCCTCAATTTTGTGACTACAGTACGCAAGTTTCGAGGACGAAACTTTTTGTAAGGGGGGTGGAATGTCATACCCCGCAACTTTTGGGTCCTACATTGAATAATTAGTAAGCAACTTAAAATGCAATTTTATTAATCCTATAGATTTATGAAGCATAATTGAATAAAATATAGGTGGAAGAATAGTCAAAAAGTAGAAATGGGAAAAATTAGATCAAAATACCAAAACTACCCCTCCACACTTAAATGATAGGGGAGTTACACAAATGAGTATAACTCCCCATCATACCACTAGCCATCGGTTATAAGCAAGAAAGGGAGAGGGAGAAAACGCATGAGAGAGAGAGAGAAGGTAGAGAGAAGAGAAAGAAGAAGAAGAGAAGAAGAAGAGGAAGAAAGAGCGGCAGATCTAGGTTCAACCTTTCCTGAAATCCTGCAGTACACTCGTAAGGCTAACTAAAAACAAAGGCAAGTAATCTTTCTATACGCTTTACGTAAATTTTGATACTTTAGGCCCTATGTTTGTACAAAGAGAAAACTTGGATCACACATTGGTAGTTTTGACTTGTTTATGTTAAATGCTTTACTATATGTAATTGTTGTTGTTGTTGATGGTGTACAATCATGTTCTTTGGGCCAATTTCTGAAAATAGTTATGTTGTGATCTTTGTTGATAAATATGCCCATCAAAGTGCTATCCGTAATGTGTTCATTGCTTGCTATAAGTTCTTGAGTCCATGGAGTACATCTTGAGTTTTTGAGAGTAGTTGCAGAAGGTTGAAGGATTAATGATGGCTTTGTGGT
>AP025042.1:34585786-34627654 GCA_036186865.1 Eustoma russellianum | reverse complement strand
TCATCTTGAGTTTTTGAGAGTAGTTGCAGAAGGTTGAAGGATTAATGATGGCTTTGTGGTAGATTTGTGGCGTTGGAAAGTTGATGAGTCATAATGGAGGTTGTGGTGATGGAATACATAGAGTGTATATTAGTGTACATGTTTAGAATCAATCCATATTGTTGGATGTTAAGAATGATGAATCTATGGTGTTAAGATAGATCTTGAAGTGTTGATCATGGAAGGGGTGAAGGAAGAAGATGAAGGATGGAAGTTACTGCAGAAAAACTGCAGTTTAGAACCGTCAGAACACTTCGAACACCTACATTAGGCGCTTCAAGTCACATTAGGCGCCTAATGTAGCGTTCAATGTGTCCTGAAGCTTTCCCGTACAGAAAACTGCAGTTTAGAACCGTCAGAACACTTCAACACCTACATTAGGCGCTCTATGTCACATTAGGTGCCTAATGTAGCGTTCAATGTGTCCTGAAGCATCCCCGAACACTTCGAACACCTACATTAGGCGCTCTATGTCACATTAGGCGCTTCATGTAGGCGTTCAATGTCTACGGCACATCCCCAAACACTTCGAACGCCTAGTATAGACGCTCTATGTCACTTTAGGCACCTCATGTGGCGTTCCAAGTATATTGGAAGTCTTTTTGACCCTTTAGGCGCCCTATGTAAGTGTAGCAACTTTATACACTTCCTTTGAACATAAAATGCAAGGGTATTTGAGGTGTAATTTAGGAATACATGGTAAGATTGATCAAGTAGGTATAAGATTGAATCCCAAGTGAATTAGTGAGACGAACGGACTTGGAAAGATACAAACAGGGAGTGTTTGAGGTGCAAGACCGTATACTTGATATGTAAGATGTGTGTGTGAGATACCTTTATTATCTTCCAGTGCTCATAAATTACAAAGTGTTTTGAAAGTGTGTTAGAGTTGTAAACATTAAGTGTGAATGAGTAGGGTTAAGTATGAATTCGAAGTGGATTCGTGATACGAAAGGGCATGAAGTGGTATGAATGAGGTGTATTTGAGTAGTAAACGTTAAGTGTGAATGAGTACAGTTAGGTATGAATCCAAAGTGAGTTAGCAATATGAAAGAGCACAAAATGGTACGAAAAGGGTGTGTTTGAGGAAGTATGAACGAGCAAGGTTAAGTGTGAACTCGAGATGATTTCGTAATACGAAGGGACATGAAATGATACGAGCAGAATGTGATAGGGGTTTAGGACTTTGTACTTGATATGCAAAGTGTGTGTGCATGTTTACACGTTTGATATGATGTTACATGAGCATTCTGCATCATGACATGGGCACTTGCATTTGATTTGAGAATTGCTTTGCGAAAGAACATGTGTTTACAAGAAAAGTTTGAAGTTTTCGAAAGACAAGATGGCTGCTGGTTGATCGCAGGGTATAAAAGTCACGCCTGCGGAAGCAGGGTATAAAAGCGTGATCTGTGAATCAACAGCAGGGTATAAAGTATTTTATGGGGCCGTGGACCTATCAGCACGGAAAATAAAGTTATTTTATGGGGCCGTGGACCTATCAGCACGGAAAATAAAGTTATTTTATGGGACCGTGGACCTTTCAGCACGGATATATGATATATGTAATGGGGCCGTGGACCTTTCAGCACGGATATATGATATATGTAATGGGGCCGTGGACCTTTCAGCACGGGGTATAAAGTTATATGATATGGGGCCGTGGACCTTTCAGCATGGGGTATGAAGTTATGTTTGCTGTGGACTGATCACCCACAGGGTATAAAGTTCTGCTACGCGAAGAATATGTTATGTAAAGTGACGAAATGTTTTGTGAAATGACATGCATGACATGTTTATGAAAGAAGACATATGCATGGGTGTTGTGTGTGATTTTAAAGAAGTACATGCATCATGATACACGAAGCATAAGACTTGATATGTATGAAACGTGGTTAATTTATGACTTGCTTATGTGATACGTTGTTTTAATACGTGTTTGTACTCGTACCCGTGTACCACATATGTGCTTTATCTGTTTTGAGAAATTCTTATGAAGATGCTATTTGTTAACCCGAACACCTTATTTTTGGGCAATGATTTATACACTGGTGACTCATCGTGTGTGATTCCGTAAGGTGTATAGACGGGTTACTTGCTGGCGATAATTTCGCTAAGAACAGTTACTCTATTCCTTTTCAGGTGAATCTGAATATGAGTTGATATTTATCGAGGACGATGGCTAGTGGGCTCAATGGGATGACGGACATGGGAATAGATAGATGCTGGATTATTTTCTTTAAGATTGGAAACTCAATGTTATTATGTTGTTCTGACACTTATATTAGCTAGATGAACAAACACCTTTTAATTCCGCTGCATTTCCTGGTTGTATTAATGATGATGAAGTTTTAGATTTTATGACGTTTCCGCTGATTTATCTTATGTCATAGATGATGTATGCTTGATCCGCTTTGACGCTTCGTAGTTCTCATAGTAGACTACGGCGGGTGCACTGGTTCCGATGACGGTATCGGGCCGGGGCGCTACACATTGCAAGAAGGAATGTCAACCATAAGGCCTCCGCTTTTCGATGGTGAGCCCTTTATTCAATGGAAATTAAGAATGAAACTTTTTCTTATGGATATTGATATTGATCTATGGTCCATCATAGAAGACGGTCCATTTGTTCCTTCTAAGTTGTCAATTGTTGATGGTGTCACACTAGAAGTTATAAAAACGAAACAAGAATACACTAGTGATGACAAAAATAAGTTGAATATGAATGCTAAAGCCATGCAACTACTCTTAAACGATCTAAGTAAAAGTGAGTCTAATTATGTATCTAATTGTTTGAGTGCTCAAGAGATGTGGAAACCTCTTGAAATGAAACACAAAGGCACTAGTCAAGTAAAAGAGTCTAAAATCAACATGCTTATGTCCACACTCGAGTCATTTAAATTATTGCCAAATGAATCTATCGTTGATATGGATCTTCGCTCGACTAACATTTACAATTCTCTTCGGTCTCTCGGCAAAGCCTTCTCTATGCAGGAAAAGGTACAAAAGGTCTTGCGAAGCCTTCTTTCCGAGTGGGACCCTAAAGTAACAGCCATAGAAGAAAGCAAAGAAACTAAATCGATTAAGATGGAAGAACTAATTGGATCACTTAAGGTATATAAAAACAAACTCACTTTATGACATTCTGAGTCTATTTCCAAAAATGATAAGGCTATATCATTTAAATCAAATGAATACGTCATAGATGATAGTGACATAGATTTCGATGATGAGGATTTAATCATGATGGCTAAAAGATTAAGAAAAATCTTGAGAAAATCGATTAAACATAAGTCTACTTCATCTAAGGATCATAAAAATAAAAATAAGGAAATAAAGTGTTATGAATGTGGACAACCTAGACACTTGTCATATGATTGTCCAAACAAGGACAAGCAGATGAACAAATACCTTGACAAGGATCGGACAAAAACTAAACTCGTCCCAAAACCTAAACAAAGGAGAGGAGCCTTCAAAGCCTCCACTTGGAGTGACACATCTGACTTTGAGACTGATGATACGGAAGAACAAAAGGCACAAGTATGCCTTACATCTAAGGCATCAAATGAGGTATCTTCCGACTCTGATTCTGATTCTGAATGTTCTTATGATGATTTATTTAGTCAATATTTAGAGTTGCATAAGTTCTCAAAGACTCTTGCAAAAGAAAAGAAGCGATTAATTGAAGACAAGAAATTGTTAGAATCTTCTAACAAAAATCTTGTGTATCAATTAAACGATTCAAAAGAAGAGTCATCCTGCATTATAAATTCGTTGAAGTCTGAAAATTCAACATTGACATCCGAGAACACTGAACTGAAATCCGAGATTTCAAACTTGAAATCAAGGAATACGGATGTAGAGAAAATGGTGAAACAATTTGACACGGGAACAAACATGCTAGACCGCATTATTTTATCACAAAAACATGACAGTGATAAAACTGGATTAGGATACAGTGAGACAAACAAAGCATCATCTAAACCAACCAAATATGTTTTGTCTAAGAAAGTAGACACATCAAAGGCATGCGTAGCGCCTAAAGTAACGCAAAGACCCCCTCTCCCCTCATCTCGTCATATCTCTTCTTCATATCATACAAAGTATAATTATGTGTTGTATAAATATCAGAAGAAGACTAGTACACCACTTATCTCATCTCATCGTGCTTCTTATCATACAAAGAGAAATCATGTGCCATATAGAAAGCCACTGATGCATATGCGACATTCATATCATAAAAATGCATCCAGATCACTCCCCGTGCATGCAAACCAAAAACAAAAACCATACTATATGCATGATGGGATTCTCGGTCAAAGGCCAAACGCATTTGCCCCTAACGTATATTATGTTGTGTTTTCATCACCTTTCTCACCTTTTGGAAGACCTAGAAAGGTCACCCAACTTTGGATGCCAAAAGGGACATTCTCAAAGGGTTAAATAAATAACCTTTAAGAACGCACTTTTGATGATATTTGAAATGCATGATTTTTTTGCTATCTACATCTTTACATGCGCTTTTGATTGTCTTTCCAAAATAAAGGGGGAGAGAATGCATGATTTAAGGGGGAGAGAGAAAGTTCAATTGCACAAATCAAGGGGGAGCGAATTTTAAATTTGAAATTCAAAATTTGAATTTGTGCACGATTGGAGGGGGAGCGACAAGATTTAAATCATGAATATAGGTTATTTTGTAAATCATCAAAAAGGAGGGATTGTTGAGAAAAAAGGGTCTGAGTGATTATAAAATGCATGATTTAAATAACGTGCATTAAAGAAATGCATGACATGACACGTTGTTGCATAAAACTTGCCTTATATAGTTCATATATAATGTTGTCGTACTAACGAGCCATGAAGCTCTAAAGCTTATATCAAATGACAAGCATTTGTTGTGTTTGAACTATTTTCAGGTGCCATCATTAATGAACTAAACTAGTTCATTAAGTGAAGTACTTAGTTAAATAAACTGAGTAGTTCATTAAAGGAAGCCATATTTGGAAAAGGCACAAAGGCAGCAAGTTGAAGGAAGGGAAGTCCTCTTCATCCCTCCTACACGCCATTCACCATATATATATATATATATATATATATATATATATATATATATATATATTCAGATTTTTTTAAAAAGGCACATACACATATATTCCAACGTACCACCGACACGTTATATATTTTACGTACGTACGTTAACGTCACACCACTATACTTAACTCATATTTATGAGTATATTCAGGTCTTATATTATATGATATAGGTCATGGTGATGACAAATTTATTACGACACGTTAAAAGGTTCTAAACCGAAAATTGTCGTATCGGGTGAATACCGAAACTTCGCCAACGTGTCACGTACTTGCCATAAATAGATGGCCAGCACCTACACTTCAAAAATGGCCACAAAGTTTTTGGCTTACATGGTATGTGCAGGCATAAAATCATTCCATGTTGGCACACACAAATCACCCTCAATTAAGGCCAAATTATGGAGATTCGAATTTCAATTTTGTCACATGTTTAGGCGCCACTTTAGATCAGCCCAAGTGCTGAATATTAAAGTTTAATTTATGTATATTATATGTAACATAATATATATAACATGTGCAAAAAGTTAGAATTTAATTAGAGAAAAATCGGGTAATCGATAAATGTCGAAAATTTGGTTTTCTACGTACACGACACATGGAACATTTTTGGCATGGCATATAACATGTATCTAGACAATTTTTCATACATTCTAAAGTGTTCTAGAAAAATCAATTAAGGGCTGGTTGGAATATACAATGTGTGTAAAATTAAATGTGCACTATTTTACAAAGTCTGCAAAAATAAAATTCAGTACATGTATAAACCATTGCACACGCCTAGACAGCCATGTTGGAGTATTATGTGGAGCTTTTTTGGCATCTTGATTGGCCAAGAATGAAGCATACAATGTTGGTGACATAAACAAAGGAGCTACACAAGGTAACATTTCAAACTATGTCACATTTGTAACACATGCTGAAAATTTCAGCATGTGTGTATGGATGGCCGATTTTTTACTCTTAATGAGAATATTTTACTATCTTGAATCATGTGGATTAATTGAAATATGTTATGGAAATGTTTTGAATATTTTATGGAAATAAATAAAGTGATATTTTCAAATATCACACATGCTGAAAATTTCAGCATGTGTGTAATGTATGTTTGCCGAATTCTAGGCTCTATTGGTGATCAATTTTTATTCCAAAATTGGTAGTATGTTATGTACTAAATGATGATCGATTTCTTCTTTATTTTCAAGGAATAAATCAAATCAAACTTGGCAACATTTTGAATAAAATACAAATGTTACACATGTTGAAATTTCAGCATGTGAAAGAGGTGTTATGGCCGATTTTTGCATGGCAAGTTGGAGAAATTTGTCTTGCTAATTATGTGGGATGATTATATGCTTTATGGAAATAATTTTATGGCTAATTGACACATGCTTTTTAAGGTTTAATTTCAGATTTATCTAGTCAAAAAATAATGACAACATCCATCCAATCAATGAGTGCCAAGTAAGCAAGGGCTTAATGATCATCCAATGAGGAGTTTCCAAGTAAGCAAGGACATGTCAGAATGATGTAATACACTCTTCCAAGGACTTAGAAGATAATTTTCAAGAGGAAGACCAAGCATCAAGGGGGCGGCCAACTTGATAAAAAGGGAAGAAGAGAGCAAACAAAATACAAGAAAAGTCTTGCAAATTGATGTGCTAAAAACGTTTTTGATCTTCTTCCTTCTATCTTTCTTTCTTTCTTCTCTCTTAAAGCCTATTGATTCATATTCATACATCTTGAATAGGCTTCTTACATACCACCCTATACTCTCTTTATTGTTGTAAAAGATTGATCAAGGTGTGATCAATCTTGCATTTGCAAGGTGGTGGTGTTCGTGATCGTTGTATTCTCATACAAGGCTTGTAAAGGGTTAGAGTTGCTGTGTAACTCCATAAACCCTGTGGTAAGGTGCTATTTTGTGTTTTGTGATTAGTTCTAACCTAGGAAGGTGTCCTCGAAGACTGGAGTAGGTTGTTTTAACCGAACCAGTATAAAATTCCTAGTGATATTTACTTTCAGCACTTACTTTCAGTTTCAGCACTGTTTATCGTTGTTAATCAGGTTGATAAAAATAGTAAACGAATTTTAAAAATCACGAAACTTTCCAGAATCATATCTAGACGTCTTAAGGTTAATTTGGTGTAATTTCAACCCTTTTGGACAAGGATAAGTCATTCAAACGTCTATAGTTCTGAGACTAGTGCAGTCTGATTTTCAGGCTTGCAATGGTTGAGACTTTGAACGTATTTAACTATCTTCCCAAAAGAATTTTTCAAAACTGTTTCAACCCAATTAAATAAAACTAATAGGGGGTTATTCATTAAATTTTCAGAGCATTTGGAGTTACGGATAAATAGGAATCAATTTTTTAAATCAGACTACCGTTTCTGGCAGATTTGCGCAATCTGACCACCAACAATATTTCAAAAGGTTAGAGGTTGAATTATAATCTGAAATTTTTAGGAGATACTCAGAACATCTGAGACTAAGTTCTCTCCAAATTTCCAAATTTTTGAAGACCTGAAACCTAGTTTTCAAAACGTTTCAAAACTGGTCCTGAAAACAGAAACGATTTTCAGAAGTTGGGTTTTTGGTTTAAAACAATTTTAAAAACCATATTTTCCTCATCCACTATTCAATCCCCCCTTCTAGTGGTGCCTTGCAGATCCTACAATCATCACCATCATCATGATGAGTTTCTTGATGATTATGATCTAAGGAGTTGTGCCTCCATGGATGTTACATTTTATGTACTTGCATGTTATTTTAGCATGATCATCATCATAAATCTCATCTATGTGACCATGAACGTGTGTGTATAATATGATTTGACATGTTAGAATTAGGTATGTTGATGTACAGTGTGAACCGTCACCATATATTTATAATAGTTAAAATATGAGATGGATTTTATCATATTATCATCAAGCATGAATATTATGTGCGGGTAAATTCATACGGGAACACCCCTAGTTTCAGCCATGAAGTCTAAATTGGGTCACATTAAAGCACAAATTTCCATTGGTGAATGTTTTCATGATTGTGTATAAAAATGACAATGCATAAAAAGGAAAAGCGCCAAAAGTGTAACCATTTCATAATAATGGAAATTCCATGTAGTGGACTTATTAAATTTTGGCCCAATGGCCCCTTGGTATCTAAATTAATGAAGTTCAACCTCTTATTAGTTGTATTTAATTTCCATGGGCCTATGTAATGAAGTTCAACCCGTTATTAGTTGCATGAAAATTGAACACAGTAGAACACTAAATGGAAGTTGATAAATTTAAATGGGGCAAGAAGAGTCCTTTAGTCCCAGGCCCAATTTTAGTGCATTATCAATAATTAACCACTTTGAAGCATAATCATGTAAATGCATATAAAATATATGTTGAAATTTGTATTATTAAAGAAAGAAAATTTAAATGCTCAATTATTATAAGGACATAACTTCCTAACACCACAAGTCCATATAGTACACATGTATAATGGCACACGGCCCAAAAAGGGGCAACTTAGTCAATTAAGACAAGCTAATGGAATAAATAACAATTAACTACGATTATGACCAATCAAATATTAAATCCAAATAAGAGTGAAAAGAGACCTATGTACAACTTTTCCTCATGCATGTTGCCTTCACACTTTTCAATAACACCGAATTTATTTGCCAACATGTTTATAAGTTCGTCATTAAATGTTTTAAGGTTATCATGATTTACAAAATTGTACCGCGATGCGAATGATTCTATTTGAATTATGCATGTATCTGTGGGTGAGTGTAACACCTTGTCTAGGACAAGGGTTCTCTACCTTTCCATTACGCATGACCTACTGGCTGAGTGTAACACCTTGTCTGGGACAAGGTTTCTCTGCCTTTCAGTTACGTCTATGACGTTCTATAGAGAGCTGCCTGATGTCTGGTCATGGGAGAGGATGTCAGGGGCAAATACGTTATTGCATAGTGTAACACTGCGTCTCGGACTCGGGTTCTCTATTATAACGCTTCACCGTTAATCCTATGTACGTATGATGTAACACCGTGGTTAGACCATCAGGATTCATAGATAGTACTTGTGGATACTCGAGGAATCATTCGATATGTTGTGGGTACCATTCTTATGTTATAAAAAGTGCTATAGCCAATGATGTCATGTCATGTTTATGTATGTATGAAAGGAAATGTTTTTCAAAAGTTTTACGATGCATATATCACGATAATGTCTCATGCACCCTTTGGTGCCCCTAAGATTTCACTCTTTTAGTAAGAAACCAAGTATGATTAAAGAACAACAAGAAACAAACCAAAGAGATTGTACACAAGAATGTTGTTAACTATAGGTTAAGACAAGAATGATTAGCAGAAGTGATTGTTTACTTTACGATGCTATTTATCTGTGATAGTTTTTCATGTTATGATATCTGTTCTATTTATTGCAGCACTTACTATTATTGATATCTTTACAGTTATCTTTATATATATGGCGTATATGTTATCGGTATCACACCTTACTGTATCACCCACTACCCCAGTCCCCATGCATCATCCACTTGACAAACCTAGGCAGAAATACTTGCTGACCGATTCGTTATCACTCACCCTTTTTTCCCATGCAGATCCACAGGACCCTGAGCCAGAGTTTATTAAGGATGAGCCTCGAGACTAGGCGCAAGGAGCTGATTAGTAGCTGGCTACGGCCTCTTTTGTATTTTGGATATCCAGCTCTGTATTATGATATTTTGTACTCATAATGTACTTATCACACTTATGCGGATGTAGTAGGATGTACTTATGTTGATGTTTATTTCTGCTTATATTATTTTGCTTCCGCTACGATACATGTTATGACGGTTTGTGCATGAATGTTATCGACGTCTTAAACTTCTCATAGCAGAGTACGGCGGGTGCACCGTGCCGGGCGGGGCGCTATAATTGGGAGGGAGAAATTAGAGAGTGTTGAGACATATGTTTGGATAATTTTCAAAAACATGATTTTAAGTGGTGAAATCTTAAAAATGTCACATATGGTGTTATAAGTGATTAAAAGTTGAAAAAGTTGAAAAACTTGACATCGACCTCTCAGGTTGTTGCACATCGATCGATCTATGTACATAGATCCCTCACATCGATCGATCTATGTAAGGCAGTAAAAGTTCAAGACCTTACTGTGAGACATCGATCTCTAAACCTGAGACACATCGTCGATCGATGTACATCGAACCCTCACTTCGATCGATCGATGTAGGTCAGAGACAAAACCTGAACCTTTCTGTGAGACATCGATCTCTGAAGCTTAGGTACTTCGATCGATCGATGTCTATGATTTTTTAGAAATAATTTTCTAAAATGTGATATAATGGTTGTTTTTATTTGTATATGATTTACATGCTCATTATGTGAATCTTATGTGACTTTGATGATTTTAAATGTATTGTGACTAACAAGTCTTGGAAGTTTATACAACTTACCAATAAGGGCAAAATTGGTACTTTGAGTTTTGTAGGAACATCACATGGTGAAAATATTTCAAGGGTATATTCTTACATTATTTATCATGACAAAGGTGATATCATGATTATTTATGACCATCCGGGTCATTTCTTTTCATATACCAGGGGTATTGTGGTCATTTCACCCCTGAGGGTATTTTTGGTATTTTCACTCAAGGAATCTCTTGAGCATATTATTATCTTCATTCTAAAGCTGAGTTATTATTAATTTGAAGATTATATGGTGATTTTATCTTATTTCTCTCAAATGATGACATTGTTGACTATAGCGGGATATGTGACGATTTGAGATGTCACATTCTACTTTTTTTTGAAGACCCTCTTATATATGTTATAAGAGCACATTTATCATCATTATTAAGAGATGTTTAAGGTGTCAAGGGTGTGGAAATGTTCATGACATATAAGAAGAAATATTGGGAATTTCGATGTTACACGTTGACATAATCTTGTCAACTATTATCTTTTGATTTCTTATTCAAAAATCTAAATTGCTACACATATATGTATTTCCAGAAACGTGATTTATCAGGTGGAAATGATGGTGTAATTATTTTATGAGTTGGTGACAATTGGACAAATCAAAAAGGAGCTAGTTGGCAAAAATGCCAACTTGGAAAATTCAAAGATGTACCCAAACGGCTACTTGGTATTTTTGGGTTTTTCAGCAGATTTTTTGAAGTCAAGTGATGACTTCACATGTCCTATTCTTGTGCAAAGAGTTGAGGTTATTTTGGTGGTATTATCCTTTCTTATTTTATCAAGGAAAATCAAAATTATTTTTGGAAAAATAAAAGGTAGCCAATGGCTACTACCTCATTCTTGGAGTTGAATTTCATTTGAAATGTTCAAAGCCTCACATGCCTATTTTCAAGCCAAAAATTTGAGGGTATAATGGAGGAATATGCCACCTTATCTTTGGGTATTATCTTCACATTTTCAAGACATTCCAAGGTGGAATTTTCGGCCAACAAAGTGATGCCAAGGTGGACCAATTATGTTGTCTCTTTTGCCAAGTGTACAAGGACAACCAATGATGTGAAGACATTTGGATTTGATGATGAAGATAGTGACACATGTGCATTCTTATCTCCAAGGCTCAAATCACACTATAAATAGAGGCAATGGTAAAGAAGATGAAACACACTTGAAGCTCACAAGCATTTGTTGAATTGTCTAGCTATCATCTTCTTGTTGTTGTTGTTCTTGTTCCATTCTTTGTAGCAAAGGTGTTCTTGTTGTTTTTGTTGTGCTACAAGCCTCTTGAGCTTCATTTGTAAGATTTATTATCCATTCTTATAAGGCTATATCAATAGGTGGTAGAGGTGTTGCAACTAAGTGTTGCTTAGAAGGTGATTATCCAAGTCTTGAATAGGGTTGGTGTATAACCCAAGGATCAAGCTTGGTTCTTGTTGTAAGGTGATTCATTTCATAGTAAAATCCAAAGAAAGGTGTTTCTTGGGATTGGAGTAGGTTACATTGACCGAACTAGGATAAATCCTCGGTGTTCTTATCTTGTTTCTTCATTTCTGTTTTCTGCCTGTTTTTACTGCAGTTTTCACACAATTTCTCACAATTTGAAAAAATAACTAAACGCTTTTAAAATTCGTGATTTTTGGTGGAGTTATACTTCAGACTATTAGCTTTCATTTGCAACAAGAATCACTTGATTTGAGCAAGGGAAAATTAGTCTTTTAGTCTTTGCAAGATAATTGCTCCAATCTGGCTGCATTCTGACCAGTTTTGAGAAAACTTGAATTATGTATTTATTAAGAATTGTTAAAGGTCAGAGCCTTTAGGAAACATCATCTATACATCTTAAGGAGTGTTTTGATATAAATATGAACCTTTTTGGTTAAATATTCAAAGAGACACGTTTTGCAAAATCAGCAACATTCTGTCCAATTCTGTCCAGATTGACCATCTGAAATGTTTTTTTGTTTGAAGGCCAAACAATCTTATTTTTGTCTGATTTTTGGACATAGTCTTTTTCACATATTGAAGTTAAATTCTGGAAAGTTTCATAATTTTTGGAATTGTGTACAATTAGTTTTGAATTTTTAAAAACGGATTCTGAATCTGAGGCAGTTTCAGATTCTGTTTTCAAAGGGGATTTTTACAAAGAGTTGTAGTGTAATTTCCGCTAACCACTATTCAATGTTGAGAAATATGTTTGGATAATTTTCAAAGTCATGATTTTAAGTGATGAATACTTAAAAATGTCACACATGGTGTTATATGTGATTAAAAGTTGAAAAGTTGAACAAGTTGACATCGATCTCTCATGTTGTTGCACATCTATCGATCTATGTACATAGATCTCTCGCATCGATCGATCTATGTAAGGCAGATAAGTTTAAGACCTTTCTGTGAGACATCGATCTCTAAACCTGAGACACATCAATCGATCGATGTACATCGAACTCTCACTTCGATCGATCGATGTAGGTCAGAGGAAAACTCTGAAACTTTTTGTGAGACATCAATCTCTGAAGCTGAGACACTTCGATCGATCAATGTCTAGGGTTTTTAGAAATAATTTTCTAAAAAGTGATAAAATGATTGTTTTCATTTGTACATGATTTATACATGCTCATTATGTGATTATTATGTATTTTTGGTGATTATTATTGTCTTGAGACTAACGTGCCTTGGAAGTTTCTACAACTTACCAAAAAGGGCAAAATTGGTATTTTAAGTTTTGTAGGAACATCATATGGTGAAAAATATTTCAAGTGCATATTATTATCTTGGTTATCATGACAAAGGTGGTATTGTGATTATTTCTGACCATCGGGGTCATTTCTGGAGTTTTATCTCACTAGGGGCATTTTGGTCATTTTATCCCCAAAGACAGTCTCGGTATTTTTACTCAAGGAATCTCTTGAGTATCTTATTATATTCATTCTAGAGTTCATTTAATATATTCTTGAAGATTATTTGGTGGTTTTCTATTTTATTCTCTTATTTGATGATTTTATCGACGGTGGCGGGATATGTGACGGTATTCAATGTCACGTTCTATTTTCTCTTGAAGACTCTTATATATATATGTTATTGGAGGTTCTTAATCATCATCTTTCAGAGATTACAAGGTGTCCTTGGTGCAAGATTCATCACAATATGTCAAGGAGAAATGGGAATTTTGATATTATATGTTGACATAACCTTGTCAACTATTATTTGTTGATTTCTCCTCAAAAATCTGAGTTGGTATACATATACACAGCCTCCAAAACGTGATTATACAGGTGGAGATGATGTTTTTCTCATTTTATGAGTTGGAGACAAGAAGACAAACCAAAAGCAAGCTAGTTGGCAAAAGTTGCCAACTTGAAATTTTAAATTTGAATGTAATGGAGACAAGATTGTTGGAGATGATTATAGAGGTGTTTTAATTCAAAATTCTCAGCCATCACATGGTCTAAAAGTTGGAGGGAATATGCCATCAATTCACTCTATAAATAGAAGGCAAGGTGAAGAAGAGAAGACACACACTTGAAAACAAAAATTGAAGATTGTTGTCTTGCTATTCTCTTCTCATATTTTCGTTCATACTTTGTGTAGCTAAGGTGTTCCATTTCTAGTTGTTGTCCAGATACACTATACACACCTTCTTGAGTTAGATTTGTATGATTGATTAGCCAAATTTATAAGGCTACATCAATAGGTGGTAGAGGTGTTGTAACCAAGAGTTGCATAGAAGTGATTATCCAAGTCTTGAATAGGGTTGGTGTATAACCCAAGGATCAAGATTGGCTCTTGTTGTAAGGTGTTCATTTGATAGTGAAATCCAAGGAAAGGTGTTCCTTGGGACTGGAGTAGGTCACATTGACCGAACCAGGATAAATTCTCGGTGTTCTTCTCTTGTTTCTTTATCTCTATTTTCTGCCCGTTTTTGACTGCAGTTTTCACACAAATTCTCACAATTTGAAAAAATAGCTAAACATTTTCAAAATTCGTGATTTTTGGTGGAGTTATACTTCAGACTGTTAGCTTTCATTTGCAACAAGAATCACTTGATTTGAGCAAGGGAAAGTTAGTCTTTCAGTCTTTGCAAGATAACTGCTCCAATCTGGATGTAATCTGACCAGTTTTGAGAAAAACTTAAATTCTGTATTTTTCAAGAGTTGGTTAAGGTCAGGGCCTTTTGGAAAGTTCATCTACACATCCTAAGGAGTGTTTTTGAAGCGCCCCGTACTCGGCTACCCCTCGTACGGTGCACCCGCCGTACTTTCCCTTTCAGAAAAGTACAAAACGTCGATGCTTAACTCGTAAAACCCATGGATAAACATGGATTACCAAGTCACGATCTTAACCGGTAGATAAAAATATACGGCAGAATTTGAACTTTAATCCGAAAGCGTCAAATCGCGAATACATAGCAAAATTATACAAACTGAACCGATAGCAAACTACACCGCGAAATTATACAAACATTATCCGAAAAGAGTCCGAAAGTAGCTAAGTCCCAAAATGTCCCAAAGGCTCATTAAAAGCTTTCATCATCATTCTCTTAACAGCGACTTCAATAACCTATGGGTATGGCATCCTTGGCTCATCATAAATCCACTCGACTTCATTTCCTGGCTCTGGGGGGAAAAATAAATGGGTGAGCGACAAAGTCGCCAGCAAGTATACAATAACACCGTACAATAAAGAGAAAACTGCATACAAGAATCAAACCCCAATTCCTTAAGTTAAAACATACCTGCCAATGCTTTTCCGAAGTATCATACTTAAAGTCATATCAATACTTGGCTAAGAACTAAATGTCATCACTTAGTTAGATTCTACGTGCTATAGCCAACCCTTATTTCTATGAAAAGGTATCATGCATAATGTGTATGAAAATGTGAATGCAATGCAAATGTAACGGGAAACATTCTTTCTTTCATTTAGACATGCTCATAAAAATACTTGAACTTTCTTTCCTTCTTTTAAATCATGCTCATCATAAAACAAGAGTGTGTGTCAGCCTATTATACCGGGCATGACTCGGTTCTTATAACATGATGACCTTCAGGTCTATTATACCGGACCTGGCTCGGTTCTTATACTCTTCAGACCCATTATACCGGGCCTGGATCGGTTCTTACATTTCATCAGACCTATTATACCAGGCCTGGATCGGTTCTTATACTTCTTCAGATCAATTAACCCCGGATCTGTAGCGGGTTAAGCTGGCCAGAAGGGACAAAATTCTTTCAAAACAGAAACTTTATGTAAAACATCGATAAAATCATGAGCATGGAACATATGAACATGTCAATGCAAGTGCATGAGATGCAACATGGTAAAATGCACTTATAACATCATAAACAACTTTCTTCATGGGCTGGAAAACGATCCCGCAGCATGTCCTGTATTGTCCGGCCTCAAAATCAACCTTTTGAGCCTATTTTCCAGAAACTAAAAATATGGACATGCACTACATGATCTTAACTACATTCTGTACAAATTTCATGCGATTTTGACAAGCGTAGGTACCTCAATAAAAATAATTCCCAACAAGGGTACAACAGAAATTCTGCTGCACTCTCAACTCCATTCCTTACCTTGTGTCCATCCATAAACGCATTATGGGGCTCACTTAGCACCTGAAAATCTTTCCTATTTCCTTTATGAACAATATTCAAATGCCCATTCACCAAAACAAGTCAAAATAAATACGATACAATTCATACAAGCACAAAGGGTCAATCTGTCCTATTTTCCAGAATGTTACACCAATTTTCCCTCAATGGTTTACCATCAAGATCAATAGATAAAATCAATTTCTTTACATGGATACTTAGCTCTATGTCTTAAGTACTTCCTGTAAAAATTTCAGGTCAATCCAAGATGTTTAAGGTACTTAAATAATTTTTCTCCCTAAGGTGGTACGACCCGAAACTGTTTTGACCTCTTGATACTAAAAATTCGTTTCTGACCAATCCACAAATGATTTTCCAGAAATTCAAACTCCACAATAAAATAGACATGATAAGCTACGACCACACCAAAAATAAGCTCAATCCAACGTTTAGAAGGTCCTTAACTAAGTCCATCAATTTGGCATAAAATCTGTCCAGGATTCTGTTTTTAACCGACATGCATAGGAGTATCCTTTCCTTCCTAATTTTCGTTCTTTAGCCTATAATCCAAGTTAATGGTCATTCAATGGACATAATAAGGCTTCCCTATACTAATTTAAGTCCTTTTTAGCATGCAAAAGTCATTCATATGGGCTGTTCATTCCTTCTAAACAAAACAGTCCCCTAGTCCAACAATTTCACATATTAGAATCACTAAAAATGCTAGGTTTCATACCAATCATGTCTCATTCAATATTAAACATAGGGCAGTCCCTAATCCATCACTTTTAACTCTTATTTCAAGTTTAAACATGCTTTCTATTGCAACATAAGAGAGGTCTATCATCCAACCTTTCAAGACATAAGAAAAGGTAACAACTTAGGCATATTTCCACTAAAATCATGTCTTAAGCTTCTAGACATTCAAGTATGCACATAATCACATATATTGTAAGGGGTTAAAGTATACTTGCCTCTTCAAGCTAAAGCTCTTGTCTTTGCTTGGTTATGAAGTGAGATGTGATGAAATCCTTCACCTTCTTCACCTTAAGCATACGGTTTTGATGAAAGGATTCATGTTAGCTTCATTCCTTACCAAAATAAGAATTCACTTAAGGGAACTTGGAATGAGACTTACCTAGATGTCTTCTTGAGTCTTGAATTTGAAGTTAAACTCCTATCCTCCAAGAGTATAGGGCCGAAATCTTTGTGAGAGTAGGAGGGAATTTTGCTAAGTTTTTGCTTGGCTTGCTTGGGAAGAATTTTCTAGATGATTGTAAGATATTGTCTTGCAAAACTTAAAAAAAACTAGGAGATGAGGGAGGCTTGGCCGATTTTTGGAGGGAGAATAGGGAGGTTAGGGTTTCTTGAGTGCTAATCAAGGTTAAGTTAGTATTATTTTGGTTACTTTATTCAAACTATAGTTACTTTTATGCTAACCCAAGTTACTTTATTAAATCATGGTTACATTAACCTTGGTTTAGAGAAAAAGTAACCATGGTAGGATTTAAAAATCCTCCATGTCTAGACACCAAGGGGGCGGTTTTGGTTGGGGTCTTTATGACCTCAACCATACTACTTCCTTCTTTAATGAGTTGTCTTAACTTGTTCCTTAAATGCATGTCTATTTTATTTTCTATTTATTCTTTGCATAATAACTTCTTGTCTTATTATTTTAACTAATAAAATTGGTTAGAGATTTCTAGAACATCTCCATGTATAGGCCGAAATTTTTAGGCTTCTTGGGCCATTTGATATTTTTTGTAACTTTAGTTCATATACTATATTGTTTCGTATATTTTATTGTATTCTAAGATTAGCATATGTATGCATACATATTTAATATGCACGCACATACATATATATTGGTATGTATGGTTCATATAACTCTACATTTCATGTATTACTTTCTTGAAGTTCCCCTTATTTAATTTGGCTTGGTATCACCTTAATAATGATTAAGTGAAGAGGCTTAAATTGACTTAAGTAACATGCGCTAAAAGAAATTTCCGCTTTCATTCCGTCTCATATTCATAGTTTTCACGTACATGATCGTTGGGGTACAACATCCTTCCCCCCTTCAATAAAGTTTCGTCCCCAAAACTTATGAACTGTCAAAGAGATAGGGGTACTTTTGCTTCATGCCTTCCTCTAACTCCCAAGTGGCCTCATCAACTGAATGGTTCTTCCATTGCACCTTGACCATAGGAATAGACTTATTCCTCAATGCTTTCACTTTCCTATCAATTATCCTTTCGGGTTCCTCAACATATGATATATCAGCTTCAATCCTCAAAGGTTGTTCATCCATAATATGGCTCGAATCATGCACATACTTACGCAATTGAGATATATGAAACACATTGTGTAATTGAGACAATGATGGTGGTAGTGCAAGTCTATAAGCAGCTTCTCCAATCCTTTCCAAGATCTCAAATGGTCCAATGAATCTAGGACTAAGCTTCCCTTTAATTCTGAACCGCTTTACTCCTTTCGATGGAGATACCTTCAAGAATACCTTATCTCCTACTTGAAACTCAAGTGGTCGACGCCTCACGTCGGCCCATGCCTTGCTTCTATCCTGAGCAGCCTTCAATCTTTGTCTTACAATCATAACCTTTTCCTTGGTTTGCTCCACTAAATCAGGTCCTGTGAAAATCTTATCTCCAATCTCATCCTAATACAATGGCTATCGACATTTTCTTCCATAAAGAGCTTCATAAGGAGCCATTCCAATGGATCTGTGATAGCTGTTATTGTATGAAAACTCAACCAACTTTAAACTCTTATCCCAGCTACCTCCAAAGTCCAACACACAAGCACGCAACATGTCCTCCAATGTTTGTATTGTTCTCTCTGATTGACCGTCAGTCTGGGGATGAAAAGCTAAACTCATGCGAATTTCCGTGCCCATTGCTTTCTGAAATGCCGTCCAAAACCTTAATGTGAAGCGGGGGTCTTGGTCACAAACTATGCTCATAGGAACTCCATGCAAACATACAATCTGATCAACATATATAGAAGCCAACTTTTCCATGGGTTCTTTAATCGACATTGCCATGAGATGAGCACTCTTTGTCAGACGATCCACAACAACCCAAATAGTGTCATTTCCACTTCTTGTCTTAGGTAAATCAGTCACAAAATCCATAGTGATGTGATCCCACTTCCACTCAGGCACCTCAAGTGGTTGCAATAATCCAGCTGGCCTCTGATGTTCTGCTTTGACTTTCTGACATACAAGACATTTCTCAACAAAGTCTGCTATCTGATTCTTCATTCCTGGCCACCAAAACTTTTGCTTCAAGTCATGATACATCTTATTTGCTCCTGGGTGAATAGACAATCGAGAATTATGGGCTTCCTGAAGTACTTCACTTCGTATCGCGTCATCATTAGGCACACACAATCGACCTCTAAACCATAAACTGCCGTCACTACGGACTTCAAAATCGTCAGATGGCTTCTCCTTCAACTTGCTCTTAACTTTCATCAATGCATCATCCTTATCTTGAGTCTCCTTAATCCTATCGATCAAAGAAGGAACCACTACTAACTTTGCAAGTACGTCGGAAATCGAATTCACTTCTTCCAGAGCAAACTCTTCCATATCACGCTGTAAAGGTGGTTGACGAGGATGACTCGTCTTACGACTCAAAGCATCAGCAACTCTGTTAGCTTTACCTGGATGATACTGAATAGAGATTTCATAATCCTTGATCAACTCAAGCCATCGCCTTTGGCGCATATTCAGCTCCTTTTGAGTGAAGAGATATTTCAAACTCTTATGATCCGTGAAGATCTCACACTTTTCTCCATACAGATAATGACGCCAAATCTTCAGAGCAAATACAACTGCTGCAAGCTCAAGGTCATGTACTGGATAATTCTGCTCAAACGGCTTAAGCTGGCGAGACGCATATGCAATCACATGCCCATTCTGCATAAGAACACAACCCAATCCATTCTTGGAAGCATCACTGTAGATCACAAACTGTTCTCCTGAAATGGGTTGAGCCAAAACGGGTGCAGACGTCAACCTTGCCTTCAGCTCAGAAAAGCTACTTTCACAATCCTCATTCCATACAAATTTTGTCTTCTTCTGAGTCAATCTAGTGAGTGGCATAGCTATCCTTGAAAATCCTTCAACAAACTTGCAGTAGTAACCGGCCAGTCCGAGAAAACTCCTTACTTCAGTGACATTGGTCGGCCTCGGCCACTCAGTAATTGCCTCAATCTTTCTGGGATCAACTGAAATCCCATTTTCAGTAATAATATGGCCCAGAAATGACACACTATGCAACCAAAATTCACATTTACTGAATTTCGCATAGAGCTGATGCTTTCTTAGAATACCAAGTATTGTCCTCAGATGGGCTGTATGAGTTTCCTCATCAGGCGAATAAATCAGGATATCGTCAATAAATACGACCACATACTTATCCAACTGGTCCGAAACACCCGATTCATAAGATCCATAAACGCTGTAGGGGCGTTGGTCAGTCCAAAAGGCATTACGAGAAATTCATAATGTCCATATCTCGTCCTGATTGCTGTCTTAGGTATATCCTCAGCTCTTATCTTCAATTGAAAATATCCAGATCTTAGGTCCACTATGCTAAACACCCGAGCTCCCTGCATTAGAATACTTTAGATATTATTCATGATTATTGTATTGAAATAAGACTTGGTAATTACTGACCCGAAGCTGGTCGAACAGATCGTCGATCCGAGGTAACGGATACTTATTCTTCACGGTGATCTTGTTGAGTTCCCGATAATCAAAACACAGCCGCATACCTCCATCCTTCTTCTTTACAAATAAAACTGGGGCACCCCATGGTGACACACTTGGACGAATCAACTTCTTTTCCAATATTCATGCAATTGCTCTTTTAGTTCCTTCAGCTCAGCGGGTGCCATGCGGTAAGGAGCTTTAGAAATGGGCTCAGCTCCGGGGATGAGATTTATCTCAAAGGAAATTTCTCGATCAGGGGGTAGTCCTGGTAGTTCCTCTGGAAAGACATCAAGAAACTCTTGAACTACCGGAACTTGCGAGATGTCCACTGCTGCCTGCTCGGCACTAAGAGCAAAAAACAAGACAGCCTTGATATCCCTTTCGCAACACTCGACGGGCATGAGCTGTATTCACAAAAATATTCTTTGACTTCTTCAACTTGGGACCTCCTTGAAATGATACTTCCTCTTGCTCCGGGGCTCTGAAAGTGACTTTCTTTTGATTGCAGTCAATATGGGCATGGTTCTTAGACAACCAGTCCATACCAAGAATAATGTCAAAGTCATTCATAGCAATCGGGATCAGATCAGCCGCGAACCGATGGTCATCGAGCTCGACCACGCAATTCTTATACAGGTAATGAGACGTAATTACTTGATCACCCGCGGCTTGGATTCGATAGGGTGATTTCAGCCGGATAGGATCATGGTCAAATCCCTTTGCAAATTTCTTAGATATAAAGGAGAGGCTGGCGCCACTATCAAACAACACATTTGCGGGCATACAACATACAAGAATAGTGTCTGAATCATGCAAAGCTTTAACTACGCAGCAATATAATATTTATCAAATTAGTATTGCATAATTTTAAATCATACCAGCCACGACGTCTCCAGCTTCCTCAACTGCAGCATCGGTCATCACATGCACACGCGCATTCAAGCGCTGACGTTGGTTCCTCTGTTGCTGACCATCACGCTCACGACAATCTCTCAGAATATGCCCAGTCTTTCCACATCCAGCACAAGCAGCTCCCTTATCAGGACAATCCCTAATTATATGACCAGTCTTGCCGCAACCAAAGCACTTACCAGCTTGTACATAGCACTCGCCCAAATGATTCTTCTGACAATGGGGACACATGGGAATGGCCTGCTGCTGCTGTCCTTGATTTCCTTGATTATTTCTTTGATTATTCTGATTCTGCCCACGGCGCTGTCCACGATTCTGATTTCCTCTTTGGTTCTGATTCTGCTGTCTACCTTGCCTCCCATGAAAATTCTGTCTAGTCATTTTCCTTGCTCCTTTATCACCAGAAGTGTCCCTTCCTCTTTTCTGGCCCATCGTCGCATCACGACGAATGATATCCTTCTCGATCCGATAACATGCATCAACGAGCGCCTCAAAATCAGCAGAGATAACATTTACCAACCAAGTGCGAATCCTTGGGTTCAGCCCACTCTCGAACTTCACCATCTTAGATTCCTCATCATTCATCGTAGCCGGAGAAAATCTACCCAAAGCCAGAAACTTGCTCACATATTCAGACACAGTCATACCAGGTTCTTGTTTCAACATTTCAAAATCATGCCTCTTTTGCATCTTTACTGACGGGGGAAAATAAAACTTGTTGAACTCTTGGATGAATCTCTCCCATGGAATAGGTCGGGGCAAAGGTTGCAGCTTAGCCTTCCACCACTGGTTCGCCTCACCAAGGAGGAAAGGTCTCACAGCTGGGTTTTCAGATTGTCAGGGGCTCCATTAAGTTCAAAATAGTTCTCCACTTCATCTAACCATTTTTCAGCCATATCGGGGTCAGACTTGCCTTCAAAAGGCGGCACATTCGCTCGCTTGAGCTTCTCAAAGTTATACTGGCATCTCTTATCGGTTCATAAGGGAGAGAAGGGGCAACTTGCTGAATCATTCCCTGGCCAATCTGAGTTACGGTCTGACAGAATGCTTGGAAATCCAGAATAAGAAGTGGCACTTGCAGAAGAGGGTTTCCTTGAGCTGGTGGGGGATTTTCATTCTGCGGTGGAGGAGGAGGCGGTGGATTCTGATTCTGAGGAGGAGGTGGAGGGACTTGATCTTGAGGTTGTGGAGGGTTTGGTTCGGGTGCATGGGCAGCATCTCTGCGAGGTCTACCACGAGTCCGAACCATCTGTATACGGAGCAGAAAGATATATATATATGTATATGACTGACTGAATTTAGACATGCTTGGAAAAAGAATTTAAAGCAGGAAAGAGTTACTATGCGACATATCAGGCTAGCGGATCAACCAAGGGGACCCTATTTCCAATCTAAGTTGTCTAAGCTAAGGCCATCTCTCTTCTAAGATCATGACGTAATTCTAAGATCAATTCTTAGTTTTCTAAGATCAATTCTTAGTTTCTAAGGCCATCTCTCTTCTAAGATCATGACTTAATTCTAAGATCAATTCTTAGTTTTCTAAGATCGATTCTTAGTTTTCTAAGATCATAACTTAGCTTCTACGTTCTGCCTGAATCTAGAGCCTGGGCTCTGATACCACCTGTAGCGCCTCGTACTCGGCTACCCCTCGTACGGTGCACCCGCCGTACTTTCCCTTTCAGAAAAGTGCAAAGCGTCGATACTTAACTCGTAAAACCCATGGATAAACATGGATTACCATGTCACGATCTTAATAGGTAGATAAAAATATACGGCTGAATTTGAACTTTAATCCGAAAGCGTCAAATCGCGAATACATAGCAAAATTATACAAACTGAACCGATAGAAAACTACACCGCAAAATTATACAAACATTATCCGAAAAGAGTCCGAAAGTAGCTAAGTCTCAAAATGTCCCAAAGGCTCATTAAAAGCTTTCATCATCATTCTCTTAACAGCGACTTCAATAACCTATGGGTATGGCATCCTTGGCTCATCATCAATCCACTCGACTTCATTACCTGGCTCTGGGGGGGAAAATAAATGGGTGAGCGACAAAGTCGCCAGCAAGTATACAATAACACCGTACAATAAAGAGAAAACGGCATACAAGAATCAAACCCCAATTCCTTAAGTTAAAACATACCTGCCAATGCTTTTACGACGCATCATACTTAAAGTCATATCAATACTTAGCTAAGAACTAAATGTCATCACTTAGTTAGATTCTACGTGCTATAGCCAACCCTTATTTCTATGAAAGGTATCATGCATAATGTGTATGAAAATGTGAATGCAATGCAAATGTAACGGGAAACATTCTCTCTTTCATTTAGACATGCTCATAAAAATACTTGAACTTTCTTTCTTTCTTTTAAATCATGCTCATCATAAAACAAGAGTGTGTGTCAGCCTATTATACCGCGGCATGACTAGGTTCTTATAACATGATCACCTTCAGGTCGATTATATCGGACTGGCTCAGTTCTTATACTCTTCAGACCTATTATACCGGGCCTGGATCGGTTCTTACATTTCATCATACCTATATACCGGGCCTGGATCGGTTCTTATACTTCTTCAGATCAATTAACCCCGGATCTGTAGCGGGTTAAGCTGGCCAGAAGGGACAAAATTCTTTCAAAATAGAAACTTTATATAAAACATCGATAAAATCATGAGCATGGAACATATGAACATGTCAATGCAAGTGCATGAGATGCAACATGGTTAAATGCACTTAAACATCATAAACAACTTTCTTTCATGGGCTGGAAAACGATTCCCGCAGCATGTCCTGTATTGTCCGGCCTCAAATCAACCTTTTGAGCCTATTTCCAGAAACTAAAAATATGGACATGCACCACATGATCTTAACTACATTCTGTACAAATTTCATGCGATTTCGACAAGCGTAGGTTACCTCAATAAAAATAATTCCCAACAAGGGTACAACAGAAATTCTGCTGCACTCTCAACTCCATTCCTTACCTTGTGTCCATCCATAAACTCATTATGGGGCTCACTTAGCACCTGTAAATATTTCCTATTTCCTTATGAACAATATTCAAATGCACCATTCACCAAAACAAATCAAAATAAATACGATACAATTCATACAAGCACAAAGGGTCAATCTGTCCTGTTTTCCAGAATGTTACACCAAATTTCCATCAATGGTTTACCATCAAGATCAATAGATAAAATCAATTTCTTTACATGGATACTTAGCTCTATGTCTTAAGTACTTCCTATAAAAATTTCAGGTCAATCCAAGATGTTTAAGGTACTTAAGTAATTTTTCTCCCTAAGGTGGTACGACCCGAAACTGTTTTGACCCCTTGATACTAAAAATTCATTTCTGACCAATCCACAAATGATTTTCCAGAAATTCCAACTCCACAATAAAATAGACATGATAAGATACGACCACACCAAAAATAAGCTCAATCCAACGTTTATAAGGTCCTTAACTAAGTCCATCAATTAGCATAAAATCTGTCCAGGATTCTGTTTTTAACCGACATGCATAGGAGTATCCTTTCCTTCCTAATTTTTGTTCTTTAGCCTATAATCCAAGTTAATGGTCATTCAATGGACATAATAAGGTTTCCCTATACTAATTTAAGTCCTTTTTAGCATGCAAAAGTCATTCATATGGGCTGTTCATTCCTTCTAAACAAAACAGTCCCCTAGTCCAACAATTTCACATATTAGAATCACTAAAATGCTAGGTTTCATACCAATCATGTCTCATTCAATATTAAACATAGGGCAGTCCCTAATCCATCACTTTTAACTATTATTTCAAGTTTAAACATGCTTTCTATTGCAACATAAGAGAGGTCTATCATCCAACCTTTCAAGACATAAGAAAAGGTAACAACTTAGGCATATTTCCACTAAAATCATGTCTTAAGCTTCTAGACATTCAAGTATGCACATAATCACATATATTGTAAGGGGTTAAAGTATACTTGCCTCTTCAAGCTAAAGCTCTTGTCTTTGCTGGGTTATGAAGTGAGATGTGATGAAATCCTTCACCTTCTTCACCTTAAGCATACGGTTTTGATGAAAGGATTCATGTTAGCTTCATTCCTTACCAAAATAAGAATTCACTTAAGGGAACTTGGAATGAGACTTACCTAGATGTCTTCTTGAGTCTTGAAGTTGAAGTTAAACTCCTATCCTCCAAGAGTATAGGGCCGAAATCTTTGTGAGAGTAGGAGGGAATTTTGCTAAGTTTTGCTTGGCTTGCTTGGGAAGAATTTTCTAGATGATTGTAAGATATTTTCTTGCAAAACTTAAAAAAACTAGGAGAGGAGGGAGGCTTGGCCGATTTTTGGAGGGAGAATAGGGAGGTTAGGGTTTCTTGAGTGCTAATCAAGGTTAAGTTAGTATAACCTTGGTTACTTTATTCAAACTATAGTTACTTTATGCTAACCCAAGTTACTTTATTAAATCATGGTTACATTAACCTTGGTTTAGAGAAAAGTAACCATGGTAGGATTTAAAAATCCTCCATGTCTAGACACCAAGGGGGCGGTTTTGGTTGGGGTCTTTATGACCTCAACCATACTACTTCCTTCTTTAATGAGTTGTCTTAACATGTTCCTTAAATGCATGTCTATTTTATTTTCTATTTATTCTTTGCATAATAACTTCTTATCTTATTATTTTAACTAATAAAATTGGCTAGAGATTTCTAGAACATCTCCATGTATAGGCCGAAATTTTTAGGCTTCTTGGGCCATTTGATATTTCTTGTAACTTTAGTTCATATACTATATTGTTTCGTATATTTTATTGTATTCTAAGATTAGCATATGTATGCACACATATTTAATATACACGTACATACATATATATTGGTATGTATGGTTCATATAACTCTACATTTCATGTATTACTTTCTTGAAGTTCCCCTTATTTAATTTGGCTTGGTATCACCTTAATAATGATCAAGTGAAGAGGCTTAAATTGACTTAAGTAACATGCGCTAAAAGAAATTTCCGCTTTCATTCCGTCTCATATTCATAGTTTTCACGTACATGATCGTTGGGGTACAACAGTTTTGATATAAAGATCAACCTTTTTGGTTGAGTATTCAAAGAGAAACACGTTTTGCAAATCAGCAACATTCTGTCCAGATTGACCATCTGAATATTTTTATTTATTTGAAGGGCCAAACGATCTTATTTTTGTCTGATTTTTGGATAGAGTCTTGTTAACTCATTGAAGTTAAATTCTGAAAAGTTTCATAATTTTTAGAGTTGTGTACAATTATTTGTGAATTTTTTGAAAAACGGGGTTCTGAATCTAAGGTGGTTTCAGATTATGTTTTCAAAGGGGATTTTAACAAAGGGTTGTAGTGTAATTTCTGCTAACCACTATTTACCCCCCCCTCTAGTGGTGTTTATTGCAGGTGCACGGTCCAACATTTGATATTAGAGCCAGACCAACACCACTCAAAAGAGCAAGATTCAACACCATACAAGGCCAAGAAACAACGATTCATTATATACTACTTGTCTCAAATCTAAGGTACATACTATGTCTATTGTTTCTCACAAAGGTGAAATGGAAGGTATGTCTACCCAACGCCCTCCTCTTTTTGACGGTAATAATTTTGTTCATTGGAAACTTAGGATGAGGCTATTCTTAATGGCTATAGACATTGATTTATGGTCTATAGTTGAAGATGGGCCGTACATTCCAACGAAAATTGAAGAAGTTAATGAAGTTACACAAGAAGTAGAGAAATATAAAAGTGAATGGTCAAAGCAATGCAATTACTTTTGAATGGACTTAGTGTTTCTGAAGCAGGTTATGTATCGAATTGTACTAGTGCTCATGATATGTGGAAGTCTTTAGTGTTAAAACATGAAAGAACAAGTGGTGTAAAAGAGTCGAAGATAAACATGCTTATGACTGAACTTGAATCTTTCAAAATGTTGCCAAACGAATCCATAACATCTATGGATTTGAGAATTACTAACATCTTTAATGCACTTGAAGCTTGAGGTAAATCTTTTACAAACAATGAGAAGGTTCAAAAGGTGTTGCGAAGTCTTCCTGCTGAATGGGACGGCAATCGAAGAAACAAAGTCAATTACTAAGATGGATGAATTAATAGGATCACTCAAAGTATACGAGGGTAAAATTGAATCAACAAAAATCTGAATTATCAAAGATGTCAAGTAAGTCTGTTGCTTTCAATCATCTGAGTCATCTCATAGAAACAATGATGGAAGTAATAGTGATAGTGAATTAGATGATGATTTAATATTAATAGCTAGAAAACTTAGAAAGTTTTTCAAATGGCCTAATCGAAATAGACAACAGTCTTCTTCATCCTCTTCTCAACCAAAGAAAATAATTTTAATAATAACAAGTGGAATAATAGAGAATTTAAAATGCTATGAATGTGGTCAAAAAGGACACATTTCTTACGATTGTCCAGAAAAGAAATAATAATAACAATAATAAGCAAGTCAAAGACAAGGAGCCTCAATGGTCCAAAACAAAGGAACCAAATGTAAGAAAAGGCAAACGAGCAATGAAGGCGAGCACATGGAGCGACTCATCTGACTCAGAATCAGAAAATGAAGAAGCTCAAGTCTGCTTCGTATCCAGTGAGGTAATATCTTTTCTGATATAGATTCTGATAACGAAATATCATTTGATGAAATGTATGAAGAATTCCTAAAGATGCATGCTCACTGTAAAAGGCTATCTAAAGAGAAAAAGAAACTAACTGAAGAAAATGATAAGTTGAAGACGTCCAACTTGGAATTTTCTGATCAGTTAGAATCTTTTAAACAGAGTCTACTAATACTCTTGATTCTCTTAAGATTAAAATTGAGTCACATAGGAAAAATGAAAATACATTGAAAACTGAAATAATATATTAAAAACTATGTTAGTTAATTGTAAAAAAGAAATAGCACAACTTACTACATCTAAAATAGATTTAGAAAAAATGTTGGAACAGTTTAAGTCTGGAACCAATATGTTAGATACTTTAATTTCGTCACAAAAATATGGAAATGATAAAAAGGGGTTAGGCTATATAGAAGAAAATGACTAGTTAGACAAAAAGACTAATTTTATATCATCTAAGTCTGAATTGCCATATAGTACAACTAAGTCAAATGTACATATTTTGCCTACTCCTTCCTCTACTCATTCTAAGGTAAAAATACACATGCACCTCCAAAAGCATCAAGGCAAAACTTTTCATCTAGATCACATAAAAATTATGCATATATGTATAAAAATGTATCTAAGCAAAATCAAATGCATCCAACTATTATAATACATATAAACCTAAATATAGGCAACATACATATCCTCCTTATAAGACTTATAGGAATTCACATACATCATATGATTATACATACATGGCGCCATTTAAGAAACAAAATCATATGCCTCATACTCATTATCATAGTTGGCCAAAATATGATGCATATAAACCAAGATATAACATGTATGACAATGTAACATCTTTTAAATGGAATCGTCAAATACATGTTAATCCTCTTTATTCAACTTATGAAAAAGCCGAATATGTACCCAAAAGGTACATCCAAGTTTGGATACCCAAAGGGTATATAAACAAGGATGGAACCTCTAACATTCAAGGGCCCAAGTAAAGGGTACCTAAAACTTTGTCTCCATTGTAGGAAAATTGTAAAGAGTATAAGAAGGAGGCAAAGTCAAAGAATCTAAAAACCAAGTGGTTTTTAGATAGCGGGTGTTCAAGGCACATGACGGGTAACCCCAAACTATTCACCGAACTAGAACAAATCGATAATGGAGGAAAGGTGATATTTAGTGACAACAACCAAGGCAAGGTTATTGGAAAAGGAACAATTGGGGACCCTAACACATTTCAAATACGAAATGTGCTGTTAGTAAGCAATCTTTCTTATAATTTATTAAGTATTTCGCAACTTATAGATTCTGGTTATCATGTCTCTTTTCTTCCTAATTGTTGTGATATAAAAAATGAAAAAGGAGAAATTGTACTAAAAGGAAATAGGGATGGTAACATTTACACACTATCACTAAATAACATATTAAATGCTAGGATTAAGTGTTTAGTACCACATGACTTAGATGTGAACTTATGGCATAGACGACTAGGCCATATATGAGTTTCAACCATAGAAAGATTATCTAAGAAGAATCTAATTAGAGGAATGCCTAAGTTAGACTTACATAATTTTCAATTATGTGAAACATGTATTAAAGGAAAACATATAAAAGAGACAATGAAATCAAAACATGAAGTGAATACTAGTCATGTACTAGAACTGCTTCACTTAGACTTATTTGGTCCAAGTAGGACAAGAAGTCTAGGTGGACACTACTATGTGTGTGTCATAGTAGATGATACTCACGATACACATGGACATTGTTCTTAACACACAAAGACGATGCTCCATTGGTAATCGAAAATCTTATTAAGCAACTTGAAAATCTTTATGAAGAAAATGTTAAAAGAATTAGAAGTGATAGAGGTGGAGAATTTAAAAACAAAGATATAATTAAGTTTTGTGAATTACATGGAATAAACATGGAATTCTCACCACCAAGAACACCACAACTCAATGGAGTTGTTGAACGTAAAAATAGAACACTACAAGAAATAGCTAGAACTATGTTGTGTGAAAACAAAGTACCTAGATATTTGTGGGCTGAAGCTGTTAGTTGTGCATGTTATATAATAAATAGGCTTTCTGTTAGAAAGAAATTAAATAAAACACCATATGAGTTATTGAATAATAGACAACCTAAGGTAGATTATCTTAGAGTATTTGGGTGTAAATGTTTTGTACTTAATACCAAAGATAATCTAGATAAATTTGAACAAAAGTCTATTGAATGCATATTTGTTGGATATTCAACTAACTCAAAGGCATATAGGTGTTATAATCATGCATCTAGAAAAATAATTGAATCTATACATGTGAAATTCAATGAGAATGCATATTTTGATTTAAGTGATAAAAAAACAAGAGAATAATGTTGAAAATATGTTTGATGATGATGATATATTACTTGAGCCTGTTCATGATCATCTAGAACCAACTTCCCCTGAACAAGATGTGCATGAACCTTTAGGTGAAATAAATCAAGAAATTTTACAATTGGAAGATAATCTATCTAACTTACAGGATGTTCCAATTGTATATGAAAATGTTCACACGAATGAAACATTTGAACTAGAAGAAGGTGAACCTAGTCAACTTAAGAATTGGTGGCTTATAGAAGATAAACATAAACACCCTAAAGAGCTAATCATTGGTGATCCAAGTGTTGGGGTTTAGAACACGTAGAAACATAAGTCAAGCTGAAGGGCATATCTTAATATCACACTTAGAACCTAAAACTATTAAGGAAAGTCTTAGGCGATTTATCATGGATAGATGTCATGCATGAGGAGTTAACCAATTTATCCGAAATAATGTATGGGACTTAGTGCCTAAACCTGAAAATAAATCTATAATAGGAACAAAATGGATATTTAGAAACAAAATGGATGAACAAGGAAAACATCACAAGAAATAAAGCTAGACTAGTCGCACAAGGTTATAATCAACAAGAAGGTATAGATTATGAAGAAACCTTTGCACCCGTTGCACGACTAGAAGCAATTAGATTGTTACTTGCGATTGCAAGTCTAAGCAAAATTAAGCTCTTCCAAATGGATGTCAAGAGTGCGTTCTTGAATGGATACATCCAAGAAGAGGGTGTTTGTCAAACAACCCCCTGGATTTGAAGATCCAAAGAATCCTAACCATGTTTATAAGCTTAAGAAAGCTCTATATGGTTTAAAACAAGCTCCAAGAGCTTGGTATGATAGATTTGCAAACTTTCTTATTGCAAATAATATCAAGGGGGACCATCGACAACACATTATTGCTAAGAAGAAAAGGTAATGATTTGTTAATAGTTCAAATATACGTAGATGATATAATCTTTGGTTCAACCAACCCTACTTTAATAAAAGACTTCGAAGAATGTATGAAGTCAGAGTTTGAAATGTCAATGGTAGGAGAGTTGAATTATTTCTTAGGACTTCAAATCAAACAAACCCCTCAAGGAATTCACATTAGCCAACTTAAGTATGTCAATGATATGATTAAGAAGTTTGGCTTTTGAAGAGTTGAAACCTACAACTACGCCTATGAGTGTTAGTACCAAACTTGATAAGGATGAAAATGGTAAAACCTTTTGATGACACACTTTATAGGTCTATGATTGGCTCATTGTTATACTTAACTTCATCAAGATCTGATATTATGTTTAGTGTGTGTATGTGTGCTAGGTTTCAATCTTGTCCTAAGGTATCACATTACAATGCAGTGAAAAGATCTTTAGATATCTTAAGCATACACCTCACTTAGGACTGTGGTATGATAGAAATGCTAAGTTGGAATTACACGCATATAGTGATGCTGATTATGGTGGTTGCAAGTTAGATAGAAAATCCACTAGCGGTACATGTCAATTCATAAGAACTAATTTGATCTCTTGGTTTTCTAAAAAGCAAGCTAGTGTAGCTCTTTCTACCACTGAAGCCGAGTATATCGCTTTTGAGTTTATGTACTACCCAAATACTTTGGCTTAAACAGCAACTTAGTGATTTTGGCATTAAAATGAATAAGATTCCAATTTTCTGCGATAGCACAAGTGCAATCAATCTTTCTCGGAATCCGGGTGCTTCATTCTAAGGCCAAACACATTGAGGTGCGATACCACTTTCTTCGCGATCATGTTCAAAATGAGGATATAGTGATAAACCATATAAGAATTGATCACCAAATCGCTGACATCTTCACCCAACCCCTTAATCAAGCCACTTTTGAAAACTTACGAGCCAAATTAGGCATGATGACTTACAATCCCATTGCATAGTTCTATCTTTTGCATGATTTGCAAAATAAAGGGGGAGAGGAGATAGAATAAGAACATGATTTTAGTTGGTAAGTCATGTTTTAGTTGGTAAGTCATGATGAATCATATGCTAAGAGATAGAATAAGAACATGATTTTAGTTGGTAAGTCATGTTTTAGTTGGTAAGTCATGATGAATCATATGCTAAGTTTTTTATTGGTATAAATTTTGGAGCATAGGTTAAGGGGGAGAGTATGAGTTGAGGGGGAGCAGCATACTATTTAAACGTTGAAAACATAGTTGAAAACATTTGGTTAAACTTTTGGTTAAACATTTGGTTAAACTTTTGGTTATAAGTTGTGACATTAAAATCATGTTAGGTTATTTTGAAAATCATCCAAAGGGGGAGAATGTTGAGAAATATGTTTGGATAATTTTCAAAGTCATGATTTTAAGTGATGAATACTTAAAAATGTCACACATGGTGTTATATGTGATTAAAAGTTGAAAAGTTGAACAAGTTGACATCGATCTCTCATGTTGTTGCACATCTATCGATCTATGTACATAGATCTCTCGCATCGATCGATCTATGTAAGGCAGATAAGTTTAAGACCTTTCTGTGAGACATCGATCTCTAAACCTGAGACACATCAATCGGTCGATGTACATCGAACTCTCACTTCGATCGATCGATGTAGGTCAGAGGAAAACTCTGAAACTTTTTGTGAGACATCGATCTCTGAAGCTGAGACACTTCGATCGATCAATGTCTAGGGTTTTTAGAAATAATTTTCTAAAAAGTGATAAAATGATTGTTTTCATTTGTACATGATTTATACATGATCATTATGTGATTATTATGTATTTTTGGTGATTATTATTGTCTTGAGACTAACGTGCCTTGGAAGTTTCTACAACTTACCAAAAAGGGCCAAAATTGGTATTTTAAGTTTTGTAGGAAACATCATATGGTGAAAAATATTTCAAGTGCATATTATTATCTTGGTTATCATGAAAAAGGTGGTATTGTGATTATTTCTGACCATCGGGGTCATTTCTGGAGTTTTATCTCACTAGGGCATTTTGGTCATTTTACCCCCGAAGACAGTCTCGGTATTTTTACTCAAGGAATCTCTTGAGTATCTTATTATATTCATTTCTGGAGTTCATTTAATATATCTTGAAGATTATTTGGTGGTTTTCTATTTTATTCTCTTATTCGATGATTTTATCGACGGTGGCGGGATATGTGACGGTATTCGATGTCACGTTCTATTTTCTCTTGAAGACTCTTATATATATGTTATTGGAGGTTCTTAATCATCATATTTCAGAGATTACAAGGTGTCCTTGGTGCAAGATTCATCACAATATGTCAAGGAGAAATGGGAATTTTGATATTATATGTTGACATAACCATTGTCAACTATTATTTGTTGATTTCTCCTCAAAAATCTGAGTTGGTATACATATACACAGCCTCCAAAATGTGATTATACAGGTGGAGATGATGTTTTTCTCATTTTATGAGTTGGAGACAAGAAGACAAACCAAAAGCAAGCTAGTTGGCAAAAGTTGCCAACTTGAAATTTCAAATTTGAATGTAATGGAGACAAGATTGTTGGAGATGATTATAGAGGTGTTTTAATTCAAAATTCTCAGCCATCACATGGTCTAAAATTTGGAGAGAATATGCCATCAATTCACTCTATAAATAGAAGGCAAGGTGAAGAAGAGAAGACACACACTTGAAAGCAAAAATTGAAGATTGTTGTCTTGCTATTCTCTTCTCATATTTTCGTTTCATACTTTGTGTAGCTAAGGTGTTCCATTTCTAGTTGTTGTCCAGCTACACTATACACACCTTCTTGAGTTAGATTTGTATGATTGATTAGCCAAATTTATAAGGCTACATCAATAGGTGGTAGAGGTGTTGTAACCAAGAGTTGCATAGAAGTGATTATCCAAGTATTGAATAGAGTTGGTGTATAACCCAAGGATCAAGCTTGGATCTTGTTGTAAGGTGTTCATTTGATAGTGAAATTCAAGGAAAGTTGTTCCTTGGGACTGGAGTAGGTCACATTGACCGAACCAGGATAAATTCTCGGCGTTCTTCTCTTGTTTCTTTATCTCAATTTTCTGCCCGTTTTTGACTGCAGTTTTCACACAACTTCTCACAATTTGAAAAAATAGCTAAACATTTTCAAAATTCGTGATTTTTGGTGTAGTTATACTTCAGACTGTTAGCTTTCATTTGCAACAAGAATCACTTGATTTGAGCAAGGGAAAGTTAGTCTTTCAGTCTTTGCAAGATAACTGCTCCAATCTGGATGTAATCTGACCAGTTTTGAGAAAACTTATATTCTGTATTTTTCAAGAGTTGGTTAAGGTCAGGGCCTTTGGGAAACTTCATCTACACATCCTAATGAGTGTTTTGATATAAAGATCAACCTTTTTGGTTGAGTATTCAAAGAGAAACACGTTTTGCAAAATCAGCAACATTCTGTCCAAATCTGTCCAGATTGACCATCTGAATATTTTTATTTATTTGAAGGATCAAACAATCTTATTTTTGTCTAATTTTTGGACAGAGTCTTGTTAACTCATTGAAGTTAAATTCTGAAAAGTTTTATAATTTTTGGAGTTGTGTACAATTATTTGTGAATTTTTGAAAAAAACAGGTTCTAAATCTGAGGTGGTTTCAGATTCTGTTTTCAAAGGGGATTTTAACAAAGGGTTGTAGTGTAATTTCCACTAACCACTATTCACCCCCCCTCTAGTGGTGTTTATTGCAGGTGCACGGTCCAACACTATTCACCCCTCCCCCTCTAGTGGTGTTTATTGTCGGTGCACGGTCCAACAATTGGTATCAGAGCGAGGTCTACACTACTCAAAGAAGCAAGATTCAACACCATACGAACAATACAAAGCCAAGAAACAACAATTCATTATATACTGCTTGTCTCAAATCCAAGGTACATACAATGGCTATTGTTTCTCACAAAGGTGAGTTGGAAGGTATGTCTACACAACACCCTCCTCTTTTTTATGGCAATAATGTTTCATTGGAAACTAAGAATGAGACTATTCTTAATGGCTATAGACATCGATTTATGGTCTATAGTTGAAGATGGGTCGTACATTCCAATGAAAATTGTACAAGTTAGTAAGGTCACACAAGAGGTTGAAAAGTATAAAAGTGAATGGTCATCGGAAGATAAAAGGAAAACGTTCATGAATGATAAAGCTATGCAATTACTTTTGAATGGACTTACAACTTCTGAAGCAGGATATGTGTCAAATTGCACAAGTGCACACGATATGTGGAAATCACTTGTATTAAAGCATGAAGGTACCAGTAGTGTTAAAGAATCAAAAATAAATATGCTTATGACTGAATTAGAGGCTTTCAAAATGTTGTCAAACGAATCCATAATCTATGGATTTGAGGATTACTAACATTTTTAATTCCCTTGAAGCTTTAGGCAAATCATTCACAAATAATGAAAAAGTTCAAAAGGTATCCAAAGGTGACTGCAATTGTGGAGACAAAGTCAATCACTAAGATGGATAAATTTATCGGGTCTCTTAAAGTCTATGAGGTAAAACTAAACCAACGGAAATCCGAGTCATCTAAATCATCAAGTAAGTCAATAGCTTTCAAAACAACTAAAACACATACAAATAATGATGATAGTAATAGTGACACTGAATTAGATAATGACTTGATATTAATAGCGAGAAAACTTAGAAAGTTTTTCAAACGTCCCAATAGGAATAGACAACGTTCTTCTTCTTCTTCTTCTCAACCTAGGAAAAATAACACAAACATATGGTATAATAAAGAATTAAAGTATTATGAATGCGGTCAAAAGGACGTATTTCATATGATTGTCCCACGAAGAAAAATAATAATAATAACAACAATAATAAAGCATCCAATGACAAGGAGGCACAAATGACAAAGTCAAAGGGGTCAAAGTCAAGGAAAGGGAAACGAGCAATGAAGGTGAGCACATGGAGCGACTCATCCGACTCAGAATCCGAAACTGAGGAAGCTCAAGTCTGCTCCGTATCAAATGAGATAATTTATTCATCTGATAATGATTTTGAAAATGAAATGACATTTGATGAAATGTATGAAGAATTTTTAAAAATGCATGCACACTGTAAGAAGCTCTTTAAAGAAAAGAAGAAACTAATTGGAGAAAATGTCAAGTTGAAGACGTCCAACTTGGAATTTTCTGAACAATTAGCCTTTTAAATAAGATTCTACTAATACTCTTGATTCTTTAGAGAATAAAATTGAATCACTTAAGAAAAATGAACAAAAGTTAAAAACAGAAAATAATATGTTAAAGTCTAAGTTGGAAAATTGTGAACGTGAAATAATACAATTTAAGTCTTCTAAACTCAACTTAGAAAAAATGTTAGAACAATTTAAATCAGGCGCTAATATGTTAGATACACTAATCTCATCACAAAAGTATGGAAATGATTAAAACCGGCTTAGGCTATAAAGAAGAAAATGTAAAGTAGATAAAAAGGCTAAGTTTGTCTCATCTATTACAAAGTTGCCGTATAATACAACAAAATCAACTTTGCCTGCTACATTTTCTTCTACACCTTCTTTTACTTATATCAAGGCAAAAATATAATACACACCCACAAATATACACACGCATAAACATACATCTAGGCCAAATTTTGTATCTAGACAACCTAGAAATTATGCATATATATATATATATATAAGAATACAATTAGAAAGAATAAAATATATCCAACTTATTATGAACCTAAGTATAGGAAACACTCATATAAGTCTTATAGAAATGCCTATGAACACACTTATATAGCGCCATTCAAGAAACAAAATCGCATGCCTTATACACATTATAGAAATCGGCCATCATATAATGATTATCAACCATGGCGTAACGTGTATAACAATGCATCTTCACTTACGTGGAATGATCATCTATATGCTAATCCTTCTTATTTTCCAAATTATAATCATGCTAAAAATGTGCCTAAAAGATATGTTCAAGTTTGGATACCTAAGGGATATCTAAACAAAAATAGTGCCCCTAACATTCAGAGACCCAAATAAAGGGTACCTAAAACTTTGTCTCCATTGTAGGAAAACGTAAGGAATGCAAGAAGGAGGCAAAGTCAAAGAATCTGAAAACCAAATGGTTTTTAGACAGTGGTTGTTCGAGGCATATGACGGGCAATCCCAAACTATTCATCGAATTGGAATATATCAAGAAAGAAGGAAAAGTAACATTCGGTGACAACAACAAAGGACAAGTTGTTGGAAAAGGAACAATTGGGGACCCTAACACATTTCAAATACGAAATGTGTTGCTAGTAAGCAATCTCTCTTATAATTTACTTAGTATTTCTCAACTTATACATTGTGGTTATAATGTCTCTTTTCTTCCCAATTCTTGTGATATAATAAATGAAAAAAGAGAAACGGTTACCTTAGAAGATAACATGTTAGATGCTAAGGTTAAGTGTCTAATATCACATGACTTAGATGTGAATTTATGGCTTAGAAGATTAGGCCATATAGGAATTTCAACCATTAAGAAATTATCTAAGAAGAATTTAATTAGAGGAATGCCTAAGTTAGACTTAGATAATTTTCAAATGTGTGAAACATGTATTAAAGGAAAACACATTAAAGAAACATTAAAATTGAAACATGAAGTGAGTACTAGTCATGTACTAGAATTGCTTCACTTAGACTTATTTGGTAAAGTCTAGGTGGACACTACTATGTGTGTGTCATAGTAGATGATTACTCACGCTACACATGGACATTGTTCTTAACACACAAAGACGATGCTCTATTAGCAATTGAAACACTTATTAAGCAACTTGAAAACATTTATGAAGAAAATGTTAAACGGATTAGAAGTGATAGAGGTGGAGAATTTGAAAACAAAGATGTAATCAAATTTTGTGAACTACATGGAATTAAACATGAATTCTCACCACCTAGAACACCACAACTCAACGGAGTTATTGAACGTAAAAATATAACAATTCAAGTAGTTGCTAGGACAATGCTTTGTGAAAATAAATTACCTAAATATTTATGGGCTGAAGCTGTTAGTTGTGCATGTTATATTATAAACAGGCTTACTATTAGAAAGAAATTAAATAAAACACCTTATGAATTGCTAAACAATAGACTACCTAAAATAGATTATCTTAGAGTATTTGGATGTAAATGTTTTGTGTTAAACACTAAGGATAATCTAGATAAATTTGAACAAAAGTCTATTGAATGCATATTTGTTGGATATACAACTAACTCAAGAGCATATAGGTGTTATAATCCTGCATCTAGAAAGATAATTGAATCCATACATGTAAAATTCAATGAAAATGCATGCTTTGAAGTTAGTGATAAAACTCAACATAAACCTGAGAATAATGTTGAAAATATGTTTGATGATGATGTAATACTTGAGCCTGTACTTGATCATCTAGAACTAACTCCCTCTGAACAAGACATGCATGAACCTTTAGATGAAATAAATTAAGAGACTTTGCAATTGGAATATAATACAACTAATGATCCAATTACATATGATAATGTTCACACTAATGAAACATTTGAACAAGATGAGGGTGAACCTAGTCAATCTAGGAATTGGTGGCATCCTGAAGAATTAATCATTGAGGATCCAAGTGTTAGGGTTAGAACACATAGAAACATAAGTCAACTTGAAGGACATAGCTTAGTCTCACACATAGAACCTAAGAATGTTAAGGAAGCCTTAGATGACATATCATGGATAGATGCTATGCATGAGGAATTGAACCAGTTCGCAAGGAACAACGTATGGGACTTAGTACCTAAACCTGAAGACAAGTCTATCATAAGAACTAAATGGATCTTTAGAAATAAAATGGATGAACAAGGAAATATTACAAGAAACAAGACTAGGCTAGTCGCACAATGTTATAATCAACAAGAAGGAATAGATTATGAAGAAACCTTTGCACCAGTTGCACGACTAGAAGCAATTAGATTGTTACTTGCGATTGCAAGTCTAAGCAACATTAAACTCTTCCAAATGGATGTCAAGAGTGCATTCTTGAATGGATACATCCAAGAAAAGGTATTTGTCAAACAACCCCCGGATTCGATGATCCAAATAATCCTAACCATGTGTACAAGCTTAAGAAATCTTTATATGGTTTAAAACAAGCTCCAAGAGCTTGATATGATAGATTTGCAAACATTCTTATTGCAAATAATTATCAAAGGGGAACCATAGACAACACATTGTTCCTAAGAATAAAAGATAATGATTTGTTAATAGTTCAAATATATGTAGACGATATTATCTTTGGTTTAACTAACCTTATCTTAGTAAAAGACTTTGAAGAATGTATGAAGTCAGAATTTGAAATATCAATGGTAGGAGAGTTGAATTTATTTCTTAGGACTTCAAATCAAACAAACCCCTCAAGGAATTCACATTAGCCAACTTAAGTATGTCAATGATATGATTAAGAAGTTTGGCTTTGAAGAATTGAAACCAACACCTATACCCATGAGTGTTAGCATCAAACTTGATAAGGATGAAAATGGTAAACCTTTTGATGACACACTTTTATAGGTCTATGATTGGCTCATTGTTATACTTAACTGCTTCAAGACCTGATATCATGTTTAGTGTGTGCATGTGTGCTAGGTTTCAATCTTGTCCTAAGGTATCACATTATAATGCATTGAAAAATATCTTTAGATATCTTAAGCATACACCTCACTTGGGACTTTGGTATGATAGAAACGCTAAGTTGGAATTGTGCGCATATAGTGATGCTGATTATGGTGGTTTCAAGTTAGATAGAAAATCCACTAGCGGTACATGTCAATTCATAGGAACCAACTTGATCTCTTGGTTTTCTAAAAAGCAAGCTAGTGTAGCTCTTTCTACCACTGAAGCCGAGTATATGGCTTTGAGTTTATGTACAACCCAAATACTTTGGCTTAAACAGCAACTTAGTGATTTTGGAATTAAAATGAAAAAGATTCCAATTTTCTGCGATAGCACAAGTGCGATCAATCTTTCACGGATTCCGGTGCTTCATTCTAAGACCAAACACATTGAGGTGTGATACTACTTCCTTCGAGATCATGCTCAAAATGAGGATATAGTTATAAATCATGTAAGAACTGATCATCAGATAGCTGACATCTTTACCAAACCCCTTAATGAAACAACTTTTGAAAACTTACGAGCCAGGTTAGGTATGATGACTTACGATACCATTGCGTAGTTCTATCTTTTGCATGATTTGCAAAATAAAGGGGGAGATAGAATAAGAACATGATTTGAGTTGGTAAATCATGCTAAGTTTCAAATGGTATAAGTTGAGCATAGGTTAACGGGGAGAGTATAATTTAAGAGAGAGCGTACTATTTAAAAAAAAAGTTTGATAAACAATTGGTTATAAGTTGTGACATTAAAATCATGTTAGGTTATTTTGAAAATCATCCAAAAGGGAGAGAATGTTAAGAAATATGTTTGGATAATTTTCAAAGACAGGATTTTAAGTGATGAATTCTTAAAAATGTCACATATGGTGTTATAAGTTATTAAAAGTTGAAAAAGTTGAAAAAGTTGACATCGATCTCTCAGGTTGTTGCACATCGATCGATCTATGTACATAGATCTCTCACATCGATCGATCTATGTAAGGCAGTGAAAGTTCAATACCTTACTGTGAGACATCGATCTATAAACCTGAGACACATCGATCGATCGATGCACATCGATCACTTCGATCGATCGATGTAGGTCAGAGACAAAACCTGAACCTTTCTGTGAGACATCGTCTCGGAAGCTTAGGCACTTCGATCGATCGATGTCTGGGATTTTTAGAAATAATTTTCTAAAATGTGATAAAATGGTTGTTTTCATTTGTATATTGTTTATACATGCTCATTATGTGAATCTTATGTGACTTTGATGATTTTAAATGTATTGTGACTAACACGTCTTGGAAGTTTCTACAACTTATTAATAAGGGCAAAATTGGTATTTTGAGTTT
>AP025042.1:34497843-34585776 GCA_036186865.1 Eustoma russellianum | reverse complement strand
TTGCATGATTTGCAAAATAAAGGGGGAGATAGAATAAGAACATGATTTGAGTTGGTAAATCATGCTAAGTTTCAAATGGTATAAGTTGAGCATAGGTTAACGGGGAGAGTATAATTTAAGAGAGAGCGTACTATTTAAAAAAAAGTTTGATAAACAATTGGTTATAAGTTGTGACATTAAAATCATGTTAGGTTATTTTGAAAATCATCCAAAAGGGAGAGAATGTTAAGAAATATGTTTGGATAATTTTCAAAGACAGGATTTTAAGTGATGAATTCTTAAAAATGTCACATATGGTGTTATAAGTTATTAAAAGTTGAAAAAGTTGAAAAAGTTGACATCGATCTCTCAGGTTGTTGCACATCGATCGATCTATGTACATAGATCTCTCACATCGATCGATCTATGTAAGGCAGTGAAAGTTCAATACCTTACTGTGAGACATCGATCTATAAACCTGAGACACATCGATCGATCGATGCACATCGATCACTTCGATCGATCGATGTAGGTCAGAGACAAAACCTGAACCTTTCTGTGAGACATCGTCTCGGAAGCTTAGGCACTTCGATCGATCGATGTCTGGGATTTTTTTAGAAATAATTTTCTAAAATGTGATAAAATGGTTGTTTTCATTTGTATATTGTTTATACATGCTCATTATGTGAATCTTATGTGACTTTGATGATTTTAAATGTATTGTGACTAACACGTCTTGGAAGTTTCTACAACTTATTAATAAGGGCAAAATTGGTATTTTGAGTTTTGTAGGAACATCACATGGTGAAAATATTTCAAGGGTGTATTCTTATATTATTTATCATGACAAAGGTCATATCATGATTATTTCTGACCATCCGGGTTATTTCTGGAGTTTTCATATACCAGGGGTATTTTGGTCATTTCACCCCCGAGGTATTTTTGGTATTTTCACTCAAGGAATCTCTTGAGCATATTATTATCTTCATTATGGAGCTGAGTTATTATTACTTTGAATATTATATAGTGATTTTTATCATATTTCTCTCAAATGATGATATTGTTGACTATAGCGGGATATGTGACGATTTGAGACATTACAAGGTGGAATTTTCGGCCAACAAAGTGATGCCAAGGTGGACGAATTATGTTGTCTCATTTTGCCAAGTGTACAAGTCCAACCAATGATGTGAAGACATTTGGATTTGATGATGAAGATGGTGACACATGTGCATTATTATCTACAAGGCTCAAATCACACTAAAAATAGAGGCAATGGTGAAGAAGATGAAACACACTTGAAGCTCACAATCATTTGTTGAATTGTCTAGCTATCATCTTCTTGTTGTTGTTGTTCTTATTCCATTCTTTGTAGCAAAGGTGTTCTTGTTGTTTTTGTTGTGCTACAAGCCTCTTGAGCTTCATTTGTAAGATTTATTATCCATTCTTATAAGGCTATATCAATAGGTGGTAGACGTGTTGCAACTAAGTGTTGCTTAGAAGGTGATTATCCAAGTCTTGAATAGGGTTGGTGTATAACCCAAGGATCAAGCTTGGTTCTTGTTGTAAGGTTATTCATTTCATAGTAAAATCCAAAGAAAGGTGTTTCTTAGGACTGGAGTAGGTCACATTGACCGAACCAAGATAAATCCTTGGTGTTCTTGTCTTGTTTCTTCATTTCTGTTTTCTGCCTGTTTTTACTGCAGTTTTCACACAATTTCTCACAATTTGAAAAAATAGATAAACACTTTTAAAATTCGTGATTTTTGGTGGAGTTATACTTCAGACTCTTAGCTTTCATTTGCAATAAGAATCACTTGATTTGAGCAAGGAAAAATTAGTCTTTCAGTCTTTTGTAAGATAATTGCTCCAATCTGGCTGCAACCTGACCAGTTTTGAGAAACTTGAATTCTGTATTTATCAAGAATCGTTTAAGGTCAGGGCCTTTTGGAAACATTATCTACACATCCTAAGGAGTGTTTTGATAAAAAATCAACCTTTTTGGTTGAATATTCAAAGACAAACACGTTTTGCAAAATTAACAACATTCTGTCCAATTCTGTCCAGATTGACCATCTGAATCTTTTTATTTGTTTGAAGGGACAACGATCTTATTTTTGTCTGATTTTTGGACAGAGTCGTTTTAACAAATTGAAGTTTAATTTTGAAAAGTTTCATAATTTTTTGAGTTGTGTACAATTAGTTTTGAATTTTTCAAAAACAGGTTCTGAATCTGAGGCAGTTTCAGATTCTGTTTTCAAAGGGGATTTGTACAAAGGGTTGTAGTGTAATTTCTGCTAACCACTATTCACCCCTCCCCCTTCTAGTGGTGTTTATTGCAGGTGCACAGTCCAACAGAGAGAAGGAAGGGAATTCTCTTGAGTAATAAAGAGTGAAATGAGTATAGGGTGAAGTGGAAGATGTTCTGCCCTTTTTATCTTATGGCCAAAATTTTGAGAGAGAAAGTGGGTGGGGGAATATTCCTTATATTTGGTTCAAAAGAGGAAGAAATGATGGTGATGTGGAGAATGGTAAGTTTGCATGAATAGTCATTTGGTGAGGGTAATGGTGGTGTAAGAGAAAGGATAGAAAGTGGAGGAAGAGTTGCATAAGAAATGGAACTGATGGATGAAGCAAAATATTCCCTCTTGGCCTTGAATACCCTCTGGTGGAGAGGAAATTAAAGATGAGAATGCTTGATTAGAGAGAAGGGGGAGTGCTGAAGAATTTTTAAGTGAGAGTGAGTTGAAATAAAAATGGGATGGGATTATGGCATGAAGTGGAGATTTATTTCTTGGTTTCTCCTGCTCTTGGCCGAGATCATGGGGTTGTAGTAGGGGGAATTTACTCATTTCTTTTATTTTGGAAGTGGAGGTGTAAGAGGGTTGTAAGACATGCATGATGAATGATTGAGTGAGGGTGATTAAAGGTGTCAGAACTTATGATAATGGTGTTGTCTTCCTCCTTCCTTATGTGAGCGAAATTTGAGGAGGGAAGGGAAAGTGGTGAATTTCATCATGGATGAAAAGAAAGTGAAGTGATGTGGATAATTTGCATGTATTTTAGTTGGGCAGGAATGGAGTGTTGTAAGGTACCCTAATTTTCTATCTTTTTCATCGAATAATGGCCATGTAAAGATGTAAGAAATGAGTGATGGCGTCTTATGGAATGTAGGAATGTGACTTTGTATAAGACTTGCATGTGTGGTGAGTGGTGAAATTGGATATTGGAAGAAGGTAATTTCTCCTTCTTTGTCTTACTTGGCGATCAAGTAGGGGTTAGTAGGGGTAAGAATGGACAATTTTGACCCACCATATTTTCTATGTCTTAACTTACCCTATATATTTATTTAAATGAAAAAGATAATTTGTGTCCTACTTGTATTCCTGTTTAGTTAAATTATCTAGGTCACTTTGTTACCTAAAGGTTTTGGTTATTTATTTTAGTACACGCTTAAAATCTTTACCTATATCGCTTAGCGCGGCATAACATCCTCACCCTAATTCCGTCGTAATTTTCTTCGTTCTTGTCTACTAACGGTGCAGGGGTGCGAGTCGTAACACACAAAATTATCATCAAACACATAAGCATGTCTAAGGATGGAAATCATGAAAATAAAGCAAGTAGACCATAAAAATCTATGTAGGCCGTGTATATATATGTAGATATATGAAATAATGATCATCAAAATCACACATATGATCAACTATGTTCGTCATGCTTATGATGCATACATAAACATACTAAAACAAGATCATCAAACATATGAAACCAAAATGCCATAGAAAATAAACATTGATGATCATCATGGAAAAAACCATGAATAAACACATCCAAGTCATCTTCTTAGTACACTTTTCTTAGCATGTCATAGATCTTCATTTTCCTTCTTTATCTGTCATATTTATCACATAAGAGTATTCATCTACATATAATCTCATTTTTCATTTATATGGCCGGTGTATATATATAATATTTAACACTTTATACATCACTTAAGAACATAATTTTTACATACTCTTGATACTAAAACCTTGAACATATAGCATGAATGATCCAACTTTATATGAACATATATACTTAGATCTTCAAAAACCATGAAAGATCTAGAAAGAATACTTGCCCTTATCACTTAACCCTTAAATAAAAGTGAAGATTTCTTCACATGGCTTGAAAAAAATCTTTCTCTTCCTCCCTTTATGAACCCACGGTTAGGACAAAGATAATGGAGGGTTAGTGTGCAACTATGAAAATGAATAAATGGAAGAAGACTAACATAGCTTAGATGGTGTTCTTACCTTGCTTTCTCTTTCTCTTTAACTCCCCCTACACCCATGGTTTTGATGCTAATAGTAGGGAGGATGTTGTAGCTAATGTTTTGAGTGAAGGAATAGAATAAAGAGAACAAAAATACACCTTGGTATGGCCTTGTGTAGTTCTCGGCTAGGAGGAGGAAAATAGGGCTTGGAGAGTTGTCTCTTGCTTGAAGGAAGAATAAAATTTTAAGAGTGTAGTAGGAAGTGAAGTGTGGAAGAAAGAGAGGAAGTGTTCTATAACTGGGGGCAATTTTCAGCCAATAGAGGGAAAAGAGGGAAGGAGGAAAAATGGAAGAAGTGGAGTGGTTAGGAAAGGGTAAAGAAAATGATGGTTGCTTGTGGGGAAATTTGGAAGACTTCTTTCTTCTTGTTCTAGGCCTTTATGGCCGATTTTCCCTTCCTTTTCTTTTTTTTCTTCTTCTTCCACAAATATCTTCTTATGTATTATTTTCGTTTTCCTTTTGTTTAAGTAGTCTAAAATACTTGTGTCATGTCTTTCTTTTTTACGTTAATGTATTCTAGGTTATAAGTTGTAATATGTTGTAGTGTTTTAACTCCTTTGACTAAATCGTCACATTCGTTATCAAATTTTGTCGTATACCGATATTTTGTATGTTTAATACAAGTGAAAAATTTACATGTATGTAATCACGATAAGAAATACTTATCGAAGCAACGAAATTTTTCGAGACGTGTGGAATGCGAGAGCAATGTGAGATGAAACAACATGTATCTACAAAATAATTTTCACTATTTATGTATAGTTTATAAAACTGATAGTGAGACGAATTCTTATATACCGTAATTATGGTTTCAGATGGATGAGGTGTTTGGACCAAAATGTGTATATTGTATAAGAGGTATACCATATAATTGTTAACAAGTACATGAGTGATTAAGTCACCCACCGAAATTTGGGTGAAATGATGTACACTGTAATAATGGTAGCAAAGTGATGTTAGTGGTTGGATGATTATGGTACACATATAAAGCATATGTTGTCCGTAATTATGGTGTATGAAGAAAGTGTCGTTGAAAGAATCAAATAGTTATTGAATCTAAATTTAATCAAGAAATTAAATTTGGTTATTGAACTAACAAGTACAATTTTTATCTCCATGAAAAACAGTTGAGTGATTGTATATTTGGCGATCAGGAGTGACATGTTCCCGACGCATGTATATGCTTCTTCCTTGCTTATTTTGATTACTAATGGAATCGGAAACATCAAACAGAATAGCGTTGAGCAACGTCAACAAGAAAACGTTGGCCTTCTTCAGAAGGCGAAGGATTACAGAAGAAAGTGTGAGACAATCTTGTTCGAGAAGACACATTAGGAACAATCATTATCATGAATTTCGAGCACTTAATCGATCTATAGAAAGGCTGCAGAGTGTGATGGTAGAGACACAGAGATAAACAAGGATCTGAAACATAAACTTAATGACATGGAACTTGAAATTGAACGTATTTGAGATCAAGTGCATCTAACATGAAGCTATTGAATTATTCTTTTTTGTATTGTCACAATGGTGTTCTTATTCTTATATTATTCATGACTCAGTGAAGAATATGAACATGTTGAATTATATGTTTATTGAAGTTTATCATAATATTTAATTTTGAGCTTGTATAAGTATATATGTGTTGATAAATGTAGCAGTATTACATGCATACGTAAGAATAATACGGCGCATATATAACCTTAATATGGTGTATCGCATCGGACAAAATATAAAGATTGGAAGTTAATTATGTATCCGAAGTTTTGTGTCTCTGTGACTTGGTGAATGCTAAAAAATGTATTTCAACTCCTAAGAGTTGGAATGGATGCTTTGTAAGTGATTTAATAGACATACATACATAACGTGGTCCAATGCGTCGATTTGACTTCTTTTTGTACTACGAACCTGTCTACATGTAGTATAGGTATAAAAGGTGCATAAATACATCCGTATTTAAACAATTGAATTAGTATGGAGTCACTATATATTCAAATCTCTGGTAAGAGAAGTTAAACTGGTTTACCTTTAGTCATTTGATAAGAAAATGACAAAACATGAGTTAGACTATCAAACCGTTAGAACAAGAGGGAGAAATTTCGAAAAAAAATATTGAAAAACTAAGAAAACCTGTTGAGGGTGCTGAGACTTATAAAATTTGAGATTCGCTTGCAATATGATGAAACTGTACGGCTCCGTCAGAAATTAGAAGAAGCTGAATTCGAATTCAAACGACTGAGAAAAAGCTTGAAGACATTCCTCCTGCTTACCCACCGGTTTTGTCATTGAGAATTCTATGTGAATTAGTTGCATTCTATAATGTAGAATATGCACGGGATGCGATTCTTAATAGTTCAATGTTGCAGGGGCTTTACCAAGGGGCGAGCTTTTACCAATTTCAAAAATCTTAGATTTTAGAGAATCCATATGGTGAATTCTGAGCTAAACAATTTCATATGAGCTAAAAGACAAAAAATTCGTAAAAACCGAATCTACTAAATCAACTTCAAGATATGTAGATTTGAAAAAGCTAACAAGGAAAGTTTAACCAAATCTACTAAATTAACATTAAGATACGCAGTTAGAGCTACCTCAAGATGACATGTGTATTTGTAGTTATGTTTTTTAATAGCTTTTCCCTTTTTGATGTTGTTTGTTGGTGGATGTAACTTGTAAGTAGTTGTTAAATTTTGAAATATATGAAACTATAATGTGAACATGTTTTTGCTTTTAGTATATGTAGGCTTGGAATCCGAATTACGGTTTTTGTTGGTTTTAGTAACAATGAGAAGAAGACGGAGAGGTGTGGGTTGTTTTTCAAAATACAGTCGGTTTTTTTTTTTTTTTTATCAAAAGGATCACTACATTAAATAATGAAAGTCCAACATTTAAAAGATAGTATCTTAAAAGGACACACAAGTAATTTACAAAACAATTGTAGCAAGCCGCAATTTTTTTGTTTCACACGGGTAATTTAACGAACAATTGTAACGAGCCTCAATTTTTTGTATCCTCTTAGAGTGTCCTGGTTTTCTTTCTCTCAACAACTAGATTTTTCATTCACACATGTCTCACACAAAATAGCTAGATACAGTGAGAGTATAGCAATATTCTGAAGCTCAAATCACATGTCAAACGCTAAAAGTTCTTGGCTTATGGATTTTTGATAACCGCTGTCACATGGTTATTTTTTTTTTCAATAAATAAATCGAAATTGAGGGTATTAATTATTGTATTTCCAAGGTTTCTCAAGCTGTTTAACTTTTTTTGGCAACTTTTCTCATTGTCTATTAAGTGTAGCTCTCTCAATTTCGCTCTTTTGTGTTTTCTACTTCCAAGTATTCACTATAAACCATATTTATCGGTCACTACAACCTTTAATTCTGAGCTCTTTTTCTAATAATTCTGGTTAAATGATTTTTTTTACTGTCATTTCTCTGATTTTTCTATTATTAACAAAATGAGAAATGAAAATGATTTTTAAAATGTATGAAACTTTTTTCAAAAAAGATAGTAATAGATTTCTATGCCGTTTTACTTAAATAAGTCACTGAAGTGACTTTGGCGATACATGTTTAAAAAACTACTACAAAATATTACAGAAAAAATTTAGTGGGCTAAAAATTTCACTTAAAATAGATTAATTATTGCTAATATTTTCCCCCCTTAAAATATGGAGCCATTACTTCAATAAAGTGATGCGTAAAATGTAAGAATTAATTATAATAATTGTAATTGATTACAAGAATCTCGTAATTTATTTATAAATTACTAACGTTGATTACATGTGTAAACGTATCCGTATGTTTTATTAGCTAGATACGTTGCAATTATTAAATGCATTAATGATAAGACTTGATTCTGATTGATTGACCATCAGAATAATTCCTTGATGGAAGGAATTAATTATCGGTCAAATATGAAAAGCGGTCCCTAGCCTAGCATATAAATAAAGAGGTTGTGATATTACATCAATCCAAGCAATCCAGCATTCAGATAGGTATAGGCTAGAAAACTCTATTTCCTATAGGAGTTCATCACAGCAACAGGCTTCCAGTTTGAAAGCAACGGATAATCGATAATGGCCGGAGGTAATTTTTATGCTTTCGCTATATATTTTGGCCTTACATTTGGTATCAGAGTCACATTTGACCATATGGTTTGTATTTAGAAAAAATTTTCCGTATCATTTAATGCAACTTAATTGTTTAAAAATTACGGGATTGTAATTTTCCAGGCTTCAATATTGAAATTATGCATACGGCTGTAGATTTGTTATTGATATGTGGTAATATCTCAAATTGGAGAATTTGATTTGGTTGCTGGTTCTCGTAAGGAAGCTTAATGGGATTACACTTCTGTGATTCTCTATGCCGTTGACTAACAGGATCAACATGTTAATTAATTTTTTTTGCCATATAGAATCTAAAAAAACCATGGGATCAGTAAAGATTAAAGCTGAACAAGTTTATGTTATTGCCTTAATCTTTTTTATTTTGTTGCTATATTTCTGGGATCCTGGTAGCTAAATTAAGATTTACAGCTAATCAAGCATCAATTTTTACGGACATATTTTAATTCGATAAACTGGAGGTAAGCTATTCAAATTATGGATTTTGTTGTTTTTGTTGCCAAGAAAATTTAGTTTTTTTTTTGTTTTTTTGGTGTTTCTGTATTTTGGTTGCTGAAAATCATCAAAGTGGAAGCATTTGTTGATTTACAAAATAAAAAATAAAAAAGCGGCAGAAAGAATTGGCAGCGGCGGGCGCGTGCATAAATGGCGGTCCGCGACAGGTAAGGCACGTGCCACTAACGCGCCATTCAGGAAATATTTTTTTTAGAAAAATCTGGCACGTGAATTTCATGCACCATCCCGAAAAATTTTTTGTCACATCGTAACATTTTTGGTACCGTAAACTTAATTTCGTCGATATAAGTTTTCTAAATTTTTCGGTATGTCGAAACCCTAACAAATTCGATAACAGACGTTATCGAACATATGATGAAACTTAAATAACTTCGTCGTAAAAACTTAAGTGTAGATAAAATTAAGTCAAAATAAAAGACATGAGACAATGTTTTTCCAGTACTTAAACAAATGGAAAATAAAAACAAGAGATAACAAATAACTAGAGTGGAAGAAAAAATAAAATAAAAAAATATATATACATATATTTAGGCGGCCAAAGTAGAGAAAGAGAAAGAAGGAAGTGTGGTTAGGAAAACATTCCAACAAAATACTCAGTGTAGAAAATTATGTAGAAACCAAATGATGGTATTTCGTCTCATTCTACCCACCCAAATTTCTCATGGCCGAAATGTCCATACATATAGGAAGAAAATATTTCTTCCATTTAGTATACCGCTACACAAAAAAATCCTACACACTTTTATCCTAATCATCACATATTTTTCCCACTTTCTTCTACCACATAAGACGAGCCACCAAGCCTCTCATTCTCCCTCCATAGGCCGGCCTCCTTATCTCCAGGAAAGACAAGACAATTACTTTTCTTCCACTCATAATAACCCATCATCACACCTAAAACCTAATACCCCAAATAATTATCATTACACAATGAAGATTTTTTTTTTCCTCCTCCTCCCTCTCACATTTCGGCCGAATGGCCTTAGAAAAGGGGTAACCCTTCCTTCATTCTTCATTTCACACTTAAACAAATTCTACATTTCATCCAAACATCCTCTCTTCTCTCTCTTCCAAACAACAAGTCTTCCACTCCCTTTTCCCCTTCATTTGGCCGAGAGTTCCCCCAAGAGAACAAGAGAAGACAAAATTTTCGTTTCATCCAGCATAGACTTCTCCAACACAAAGTTCAAAAACCCTCAATCATCCAAGGGTGATTCAAGAAGGTTTTAGGGTTAAGAATCAAGGAGAACAAGGTAAGAAACTCTATGTAGCTTAAGTTAAACTCTTCCATTTATTTGGCTTTATAAGTTGCTCACTAACCATACAATTTTTGCCATACAAACCATGGCTACCAAGAAGGAGGAAGAAGTGTTTTTCTTCCAAAACCAAGTGAAAAAAGCCCTCATCTTAAGAGTAAGAAAAGTGAACCAGGCAAGTACTCTTCTTAGATCCTTCATAGATTTTCAAAGACCAAGTATGTATGTTTATATCAAAGTTGGATCGTCATGTAGTATGTTCAAGTTTTCACCATAAGAACATGTAAAATCTATGTTTTATGTGATTTACATATATATATATACATATATATATATATATACATATATATATATATACATATATATATATATACATATATATATATATACATACATATATATATACATACATATATATATACATACATATATATATACATACATATATATATACATACATATATATATATATAGATACATATATATATATATACATATATATATATATGCACACCATACATATACACGGCCACGTACACAAAAATATAGACTTCAAGTAAAAAATGACATAAAAAGAAGATTCCTAGAAGATATATGTAAGGAAAGGAAGTGAAGATATAAATAATGTTAAGGAAAAAAGTACAAAGAATACAACTTTGGCATGTTTGTTTATGTATTTCTTTATGATGATCATCTAGAATGCATCTTCTATGTTATTTTTTTTCCATATGATTTAAGACCATGTTTTTAGCGTGTTTACGTATGCATCATAAGCATGATTTACATACATGTTGTAAGTGTTTTTGATGATCCATCATCTTCATATATATATATATATATATATATATATATATCCTACCACGGGAGGCATGTATGGTTTCTACTCTAAATTATCCAGTTTAAAGCGCGACATTCAACGTTGGAACAAAGAGATCTTTGGTAATATTTTTTCCAATGTTCAGCAGGCAGAATCGGTCCTTTCGCATGCAGAACGGGTCTGGGATGAGACCCCTACTGAAACAAACCGAATTCAATATCATAAAGCAAAAGCTGATTATCTCCAAGCATCTTCATATGAATTACGGTTTTGAAAGCAGAAATCTCGGGTCAAATGGTTACAGGAGGGTGACACGAATACACATTATTTCCATTCAATTGTAAAAGGGAAGCGTTTACAGTTGCGAATTCAACAAATTCATGATGCTAATGGTGTTCTCTATACAACACAAAATGACATTATGGCTGAAGAAGTATCTTTTTACAAAACACTATTTGCCCGTGATCCTACACATTCTTATGAGGACATCCTCTGTCACATTCCCTGGGTGGTATCTTCGGAAGATAATATGCACCTCACGCGATTACCCATGGAACCCGAAATAAAAGAGGCAGTTTGGCATTTAGATCCTACTAGCGCAGCCGGACCTGATGGTTTTAATGGACAGTTTTATAGATTATGTTGGTCAATCATCCATACTGACGTGGTAAAAGCAGTACAAGAATTTTTTCTGGGTATCCCTCAGCCTAGAGTGATGGCTTCTGCGTTAATTACACTGATTCCTAAGAAACAATCTCCTGCTACATTCAGTGACTTTAGACCAATCTGTTTGACTAACTTTCTGAGTAAAGTGTGTACCCGTATCATTGCTAGCAGATTGGGCGATATCATTTCAAGGCTAATTTCTCCAGAGCAAACCGGTTTCCTCCCAGGCTCTGACATCTCAACGCAAGTTCTTATGGCTCGGGAAATGATACATATACTGGATAAGTGCGGATCACAGGTATGTTTGAAACTGGATATGATGAAAGCATTTGACAGAGTCAGTTGGGAATACTTGGAAAAATTATTAAGTACTTTCGGTTTCACTCCTTTTTTTTATCCGGATTATTCTCAACCACTTGCGCGCAACCACACTGGCAGTCCTCATTAACGGGCAACCAACCTCCACATTTCAGCCGTATCGGTGTGTAAAACAAGGGGATCCTCTATCTCCGTTATTGTTTATTTTATCTTCAGAAGGATTTAGTAGAGGATTGAAAGCCTTAACCGCCACAGGATACTTACAACCTTTTCGTTTAGGCCGCATACCGTTTACTATAACACACTTGGCATATGCAGATGACTTACTGATATTTTTACGAGGTACACAGCATAATCTCCGACGGTTTCATGCCTTCCTCACTCAATATGAAACAGCTTCAGGGCAAAAAGTAAATTTTCAAAAAAGCAATATGATTCCATCGGCTAATATGACTTCCAGGCAGCGACGGAGTTTGGAAGACATTATTCATATGAATGTTCCTCATTACCATTTAAATACCTAGGTTCCTACTTACACAAAGGTATTTCCCGCGCTAGATATTGTGTTCCTTTATTGCAGCATATTGATGACAGGCTCCATGGATGGCACACTAGACTGCTCTCGTATGCGGGTCGATTAGTATTATTACGTTCTGTCATATCAGCCTTGCCTTTACATATAATTGCATCTGGTGGACTGCCTAAATCAATTATTCGAATTATACATCGGAAAATGGCCTCCTTTTATTGGGGTCCTCGATACCACTGGGTTTCATGGAATACAATTTGTGCGCCTCAGGATGAAGGTGGCTTAGGGATTCGGGACCTAACCAGATTGCAGCAAGCGTATCACTGTCGTATTTGGTGGACATATCAGCAACACTCTACACTTTGGAGTACCTATATGCATGCTAAATATGGTCTTTGGGGAGATTATTTGCCACGTTTGCCGGATTCACCGATATGGAAACTTATTTGTCTTATCCACCCTTTCTGTCTAACACAGTCGATAGGAAATGACAGACATCTCACATGGCTACACACACCAACTGGAGAATTTACATTACGCAGCGCATATGATGTTTGTCGCCTTCCTCGCCCAAAGCTTCTCTCGGCAAAATTCATTTGGTATAAGCATCACGGCCCAGTTATTAAAATCTTCTTATGGCGTCTTTTCCACTCGGCACTCCCATTCGAAGATTATATTAGCCGCTACATTACTGCGCAACCCACTCAATGCCCATTCTGTAAGAAACAGTCAGCGACAGCGGATCATGTTTTCGTATATTGTACATTTGTGCAACACTTATGGACATACTATGCTGCTGAATTGCACTGTCCCTTACCATCATCTTTGCAACTACGTCAATACATACTTTCTTGGTGGTATCGTTCCGTATCTACATCTCTTTTTGGAGTTTTCAAAATCATCATTCCGGACATAATTTTGTACAATATATGGCGTGCCTATACATCATTGATTTATGGTGAGCAAACGAATATAACGATGGCATCCCTACATAACTCTGTTCGCTATGACATCACTATTTGGTATAAATCAATCTCAGGCACTAAACTTGCTGCTGATCGTAGACGATATTTCTCTTGGCTACCATCGCTGCGACTCCCACGGCCTACGTTGATTCGCTGGTTGTGTCCACCATCAGGGCGACTAAAATTAAATACCGATGCGGCAGTGGGCAGACAATATGCAGCAGGGGGTGCAATATTACGGGATCCGATGGGACGTTGTGTGGGTGCAATTTCCTTCAGGCTGCCCCTAGCATCATCGCTAAATGATGAAATTCAAGCAGCTTTATTTGGTCTTTTATACTTTCTCCCCATACATCGCAACATCGTATTGGAATCGGATTGTGCTTCCATGATTTCTCGGCTGTCCAACCCGCAACTGGTTCAAGGAAATTATTATCTCCGGCTACTTCATACTCTGATACATCTCCATCGACTTAACTATCATCATATCTACCGAGAGGCCAATATGGCGGCTCATTATTTATCTCAACACGCAATGCTGGACCCCATCACGCATCATTATACATCACAAACTCTTCCCTTATTGGTGCGCGCGGCGGTCATTTTGGATCTTTCATCCGTTAACTTGCGTGTTGTGTAATCCATTACAGTCTTCCACATGGATTGGCTTTTTCTACTTCTCCCTGCCTGTATCCTACAAGATTCAGGCAGACTTAGTACGTATTGCTATCTTTTCAACTATGTATTAGCCTATTACATCTTGCTTCGTAACTGCCTCTTTATGCTTCCTCTCACATGGTTTGGAGTCTACAAACTCGTGGCGACATACTACAACACAATTTGGCTGGATCCCATGACATATCATTCTCAGCGACTAGCTACACATTTATCGCCTTGGCATCGACCTTGCCAAGGCGATGTCGGTACGTGTCTGACATTTCTCTTTGGTTTTCTTTGGATGCTAAACATCATCGGCGTAATTTATATGTGTATTTTTCTTGAGGTATGGCTTCTACTGGATAAGAAAGTGTCACGCAAGGACTTACATGGCTGCAACTGGCGACCACCGCATACATCTCCAACGGCAACAACCCCTCATTTATACTTTATATTAGATTATACGCATATCAATGACGATTGTATAAATATGTACGCTTTTTCCTTCGCCAGGGTTTTATCCACAAGGGTGGTTTTTCCTGGCAAGGTTTTAATGCGGCATATCATATACGACTGGAGATATGTTATCATTTCCTCGCTATTGTATTTATTCACATACTTTGATGATTGTAATAAGGTTTTCCTCCACCAAAAGTGAGGTTTTTCATTAATAAAATATCGGTTTCATCAAAAAAATATATACATACATATACATACCACACGACCAAATGACCATTTTTGGCACTTCATTTGAGCTTCATCATCCATCTTCAAGACGTGCATCTAAATGATGATTATGGCTCAAAAAGTGCACTTTTTATAGTTTCCATCATGTTTATGTCTTATGTGTCATCATTATGCCATAATATTGAAAATAGGTAAGTTGATGGAAAACTATCATGTACATGTTTAACATAAATAAGTTTCACATATAACATGTATATTAAATGGAGGAAAGATGAGTTTTAAGTGGTCGTGTGTGAGTGTGTAAATCGGCCATAAGGCCTAAAATGTATAAAAAATAAAATGTGACATGTTATAAAAGTGAAAGTGTAAGAATAATATATATATATACACAAGGCCCAAGACATATTTAGGATGTAAATAAATTAGTATATACTAAATGGACATATAAGTGTAATATAATGATGATATATATATATATATATATATATATGTATTACATATATACATTATATACGGCCCTAAGGCATATTTAGGACAAAATGGCTTCATTTCATGATTATGTATACTTATATGTATAATGTGTAATAAGATATGAATTACGATATAGGTTGTATATTTTTGGTGACATGACAAGGAAATTAGAAAATAAATGTTTTAAATTCTTAAGAGTTGAAATTCAAGTTGTACATGGAAAAGACAATTTAATAAATTGGTGTTGGGTGAAAACTCATAAAAAGGCTGTTTTGGGGACACATGGCCAAGTGGTGTCCTATTGGGGTAAAAGCGGTATTTTCTTAAGTTATGACATGTAGGATGTAAATAAGTAGTGGGTGTAAATGATAAGTTGTAGAATGACCAAAATACCCTCATTTGACCAAGTTTCATGTTGCATGAAATAAGAGTTTGAAAAGTTATATTTTTATCGCATCATATGTTTTAAAGTTTCACCTTTACACGTAGCATTATATCGTATAGAAGGATATCCCACGACATTTTACAGTATGTATATCTCATTTGGTGTGCCGTTATGACATCGGAACCGGAGTGGTGGATGTCATAGGACACACAGTATGTTATCGATGATTGGAGTGTCGCATGATATCGGAACCCAAGCAGGTTGATGTCATGGGCATACAGTACAGGGGATTATTCCGTTTCTATGATGATATAATTTACATTCAAGGCACGGTGTCACAGTTATCATATGAAAAAGTTATGTTTTGATATGTTACAGAAAAATGGATAACGTTGCATGATTACAGTTTATGTTTATAACATTGTTTAAATACATTGCATCATAATAGTATTGCATTTACATGACTTGTATAGGAACTGGATTATTTAGATGATAATATTTAGGATGATTACACCTTAGACTTTGATGAATATTCTTAGTAGCATTCTTTAGGAACCTACAGTATAGATGGTTACCAGATAGAGATATATGTGTTACCGTTATTTATTTGCCTTTATGTTATGTACTTTATTTCTTAAAGTTGGAGACGTGTTTTATTTATGTTCATTATTATGTATATCGTTACTTTGTTACCCCGTCTCCCCATGCATGATCCACATGACGTATCTAGTAGGATTACTTAATGGATGATATGTTTTATTGCTCACACTTGCATTTAATCACTTGCAGAGGACAGGGTCCTTGAGATGAGATTCATAGACGACGATCCTCAAATAGACTACACGTGAGAGATGCGTATGCCAGAACTTAGCTTTTGGGAATTTAAGTATCGTCTTATTGTACTTACATTATTTTGGGACATGTACTTCATTACTTATACGAATTTGACGATTCATATATTTATGCATGCCATACGTTTACCTTTGTGTTTCTTCCGCTATATCGATTCATGTTTCATGTCGGCATGCAAATTTATGTATTGATGCCTTGTATTTCTCGTAGTAGAGTACAGTGGGTGCACCGGGCCGGAACCCTAGTTTTTAGACGGGGCGCTGCAGGAGGTATTAGAGACAAGGATCTAGATCCACGGCAGAAACGGTAAAGTAAACAACTTAGAATATAAGTTATGGTCTCAGAACTTAAGTTCTGATCATGGTCCGAGAGTGACAGCCTTAGCCTAGGATCATTAGAACGATTTAGGAATAGCTGGATAAAATTCTAACGTTTAGGTAATTTATAAAGTTTTCATTTCAAAACCCTAATTTTAGGAACTTAAACAAATCTCTTGAATTAAATCTAAATTATGTCGTTTAACTGTTATATTGATAATAACTTCTTCTAATAAGATGTCCTCATGACCAGAGGAAGACCTCGCGCCAACAGACCGGCACAGTTACCTCCTCCTTCGCCACCGCAGGTACCTTCGCCGGCAGAGCCGATACCCCTATTTGCTGAGCCGATACCACTATACGCTCAGCCACTACCTCTGCTTCAGCAGCAGCATTATCATGATAATTTTCATCAGGCCGATGGGAATAACAGTCATCTGAATCAGGCTGCACCCACACTACCACCGCCGCCGCAGGGTACTTGTTTCTATTATGGTGAGATGAGAAGGGCTAGATGTCGAATTTTGAGAGCGGATCGGATGCAGATGTAGCCGATAAATGGCTAGACGAGGTAAAGAACAAATTTTGATCTGATTCAGGTACTTGATGAGATAAAGGCTTGGTGATACAACCTTTCCTGATTGGTGAAGCCAATCAATGGTGGAATATGAGTTTACATCGTTTTCCAGAACCAGTTAGGGCGCGATTTATGAGAGTTAATTGCACCTGGTATCCATTCTTTTCCACCAAGTTTTAAGTAGCATCAAATGTTTCATGAAACACACTTGCCATCCAGACTTATAGGGTTAATAGACATCTGGTATTCATGCTGACATCATAAAGGTAATTTTCATTTATTTTTTAAAAGTTTATAGAAAAAATAATTCAAAAATAAAAAAAAACCCCACCCCCACCCCAACCCCAACCCCCCACCATCCACCTCTCTCCCCCATCTTCCTCCATCTTCATCTTCTTCCTCCATCTCCATCTTCTTCCTCCATCTCCATCTTCATCCTCCCCAAATAATTGATGGCAAGTGTGTTTCATATTCATAGGGCAAACAATCTTCATTTCTATAGGAGCGTCTAGGCAAACCTCAAATGAAGAGCAAGATAAGGGCTTCCATCGTGTTGCATTCTTACAACCAAAGCTTTCCCAAGTTCTTCGATTTGAGATGAATATTTCAGGGCAAGGTAGTTCACTCGACATCTAAGCTTTTGTATTGAAGGTGGAACACCATTGTTGGCAAGCCGAGAGTCGGTATGAGTAAAATGGATTACTTTCTGCCGACTTGTAGTAGCTAACCTTCAATTATTTGGGGAGGATGAAGATGGAGATGGAGGAAGAAGATGAAGATGGAGAAAGAAGATGAAGATGGAGGAAGATGGGGGAGGGAGGTGGATGGTGGGGGGTTAGGGTGGGGGTGGGGGTGGGGTTTTTCTTTTTATTTTTGAATTATTTTTTCTATAAACTTTTAAAAAATAAATGAAAATTGCCTTTATGACGTCAGCATGGATGCCAAGTGTCTATTAACCCTATAAGTCTGGATGGCAAGTGTGTTTCATGAAACATTGGATGCTACTTAAAACTTGGTGGAAAAGAATGGATATCAGGTGCAATTAACTCCGATTTATGATGGAGTTCCATAAGTTCTATATTCCACCTTCAGTTACCTTGTGGAAGATAAAGATGTTTGAGACCTTTGTACAGACGCTTGGTATGAAGTGGCAGAGTATGCCAATCAATTTACAGCACTGGGGATATATGTCCCATCTACAATGGGGGATGAACAGCTGAAGATGATTAAGTTTGAGATTGGCCTGAACCCTTGCATTCGCACCTGGATTGTGAACACTAATCCGTAGGACTTCAACGAGTTGTTAGATGCTTGTTACCGGATGGAGCAGGACATCATTTAAGGAGATGCAGATACACAGGGCAAGAGGCCCCAAGATTTTGGAGATGGTTAGGATGGTAGATGGACCAAGTCTGTGAGGAGAGATGATAGTCGAGGATCGCAACAGTTCCAGCATAGACCACAGCCACACTCTCAGATGCAATGTCAGATGCAGTTTCAAAGGCAGTCACATATTCAGCGGGGCCCCATAGCTTCCGCATCAGTAGACACAACAGTATAGAGCGGGACCACAAACAGCTATTCCCCCTTGTCCCACTTATCCTAAAGCGCACACCAGAGTAGTAAGACTGGTAATATGATGAAGGACAATCCAATGCCGAGGGATGGACAGTAGAGGAATGCACATCAGCCAGGAGGTGGGTCATGTGCCAACGTATGAGTTCACGTTATGACTGATGCCGAGGTCGAGGACACTCTGATGTAGTGACAGGTACATTTAATTTCGCAATTATGTGTTATTTTTTATACCTGTTAGAACTGCATACCTGAATTATGAACTATGACAGGTGCTATATTAATAAACAATATACCTGCCAACGTGTTGTTTGATAGTGGTGCAAGCCACTCCTTTGTGTTTAAAAGGTTCGCTAAGAACCTTAGCAGCGGTCTGATATGGTTGTGTATGCCTTATCATGTTCAGGAAGCTGGCGATCAGGTGATCATTTCCCACCATCTATATAAAGACTGTGAAATCGAGATGGAGGGACAAAAGTTTGAGGCTATCCTGATTTCGATTCAGATTGGAGACTTCGACATTATTCAAGATATGGATTGGTTGTTCAAGCACCATGCCTACATCGACTGTCATGGTAAGCGTGTGATGATTAAGGATCCGACACAAGAAGAAGACATCTACCGGGGAAACTCCAAGTTGAAGAAGATGGCACTAAATATCTATTTGACAGCAGCTCGGGCGTTTCGAGCACAGAAGAAGGGTGATGAAGGGTTTCTTGTGTATGCCCTCAACAATGATTCAGAGACGCCAGCAATTGACAGTATTCCGATGGTCAGAGAATTCGCAGATGTTTTTCCAGATAACTTTCTGGGTTTACCTCCGGACAGAGAGATCGAGTTTGAAATTAATGTCGTTCTGCAAGCGGAACCTATCTCAAAGGCGTCGTATCGGATGGCCCCAGCAGAGCTAAAAGAGTTGAAAGCGCAATAACAGAAGTTGATTGAGAAGAAATTCATACGGCCTAGTGTGTCAGTTTGGGGAGCCATAGTATTATTTGTTAAGAAGAAAGATAATAGTATGAGACTCTGCATCGATTACCGTAAGCTGAATAAGATTACTATCAAGAATCGATATCCACTGAATAGAATCAACGATTTGTTCAATCAGTTGAGAGTAAGTAATTTAAATATTTAAATAACAAACTCATAAATGTGTTTATGGATATGAATATAACCTTTCGTACTGGGTGCTAAGGTGTTCAGCAAAATTGATATTCGCTCCGGATATCATCAATTGAAGATCAAGTTGGAGGATGTTGCTAAGACTGCTTTCCGATGAATTCTTGGTAATGTTGTTCGGTTTGACTAACGCCCCGACAACGTTTATGGATCTAATGAACATGGTTTTCCGAGATCAGTTGGACAAGTTCGTGGTTTTCTTCATTGATGATATTCTTATATATTCACCGAATGAGGAGACCCATCCGGAGCATTTGAGGATACCGCTGAATGTACTAAGAGAGAAGCAGTTGTATGCTATGTTCAGCAAGTGCGAGTTTTGGCTACGCAGTGTTGCATTTCTAGGTCACTTTGTGTCCGAGGATGGTATCTCAGTGGACCCAAAGAAAATTGAGGCTATTACAGAATGGAAGAGACCGACGAATGTGACCAAGGTCAGAACTTTGTTGGGACTTGCAGGTGATTGTCGGAAGTTTGTTGAAGGATTCTCACGAATCGGAGTCCCAGTAACTTGACTGACATAGAAGAAGACGCGATATGACTGGACTTTTGGGTCACGTTGTGTTGCATTTTTGGGTCACGTTGTGTCTGAGGATGGTATCTCAGTGGACCAGAAGAAAATTGAGGCTATTAAAGAATGGAAGAGACCGACGAATGTGACTGAGGTCAGGACTTTCTTATAACTTGCAGGTGATTATCGGAAGTTTGTTGAACGATTCTCACGAATCGGAGTCCCACTGACTCGACTGACACAGAAGAAGACGCGATATGACTGGACTTCTGACGTGAGCTGAGCTTCGCCGAGCTTAAAAAGAGGTTGACATCAGCTCCAGTATTAGCACAACCAAATCTAGAGAAGGATTCAAAGTTTATTAATGCTTCCAAGAATGGACTAGGAAAACAAATACACAACTATTACTTCCTTAAATTCCTTATAAAACATATACATGTTAACCCTTTTCCTTGTAGGTTGTGTGTTGATTCAGAAAGAGCGGGTAATTTCGTATGCATCGAGATAGTTGAAACCCTACGAGAGAATTACTCTACCTATGACCTGGAGCTAGAAGCCGTTGTCTTTGCGCTTAAGATTTGGAGGCATTATCTATACGGTGAGAGATGTGAGATTTACATGGATCACAAGAGTTTGAAGTACCTCTTCACCCAAAAGGAGCTAAATATGAGAAGGCATAGATGGGTAGAGTTGATGAAAGATTACGACCTCGCGATCCATTACAATCTGGGTAAAGCGAATAAGATGGTTGATGGATTGAGTAGAAAATCGAGTCACGCCTGACAGACACCACTTGATAGAGAGACCGCGGAGTTCGAATTGGATGTGATTGAGTCTACAACGAATGTTCTGGCTACAATGATGATCACATCGACACTGATTGATCGGATTAAAAAGGCCCAGAAGAATGATACTGAGTTGATGAAGATCACCAAGGATTTGAATGAGGGATCGGGCAAGGACTTTGAGATTCATAGTGATGGTAGTCGATGGTTTTGCGGCAGATTATGCGTACCTAGTGTTGATGATCTTAATAAGGAGAATATGACTGAGGCACATAGTTTGAGATTATCGATTCATCTCGCAGCTACTAAGATGTATCAAGATCTTAAGAGAATTTATTGGTGGAATGGGATGAAGAGACATATTGCGGAGTTTATCTAGTGTTTTCTTGTATGTCAGTAGGTAAAAGCGGAACATCAGCGCCCGTTTGGTTTATTGCAGCCACTTGAGATTCCCCCGAGTGGAAGTGGGAGCATATCATGATGGAATTTGTTACGAGACATCCTAAGACCCGCAGTGGATATGATACTATCTGGCTCACTAAGTCAGTACACTTTCTACCTATGTTGATTCAGGCGTCGATGGAGAAATTGGTAGAGATGTATATGGATGATATTGTGAGTCTACATGGACACCAATGAGTAATGTTTGCGATAGGGATGCGCAATTTACATCGAGATTTTGGATAGCATTTCAGCGGGCTATGGGTTATGATATTAGAATCACTACAGCATTTCATCTGTAGACAGGGGGTAGTTGGAGCTCAACATACAAACTTTGGAAGACATTTTACGTGCATGCGCGTTAGACTTTATGGGTAGCTAGGATAAATCCATAAAGTTTATTGAGTTCTCATATAATCATAGCTACCCACAGTTCTATCGGCATGTCACCGTTTGAGGCATCGTATGGTCGTAAGTGTCGATCGCCACTTTACTGGGATGAGATTAGAGAAAGAGTCATCATGGGGTCCGAGCTAGTGGAAAAGACCTTGGACAAGGTCAAGCTAATACGCAATCAATTGAAGGCGGCTCAGGATCGGAGTAAAAGTTGAGTACATTCTAAAAGGAGACCGATCGAGTCTGAAGTCGGAGAGAAGGTATACTTGTGGGTTTCTGCGACGAAGGGCGTCATGAGAGTTGGTATCCAAGGAAAGCTAAGCCCTCAATTTATTGGTCCTTACGAGATTTTGGAACGAGTTGGAGCAGTTGCGTATCGCTAGTACTACCCCTGACATTGTAACAGGTATATGACGTATTCCATGTACCGCAGTTGCGATGTTATGTGCACAATCCAAATCACATTCTTGAGCTGCAGCCAATGACCATTCGAGAGGATACCATATATAAGGAGGTACCAATACGCATTGTGGATCATAAGGAGAAAACACTGAGAATAAGGTGGGTTCTGTTGGTAAAGGTGCAAATGAGTAATCATACCGAGCGAGAAGCGACTTGAGAGCCAGAGCAACGGATGCAGAAACAGTATCTGCAGCTTTTCGTATAAGGTGCAAAAGTTTTGAGGACAAAACATTTTATAAGGAGGGAGAATGTCACGTCCCAAAAGTTTTTCATCACGTTGTAACATTTTTGGTACCAAAAATTTAATTTCGTCGATATACGTTTTCTAAATCTTCGGTATGTCGAAACCCTAACGAATTCGATAATGAATGTTATCGAACATACGATGAAACTTAAATAACTTTGTCGTAACAACTTAAGTATAAATTAAATTAAATAAAAATAAAAAATGGTTTTTCACTACTTAAACAAATAAAAAATAAAAACAAGATGTAAAAAAATTAGGGTGGAAGAAAAAAACAAGACATAACAAGACATGATAAACTAGGGTCTCGGCACGGTGCACCTGCAGTACTATGCTACGAGAAGTACAAGTCGTTTAACATCTATATGCACATCGTCATAAACATGTATTGAATAGCGGAAGTATCATAAAATAGACAAAAATAAAAATCGACATAAGTACGATATAACTACATCCGAATACAGTATCATTAGTACATCAACAAAATTACAGAGCTTATATATCAAAAAAAAAGTTGAAACTGAGGCCCACTACGCTGTCCACAGAACCTACTCTCTCGGTTCATCTTCTATGTAATCCAGCTCTGGATCCTGAGGCTCTGCATAATGAAAAGAAAGGGATGAGCGATAATGAATTGCCCAGCAAGTAGCTCCGTCTGGGTTCGTTATATGGATCACACATCAGAGATGGGTGATAAAATAAATACAATAAAGTAAGGAACCTAACATATCTCCGATTCACAACTACTGTAATGGGTAGGATAAACCACATGAAATCATATAACAGATAAAGTATAGAAATAAAATCACAGAGCAACTGATACAGTTTTCAATCTCTCTTTTCGTCTTGCTTATCCGTTTACTTATATCTTATATTTTGTGGTGAGCCCAATCTAATTACATTATATCTATGTCATGTATCACATATTCTATCCACTTTTCTTAATTCTACTGATGATATAAACATGTATCTGACAGAGTGGCTCGGTTATATCACATGCTCAATTAACTGTAACATGACTTATCATAAGCATTTAAAACATAACATATTCATGTCTTTTCTTTTCAAACTGTGTCAAATGCATGATATATCACTTTACATGCAGAAACGATGCGCACGACATACCGATTGATTTCCACGTAATCCTGTAAACATACTGTACGCCTATGACACCAACCTACCCATAGGTTCCAGCGCCATTATGTTATCTATAACTATAATATACTGTGTCATGTTGTATGCCTGCTGAAATCCCCTACCCAATGTTAGCCCAGCCTCCAATAACTGTATGCTATAAAACCACAAATCATATAACCGTATGCTGCGAGCAGTGAATCGTATACTCTATGCTGCGAGCAGTGAATTATGTACTATATGCTACGAACAGCGAATCATGTACTGTACGCTGCAAACAGCGAATCATATCATAGACGGTCTCTTTGGAATTTTTCAACGTGAAGTACGGGGCATTAAAATTCTTTTAAACATATATTATGATCGAGTCTTTCTGTAAAAAATATCACGTAGTATAAATTCTTCGATATGCATCGCGTGGTGAAAACATTTCGCAAACATGTACCGTATAATCAATCATATCGTTTAAAAACTTATTTTCATATATGTATGCAAGTATGCTCGGTTGTGGCTGACTTTAGTCTCCAATCCCTTCAATTGTTAAGGTTAATAGTTGGCTTAGGTTTCAGATCATATCTTGTATAAAATTCCCATTTTGCCCCTCACTTGAGCTTACGGTTTAAACCCATAAAACAGCCCCATCTTTGTTCTTTTCCAATGTCGTCGTACTTTTTAATTTCATATGTAACACGTTATTGATTTAGCCATGGTAACATTATATCATGCATGTAATTTACATACCGGTATACAATTGGATATAATGACAAATGTGTTGGTCCCATAATATATCCCCTGAGCCGAGGTATACAAACATCCACACCACACATACTTTATCATTTTAATTACAATTCTTATATGCCTCATAATGGTGTCACATTTACTTATTTGTCACATTCTTTATTTCTGAAATCCAACATCCTGTAATACACATATTTCCAATATACATATCTCCACACAGGTAAATGAACAAGTTGTTGGACATACACACCCACTCATGGCCGAAAGTTAGACATCACCACAAATTGACTGATCACATTGTCTACCTTTCCATATATGTATTATAATTACTCTACTTAGCCTTCTTAGTATATAATGATCATGAACATGAATCCTATGGAATGATAAAACCACATTGATGTCCCTCCACCACATGTAATATGCAATCACATAAGAGACCTCATTTTGTTCCTATTTCACATGCATGTTTTCTTTCCTTTTCATCTTTATCATATACTTCTACCATCTTCAAATATTCATACCAGGAACACTATATAACTTGTACACAATACATGCATTCATTTTCTTATCTTAAAGATGACGTGCAACAATTTTTAAGAGTGTCCTTCATAATCCTATTCACATGCAACACCACTTCTCACATCATCTTAAGTTTAAGCATACATATATTCAAGAATAATACACAACCTTCATATAGGAGGCATGCAAGTAAACTTTTTTACATGTTCATAGTGGAATACCCATTTGAACATATGCATGCATGATCCAATTTGATAAGTGAACATAGATAATATATTTTCAAAGTGCATGAAGAAACCAAGAAGAGTATTTGCCTTTTCTTTTCATTTCTACACTTAAAATGGAAAATATTTCTTCTTTCCCCTTGCCGTTGGTACCTTACGTCTTAGGAGCTAAAATGGAGGAAAGATGTGGCCATTTTGAGGAAGAAGACATTTGGAAGATTCAAAAATTCAACCTTAAGAGGACTCACCTTTGGAACATCTTAAAGATTCTCACTTTTCTAACTTTGGAGTCCCCTTTTCCTTGCTTGTTGTGACCCACAGTTTGGAGCCTAAGGAGGGAGAAAGTTTGAATCTTTTTGGAGATTGGATGAAAGAAGGATAAGGGTTTTACCTTGATAGTTCTTAGATTTGTGACTTGATTTTTTAATTGAAGTGGGATGATGTTCTCTTCCTTTGGCTTGGGATAGCCCACGGTTGAATGAAGGAGTAGATGAAGATAAGAGGCTTGGTTGAGAGAGAGAGGAGTGAAGGAGAATATTGGAATGAGAAAGAGTGTAAATTGTTTTTGAGTGAATTCAAATGAGGAAACAAAATGGTAGAGAAGAGCTTTTTCCCCCTTGGCTATTGGATTTATCAGAGATAGTGGGATGGTTGAGTGGGGATTTTCATCATTTTGTTGGGGTTGGGAATAGAGGCCATGATGATGGTTAAGCTTGCATGTAATTTTATTGGTTGGTGCTTAATGTATGTAAGACTTATTTTTGTCTTCCACTTTCTTCTATTAACAAAATTTCCCGAGGATAATTGATGGGGAATATTTCCATTTTGTCTTGGATTGGAAGAAGGAAAATTATGAGTGTTGTAAGGTAGTGTAAGACTTGCATGAAGTTTAGTTGGGTGGAAAAGGAGTGTGTAAGTGAATAAAGGGGTGAAAAGGAAATGGAATAAAATGCAAGACAAGTTTGTCTTGCATGGCTTGGGGGTGGGCCAGCCAAGGTGTGGGTAGGGTGAAAATTTATCATTTTCTCCTTCCTCCTTTTTCTATGTATTATTTCTTTTTTCTTTTACTTCAATTCATAATAAAAGTCGTACACTTCTTTATATGCTTATTTTAACTATTCTTATGTCTATTATGAGACCTTAGTAGTTTTTTGATTTTTAATTAAGGTACACTCACACTCTTATTATACTAGGTGCGATATGACGATTGCACTCTAATTCTATCGTAATTGCTTTTGTTCTCTTTTCCACTAGCCCGAGGGTACATGTCATAATAGAAAGTGTGGTTAGGAAAATATCCCAACAGAATACCAAGTGTAAAAAATTGTGTAGAAACCAAATGATGGTATTTTGTTCCATTCTACCCACTCAAACCCCTCATGGCCGAAATTTCCGTACATATAGGAAGAAAATATTTCTTCCATTTAGTATTCCACTACACAATAAAATCCTACAAACTTTGATCCTAATCATCACACTTTTTCCAACTTTCTTCCACCACATAAGGCATGACACCAAGCCTCCCATTCTCCTCTATAAGCTGGCCTCCTTGTCCCTAAGGAAGACAAGACAATTGCTTTTCTTCGACTCATAAGAACTCATCATCATACCTAAAACCCTCCGTCATCCAAGGGTGATTCAAGAAGATTTTAGGATTCAGAATCACGGAGAACAAGGTAAGAAACTCTATGTAGCTTAAGTTAAACTCTTCCATTTATTTAGCTTTATGAGTTCCTCACTATCCCTACCATTTTTTCCATCCAAACCATGGCTACCAATAAGGAGGAAGAAGTGTTTTTCTTCCAAAACCAGGTGAAGAAACCCTTATCTTAAGAGTAAGAAAAGAGAACAAGCAAGTACTCTTCCTAGATTCTTCATGGATTTTCAAAGACCAAGTATTTATGTTTATATCAAAGTTGGATGATCATGTAGTATGTTCAAGTTTTCACCATAAGAACATGAAAAATCTATGTGTTATGTGATTTACATATATATATATATATATATATATATATGCACATCATACATATACACATCCATGTACACAAAAATATAGACTTTAGGTAAAAATGAAATAAAAGAAGATTCTTGGAAGATATGTGTAAGGAAAGGAAGTGAAGATGTAAATAATGTTAAGAAAAAAAGTACAAAGAATACAACTTTGGTGTGTTTGTTTATGTGTTTCTTTATGATGATCATCTAGAATGCATCTTCTATGTTATTTTGTTTTCCATATATTTTAAGACCATGTTTTTAGCATGTTTATGTATGCATCATAAGCATGATTTACATACATGGTTGTAAGTGTTGTTATATATATACACACACACCACACGGCCAAATGGCCATTTCTGGCACTTCATTTGAGCTTCATCATCCATCTTCGAGATGTGTATGTAAATGATGATTATGGCTCAAAAAGTGTATATTTTTTATGGTTTCCATCATGGTTATGTCTTATGTGTTGTCATTATGTCATAATATTGAAAATATGTAAGTTGATGGAAAACTATGTATATGTTTAACATAAATAATTTCCACATACAAAATGTATATAGATGGAGGAAAGATGAGTGTAAGTGGTTATGTGTGTGAGTGTGTAAATTGGCCATAAGGCTTAAATGTATAAAAAAAATAAAATGTGACATGTTATGAAAGAAGTGTAAGAATAATATATACACACGGCCCAAGACATATTTAGGTTGTAAATAAATTAGTATATACTAAATGGACAAATAAGTGTAATATAATGATGATATATACATATGTATTACATATATATATTATATACGGCCCTAAGGCCTATTTATGACAAAATGACTTTATTTCACGATTATGTATACTTATATGTATAATATGTAATAAGGTATTAATTACGAGATAAGTTGTATATTTTAGGTGACATGGCTAGGAAATTAGAAAATAAATGTTTAAATTCTTAAGTGTTGAAATTCAAGTTGTATATGGAAAAGACAATTTAATAAAGTGGTGTTGGGTGAAAAATCATAAAAAGGGCTGTTTTAAAGACACTTGTCCGAGTGGTGTCCTTTTGGGGGTAAAAGTGGTATTTTCTTAATTTATGACATGTAGGATGCAAATAAGTAGTGGATGTAAATGATAAGTTGTAGAATGACCAAAATACCCTCACTTGACCGAGTTTCACGTAGCATGAAATAAGAGTTTGAAAAGTTATTTTTATCACATCACATGTTTTAAAATTTCACCTTTGTATGTAGAATTATATCGTATAAATGGATATCCCATGGCATGTTTGTTGAGAAAAAGGGGTTTGAGTTATTCACAAAATGCATGATTTAAATAACGCGTGCTAAAGAAATGCATGACATATTTCATGACTTGACACGTCGTTGCAACAAACTTGTCTTATATACTTTATATATAATGTTTCCGTACTAACAAGCCATGAAGCTTTAAAGCTTACATCAACGGCAAATATTTGTTGTGTTTGAACTACTTTTAGGTGCCACCATTAATGAACTAAACTAGTTTATTAAGTGAAGTACTTAGTTAAATGAACTAAGTAGTTAATTAAATGGAGATATATTTGGAAAAGGCATAAAGAGTCTTCTCCCACCTCTTATCACACGTTTATATATATATATATATATATATATATATATATATATATAATGGTTACAAAAGTTATTAAGCATGGCTGGCAGACTAGCACTTATTCAATCGGTCCTCTCTACATTGCCACTTCATATCATGGCTATAGCGAAACTGCCAGCGAGTGTTATTGCTGAGTTAAATAGGAAAATGTCGAATTTTCTATGGGGCAACGGGCATCATTGGAGGGCCTGGACAGCAGTCTGCACTCCAAAGGAGAAGGGGGATTAGGCCTTCGAAATTTATCCACTTTGCAGAAAGCCTATGAGTGCAAGTTATGGTGGCAATACCAAACAACTTCTTCTTTGTGGGCAAAGTTTATGCGGAGTAAATATGGGCATCGAGCAGATATGACGTCCACCATATATGATTTAGCGGATTGGAAGCGATTATGTCGTATTCATCCCTTTTGCGCATTACATTCGATTCCAACTGCTGATGGTTTGCTATGGAGCGATACATCTATGGGTCAATCCAATCTCCGCACAGCTTATGAAACTTGCAGAACACGAAGTCCGAATTTCTTGCATGCACATTATATTTGGTGGCCTAGTATTGCATCGGCAGTAAACATTTTTCTCTGGAGGCTATGGTTTAATGCGCTCCCATTCCCACAAAATCTAAGCATATGGAGTGCCTCCTTTCCCACCTGCTGTGCGTTCTGTAGAGGGGCGGCATTAGATATCACTCATGCCTTCTATCATTGTCCTGTCATCACACAAATTTGGGTACATTTGGCAAATGTTTTTCGCGGTCCTATGCCAAGCGCTAGAACATTTAAGCTCTATCTATGTCGATGGTGGACTAGTGCAAACAAAGGCACTATATTTGGTCAACTAGCAGCGGCAGTTCCCCTAATTGCATCCTGGATAATTTGGAAAGCGTATGAAACGGTATATTTTGGCGATGACAGCTTTTCTCTTACTATATTAAAGGAAGGGATCCGGCAGGGTATTTACACATGGTGTCTGTCTGCAATGGGTACCGAGTACGCTGAGTCAATTCCTTATTTGATTGCGCTCCATTATTCACCCCTATTGCAAATGAAACGACTCAAGGTGTTGAGATGGAAGCTTCCACCATCGGGTAAACTAAAATTAAATGTTGATGCAGCAGTTGGAAGAAAATCATCGTCAGCGGGAGCAATCTTACGTGACGACGCTGGGCAGCTAATGCAAGCAATTTGCTTTATGTTGTCTGTCTTGCCTCCAATGCACGCAGAACTACAGGCTGTATTGTTTTCCCTCATCTTTTTTGTCACGCAAGGGTATGTACATCTGGATGTAGAAGTAGACTGTAAGGACCTGGTGTGCTTAAAAAATCAATCAGCATTCGTATCCTTCCGCCTTCAATTAGATTTACTCCGACTGCGATTACTACTTTCCACCGTGCACGCGACGTTATCTTTTGGGACAAGGGAGATAAACTCTGCAGCACACTATCTAGCGCAATTTGGTATCATGCATGGCCATAATTATGTCTTCACCCAACAAGACTCTCTTCCGCCACTTGTGCGTGGCAACATGCAGACTAACATCCATACTGCATATGTTCGTATATAAGGATCAGCGCTGGAGCGTTTATCTTTTGCCCGCCTGCATCATACAGATGTGGGCGGTTGGGTACGTTTATTTCATTAATTTAGCTGCACCCTTCTACATCTTGCTAGGTTACTAATGTTCGCTGCTCTCAAACTGCTGAGGCGTCTATCTGCTACACTTGAGTCCGTCACCGGTGCAATGGCTGACAAGAACCTTCTCGTACTTCTGTTGCCCGATACCTTCTTGGTTTCAGGCAACCTAGGTAAAATTTCTACACTATTATTCATGCTGACGTTTCCACATCATATCTACAATTCAAATATAACACAATGTCTACTGTTTGCTGCTATTAAAATGCTGAGGCGTCTATCTGCTACACTTGCATCCGTCACTGCTGCAATGGCTGACAAGGATCTGCTCGTACTTCTGTTGCCCGATACCTTCTTGGTTTCGGGCAACCAAGGTAAAATTTTTACACTATTATTCATACTGACATTTCCACATCATATTTACAATTCAAATATAACACAATGTCGATTTGCATTCTTCTGTTGCGAGGCTGTTCTCGGGATGGTCAAAGACAGCAGTCATATTTCGTCTACAAGAATTTCCAGCTATCACGCAGGACCTCCGTATTGTTTATATAGTCTAGCGTTAGATAAACATTTGGTTGTAACGCTGTCACAAATTTTAATTGTATTTATTTTATTGGTTTGCTTAGTTTGGGAGAATCTCCCGCCATAGAAATATGATTCATGTAACCACGGTATTCCTCCGCCACAAGTGAGGGTATATAATTAATAAAATAACTGGACGGTACCGCCCGTCCTTCACCCAAAAAAATATATATTCAGTTTTTTTAAAAAGGCACTATACACATATATTCCAACGTACTACCAACACGTTATATATTTTACGAACGTACGTTAACGTCACACCACTATACTTACCTCATATTTATGAGTATATTCAGATATTATATCATATGATATAAGTCATGGTGATGACAAAATTATTACGACGTGTTACAAGGTTCTAAACCAAAAATTGTCGTATCGGGTGACAACCGAAACTTCGCCAACGTGTCACGTACTTGCCATATATAGATGGCCAGCCCCTACACTTCAAAAATGGCCAGAAATTTCGTGGCCTACATGGTATATTCATCCATAAAATCATTCCATGTTGGCACACACAAATCACCCCCAATTAAGGCCAAATTGTGGAGATTTCAATTTCATTCTTTTATGTCACATGTGGCGCCATTTGTCTCAGCCATTAAGAGATAAATATTCAAATTATTTTATGTATATTATGTGTGACATAATATATATAACATGTGCAAAAAGTTTGAATTTAATCGGAGAAAAATCGTGTAATCGACAAAAGTCGAAAATTCGGTTTTCTACGAACACAACACATGAAACGTTTTTGGCATGACATGTAACATGTATCTAGACACTTTTTACATATTCAAGACATATTAAAATGTTATAGAATATTCAAATTAGGGCTGATTGGAATATATCATATATGTGTAATTATTGTGCAATATTTGACAAAGTTGACAAAAGTAAAATTCAGCACATGTACAATCCATATCACACGCCACTTCAGCCATGATGGAGCTTAGGTGGAGCTTATTTGACACTTATTTGGCACTGAGGACAATACACAAAGAAACAATTCAAAACACAACACATGCTGAAATTTCAGCACATGTTCCTTGTTATGGACGAATTTAGCATGTGTTTGTCTTCAATTGTCTTCCAAAATTGAAGGGGGATTAATGTGTGATTGTTTAGTAACCTTTTGACTACTAATTGGCACATGTTTTATGAGTTTTAATCAGATTTTTACAGCACACAAAATGATGACAAGTTGGACCAATCATCAAGTGACAAGTAAGCAAGGTCAAGTCATCCATCCAATCAAGTTGTGCCAAGTAAGCAAGATGGTGTCATATCTACACAAGGCATTCTTCCAAGGACATAAAAGAGAATTCTCAAGGTGAAGAAAAGCCCTAGGGGGCGGCCATGTTGTCATAAAAAGAAGAGAAGAGAGCCAAACAAAAGCAAGACAAGTCTCATAATTTTCAACTGCAAAAGGAGTCTTCTACTTTCTTCTTCCATATTTCTTTCTTCTTCCACATCTCAAGACTATTGTTCTTATTCAAATATATTGAATAGGCTTTATATAGACCACCATACACGCTCATTGTTGTAAACGGTTGATCAAGGTGTGATCAATCCTTCATTCGTTCGGTGGTGGTGTTCGTGAAAGGTGTGATTACTTGTATCTTTTGTAAAGGATTGGAGTTGGTGTGTAACTCCAGCAGCCCTTTGTGGTAAGGTGTGTTTTTTTGTGATTAGTGATAACCTAGGAAGGTGTCATCAAAGACCGGAGTAGGTTGTGTTAACTGAACCAGTATACAATTCTCAGTGTTATTACTTCCAGCATTTTACTTTCAGTTTTCAGCACTGTGCATAATTTTCTTGCAGTAGTAAAAATATCAAACGAATTTCAAAAATCACAAAACTTTTCAGAAACATAGCTACACGTTTTAAGTTTCATTTGGCGCAAGTTTCAACCCTTTTGGACAAGTACAAGTCATTCAAACGTTAATAGTTCTGAGACTAGTGCAATCTGATTTTGAGACTTGCAAAGGTTGAGAACTTGAACGTATTTGACATACTTCCCAAACAAATTTTTTAAAACTGTTTCAACCCAATTAAATAAATATAGTAAGAGGTTTTTCATTAAATTTTCAGACCATTAGGAGCCACGGTTTAAGCGAAATAAATTTTTCAAATCAGACACCGTTTCTGGCAGATTTGCGCAATCTGACCATAAACGCTTTTTCAAAGGGTTAAAGGTTGAATTTTGATCTGAAATTTTTAGGAAATACTCAGAACATATGAGACTACAATCTCTTAAAATTTCAGAATTTTTGAAGGACTGTAACCTAGTTTTTCTAACATCGCAAAACAGGTCCTGAAAACAGAAACTGTTTTCAGAAGTTGGGTTTTTGGATCAAAACATTTTAAAAACAAAATTTTTCGCACCCACTATTCAAACCCCCCTTCTAGTGGTGCCTTGCAGGTCCTAAAATGTTTATAGTATGTATATGTTCATTTGGTGCGCTGCCATGACATTAGAACCAGAGTGGCAGATGTCATGGGGCATACTGTATGTTATCAATGATTGGAGCGCCACATGATATCAGAACCCAAGGGGATTGATGTCATGGGCATACAGTACAGGGGATTATTCCATTTCTATGACGATATAATTTACATTCAAGGTACAGTGTCACAGTTATCATATGAAAAAGTTATGTTTTGACATGTAACAGAAAAATGGATTACATGATTACAGTTTATTTTTATAACATTGTTTAAATACATTGCATCATATGAGTATTACATTTACATGACTTGTATAGGAACTGGATTATTTAGATGATGAGATTTAGGATGATTACACCTTAGACTTTGATAAAAATTCTAAGTGTGTGTTGAGAAATATGTTTGGATAATTTTCAAAGTCATGATTTTAAGTGATAAATATTTAAAAATGTCACACATGGTGTTATATGTGATTAAAAGTTGAATAAGTTGAACAAGTTGACATCGATCTCTAAACCTAAGACACATCGATCGATCAATGTACATCGAACTCTCACTTTGATCGATCGATGTAGGTCAGAGACAAAACCTGAACCTTTATGTGAGACATCGATCTATAAAGCTGAGGTACTTCGATCGATCGATGTCTAGAGTTTTTAGAAATAATTTTCTAAAATGTGATAAAATGGTTGTTTTCATTTGTACATGATTTATATATGCTCATTATGTGCTTATTATGTGTTTTTTGGTGATTATTATTGTCTTGTGACTAATGTGCCTTGGAAGTTTCTACAACTTACCAAAAAGGGCAAAATTGGTATTTTAAGTTTTGTAGGAACATCATATGGTGAAAAATATTTTAAGTGCATATTATTATCTTGGTTATCATGAAAAAGGTGGTATTGTGATTATTTTTGACCATCGGGGGCATTTCTTGAGTTTTCTCACACCAGGGGTATTTTGGTCATTTTACCCCCAAGGGTATTTTTGGTATTTTCACTCAAGGAATCTCTTGAGCATATTATTATCTTCATTCTGGAGCTGTGTTATTATTATTTTGAAGATTATATGGTGATCTTATATCTTATTCTCTCAACCGATGATATTATTGACTATAGCTGGATATGTGACGATTTGAGATGTCACTTTCTATCTTTTCTTGAAGACCCTCTTATATATGTTATAAGAGGATATTAATCATCATCTTTTAGAGATTACAAGGTGTCCTTGGTGCAAGATTCATCACAATATGTAAAGGAGAAGAAAGTATGAATTTTGGTGTTATATGTTGAGATAACCTTTTCAACTATTATTTGTTGATTTCTCCTCAAAAATCTGAGTTGGTATACATATACACAGCCTCCAAAACGTGATTATATAGGTGGAGATGATGTTTTTCTCATTTTATGTGTTGTACCCCAACAAACATGTACATGGAACTATGAATAAGTGACTGAATGAAAGCGATAATTTCTTTAAGCGCGTGTTACTTAAGCTAGCTTAACCCTATTTACTTCTGAGATGATACTAAATAAGGGGGATGTCACAAGGTATTGAAATACCTTATAAGTTTCGGCCAAGAGGCTTTGACCCACCTTGGAACGATTTTGTTTTGTAAATGCTAACCTAAATGATCCTCCCAAAAGCAAATTTAAAATCACATTAGGTAAAATAAATAATAGTATGAGTTACATAAGTATGTGCTATGATAAAAGTGAAAAGACTAAAATACCCCCAAGACCCCTTAAATTTCGGCCAAGGCATGAAGGTCTCTAGAACCCTCTCCATAATTCTATTTCATGATTAATAATTAAAATACCAAATTATTTGAAATTAAACAATAAAATAAAGAAAGCATGCAAAGGAAGAAATGATAAAATAAACAAGCATGGAGACAAAAGCTTACAACCTAGAAGCCTAAGGCTTGCTTTCCTCCCCTTTTTCCCCCATGCGCCGGATCCCCTCCCATGCCCTCTAGATTGCTTCTAAATATTGCAATCCACCACATTTCATTCCATCTTGAATCTTCTCTCAAGCAAAGACCTAGACTACACTTAGCAAAAGTTCCATCCCTCCATCATCAAGGAAACATTCGGCCACCCCAAGGACAAGAGGCACAACTCCATCTTCTTCTTCAAGCTCAAGAATCTTCTAGGTAAGACTCATTTCAAAGTTCTTAAGTAGATTTTTCATACAAAATAGTGAAGCTCACATGGGTATTATTTTCCTCTCCAAACCGTGGCCTCCATGCTCAAGGGGTGAAGATCTTCAACACTCTTAGGTGAAGCTATCTAGCTACACTTGAAGCTCCATCCCAAGACAACTTTGGTAAGATGTTTTGGCTCCAAATAAAACTCTATTTTTCACTAAGTAAGGAAGACTAATATTTTTCCTTCCTCTTCTTCAAAACCGTGTATACAAGGGAGTAGGAGGAGAAGGTTTCCAACTCAACTCACTCCAAACCAAGCAAAGGCAAAAACTTTGGCTTGAAGAGGCAAGTTTACAATGATCTCTCATGATTTATGTAAAGAGTTTGTGACTTGAATGCTTAGAAGTTCTTAAGATTTAATCTTTAGTTGAATGTCCTAAGTTGAGATTATATCTTATAGATTTCTTAAGAATCTTGCATTGCATGTGGCTTATTCTCTCAAAGATGGAGTCTTTTATGACATGCATCTAGTTACAAGGCTGTTTTGAGATGATTTAAGGTTTTAGTGATTAGTAATATATCTTGCAAGAACAAGATGAAAGGGTGGACCTTTGACTTGAACCAATGACAAAATCTCAAACTACTGGAGCTAGGCAGAACAGGATGGCATCTTCAACGGCCTGAGAACCAACCTTACAGACCTTCAATGATGCTAATTTTCGGTACCAAGCTAGCCTTATGAGTGTAGCACAAGTGAGAGTTGGAATTTTGTCAAAATAAGTTATAGATTATTTTTAATAAAATATTTAGTAGAACTGCTCCAGCAGAAAATTCTGGAGCAGGGCAGAATTGACCACTATGTTTAACGAATTTAAAAAGGGTCTTTTGAACCTTCAATAAATCTGGTTTTTGGCACAGATCTAGCCCCATGTGTATAGAAGAGCTGAGAGTTGGAATTTTGGTAAAATAAGTTATGGTTTAATTTTCATAAAATAAATGGTGAGACTGCTCAGGCTGTAAATTCTGGAACAGGACTGAATGATGTAACGTTTTGCATGGCATGAAAAGAGATCTTGAGGATGTTAAAAAAGGCTAATTTTCGGTTTGATGACTCCATTATGTGTATAGGAAATGTGCAAGCTGAAATTTTTGAAAAAGGAGTTGTAGAATATTTTTAGTAAAAAATTTGGTAAAGCTGCTCAGACTGAAAAGCCTGGAGCTGAGCAGAACTGCATCTCTTTTTGACTGACATGCAAAAGGACCTTGTAGTGGCTCAATAAATCTGATTTTTGGCAGGATGCTAATACCAGGTGTGCTGTGAATACCCCAGCTGGAATCATGGTAAAACAAGTTGTGGATTAATTTTAATGATTTAATTGGTAACACTGCCCAATGAGAAGTGCTGGGACAGAGCAGAAATTAAGTAACAAGTTAGTGGACTCAAAAACGAATCTTAGGGACATGAAAATGAGTTAATTTTCGGTAGGATGCTATTATTACAAGTTTATGATATGTATGAGTTGGAATTATGTAAAAATAATTTAAGAATTAATTTTAAGAAATTACGCGGTAAAACCGCTCCAGCAGAAAATTCTGGAGCTAGGCAGAATTGACCATTGACTTCAACGAATTCAAAGAGGACTTTTTGGACCTTCAATAACTCTGATTTTTGGCACAAACCTAGCCCCATGAGTATAGTAGAGATGCCAGCTGGAATTTTGGTAAAAGGAGCTATGGTTTATTTTTAATAAATATTTTGGTAAGACTGGTCAGACCTGAAAACGGGAATTGAGCAGAATAGTGACTTCTTTTCACTGACTTGAAAAGGGACCTTGTGAATAACCAATAAAGCTGGTTTTTGGCATGATAATAACTCTATGAGTCTGAAAGACATGCCAGTTGGAATTTCAGCAAAACAAGTTCTAGATTATTTTTAATGAATTATTTGGTAAAACTGCTCAATAGAAACTACTGGAACCACCCTGAAATTTGTAACGACTTTCCAGGCTTATAAAAGGGACTTAGAGACATGCAAATGGGCTGAATTTTGGTATGATACTAGTCCCATATGTTTATGACGTATACGAGTTGGAATTTCTGGAAACCGCATTACGGATTTGCCACAATTGAATTTTTAGTAAAATCTGTCAGCTCAGCCTCAGCAATTAAGGTGGATCGTAAAGTAAGTAAGTAAGCCCTTTATGGTTATTTAAAATAATTCCCAATTCTACGACTTGTATCTATGATTTCACCTAACGTACTTGTGACGAAAGAGTTGCGGAAATGGACCAAAATGGTTAGCCTAACCGTCCTTTGTAAATGAAGTAAAAGACTTGGAAATATTTTCCAAACTCATGTACGTTGACATGTTATAAGAATTGTATACGATTATTCATGTCATGGCTTGCATATCATATCACGGCATGTATCATGCATGAGCATGAAACTGATTTTTATGGATTTTATGATGCAAGCAAATTTTACAAGTGATTATCTTTTCATTATGCATGAAAAGTTTTTACGGTCCCATGTTTTAAAGAAAGCTTCATGATTCCTTTGCCGGCCAAGCATGCTACTAACCCGACTCCAGACCCGGGGTTAATTGGTTTGATGATATGATATCTGTTCTGGACCCGCTCAGATCCGGGGTTAATTGATCTGATATCTGTTCTGGACCCGCTCAGATCCGGGGTTAATTGATCTGATATCTGTTCTGGACCCGCTCAGATCCGGGGTTAATTGATCTGATATCTGTTCTGGACCCGCTCAGATCCAGGGTTAATTGATCTGACACTCTGTTTTTATGACATGTTATTGTATGGGACCAAAATGATGTTTTGACATGGCATGACATGACATCATGCATTGCATATTGCATAACTCACGATCATGAAGACATGTTGCATGTTACAGTTAATGTTTATAAGTTACTATTGGTATAGCGTTACCTAAAAACATGCTTAAGCTGACCTCATGCAAGCTCAGGATTTAAGATCAGGTATGAATTACGATTATTCGAGGTTTTTGGGGTAATACATTCATGTTATGACTCTTTATGTATTTCATGGTCGTTTATTCGTTAAGCAAGCTCAGGATTTAAGATAAGGTACGAATTACGATTATGTGGGGTTTCTGGGGGTAATACATTCATGTTATGACCCTTTATGTATTTCATGGTCGTTTATTGTATTCTTGCTGGGTGATTTTTATCACTCACACTTTATTTTTCCCCCAGATAATGCCAAGATAAATTGGATCGAAGATGAGCAGCGGGTACCATATCCATAGTCGAGGAGATATGAAGAGGGCTAAGCTTAAGGACTTTGTGCTGCCAAGACGATTTGTATTATGACTATGTTTAAACTCTTTGGATTGTCGGTTATATTATTTTGTGGTACTGCTACTTTGGGGACTTAGTTACTTCGTAATGCATGTTTGATTTGGAAAGTTTTAATTCTGCCTAAATTTTACTGCCATGTAAAATGTTAACATGGGAATCCATGGCTTATATTATGGATTTTCGTATGTTATGCATGACGCTTTGTACTCTCCTTAGTGAAGTACGGCGGGTGCACCGTATCCGGACGAGGCCCGGGTGCGGGGCGCTACATTATGAGTTGGAGACAAGAAGACAAACCAAAAGCAAGCTACTTGGCAAAAGTTGCCAACTTGAAATTTCAAATTTGAATGTAATTGAGACAAGGTTGTTGGAGATGATTATGGAGGTGCTTTATTTCAAAATTCTCAGCCATCACATGGTCTAAAGGTTGGAGAGAATATGCCATCCATTCACACTATAAATAGGAGGCAAGGTGAAGAAGAGAAGACACACACTTGAAAGCAAAAATTGAAGATTGTTGTCTTGCTATTCTCTTCTCATATTTTCATTCATACTTTGTGTAGCTAAGGTGTTCCAATTTTCTTTGTTGTCCAGATACACTATACAAACCTTCTTGAGTTGGATTTGTATGATTGATTAGCCAAATTTATAAGGCTACATCAATAGGTGGTAGAGGTGTTGTAATCAAGAGTTGCATAGAGGTGATTATCCAAGTCTTGAATAGGGTTGGTGTATAACCCAAGGATCAAGCTTGGCTCTTGTTGTAAGGTGTTCATTTGATAGTGAAATCCAAGGAAAGGTGTTCCTTGGGACTGGAGTAGGTCACATTGACCGAACCAGGATAAATTCTTGGTGTTAATGTCTTCTTTACATTTTTCTGTTTTCTGCTCGTTTTTCACTACAGATTTCACACAACTTTTCACGTTTTGAAAAAATAGGTAAACACTTTCAAAATTCGTGATTTTTGGTGGAGTTATACTTAAGACTGTTAGCTTTCATTTGCAACAAGAATGACTTGATTTGAGCAAGGGAAAGTTAGTCTTTCAGTCTTTGCAAGATAACTGCTCCAATCTGGATGTAATCTGACCAGTTTTGAAAAAACTTAAATTCTGTATTTTTCAAGAGTTGGTTAAGGTCAGGCCCTTTTTGAAACTTCATCTACACATCCTAAGGAGTGTTTTGATATAAAGATCAACCTTTTTGGTTGAGTATTCAAAGAGAAACACGTTTTTCAAAATCAGCAACATTTTGTCCAAATCTGTCCCGATTGACCATCTGAATCGTTTTATTTATTTGAAGGGTCAAACGATCTTATTTTTGTCTGATTTTTGGATAAAGTCTTGTTAACTCATTGAAGTTAAATTCTGGAAGGTTTCATAATTTTTGGAGTTGTGTACAATTATTTGTGAATTTTTGAAAAACGAGTTCTGAATCTGAGGTGGTTTCAGATTCTGTTTTCAAAGGGGATTTTAACAAAGGGTTGTAGTGTAATTTCCGCTAACCACTATTCACCCCCCCTCTAGTGGTGTTTATTGCAGGTGCACGGTCCAACATTTGGTATCAGAGCCAGACCCACACCACTCAAAAGAAGCAAGATTCAACACCGTACAAACAAGACAAGGCTAAGAAGCAAGAAATCATAGTTGCTTGCTAATCCCAAATCAAGAAGGTTTGGAGCATTTGAACACTTCAAGAAGGTTTGGAGCATTTGTATTCACTTGATTAAAGATTCAAGGTATTCATCTAAAATCATACATCATGTCATCTATCTCTCATAAAGGAGCGTTCTTCTACAAAAGAGGTAACATCTACTCCTGATTTTGATTCTGATAATGAGATGACTTTTGATGAAATGTATGATGAATTCATGAAAATGCATGCTCATTGTAAAAGGTTGTCAAAAGAGAAAAAGAAACTAATTGAAGAAAATGACAAGTTGAAGACAACCAACTTGGAACTTTCTAATCAATTAGAGTCTTTCAAACAAGAGTCATCAAATGCTCTTGATTCATTAAAGACTAAAATTGAGTCATCTAGAAATAATGAACAAACCTTAAGAACCGAAAATAGTGCGTTGAAAACCAAGATGCATGATTATAAAAATGAAGTGTCTACACTTAAATCATGCAAACTAGGCTTAGAGAAAACCTTAGAACAATTTAAATCCGGTACAAACATGTTAGACACACTCATCTCATCACAAAAGTATGGTAATGATAAAACCGGCTTAGGCTATAAAGAAGAAAATGAAAAAGTAAATAAAAAGACTAAGTTTGTTTCATCTAGTACAAAGTTGCCATATAATACAATAAAATCAACTTTGCCTGCTACATCTTCTTCTACACCTTCTTCTACTAAATCAAGGCAAAAATACAACATACACCCATAAAATCACACATGCATAAACATACATCTAGGCCAAACTTTGCATCTAGACAACCTAGAAATTATGCCTATATGTATACAAATGCAACGAAACATAATAAAATGCATTCAACATATTATAAACCTAAGTATAGGCAACACTCTTATAAGTCTTATAGAAATGCCTATGAACACACTTATACTGCGCCATATAAGAAACAAAATCGCATGCCTTATGCACATTATAAAATTCGGCCTTCCTATAATGATTATCAACCATGGCACAACATGTATAACAATGCATCTTCACTTATGCGGAATAATCATGTATATGCTAATTCTTCTTATTTTCCAAATTATAACAATGCTAAAAATGTGCCTAGAAGATATATTCAAGTTTGGATACCTAAGGGATATCTAAACAAGAATAGTGCCCCTAACATTCAAGGACCCAAATAAAGGGTACCTAAAACTTTGTCTCCGTTGTAGGAAAAACGCAAGGAATGCAAGAAGGAGGCAAAGTCAAAGAATCTGAAAACCAAATGGTTTTTAGATAGTGGATGTTCGAGGCATATGACGGAGAACCCCAAACTATTCATCGAATTGGAACATATCAAGAATAAAGGAAAAGTAACATTCGGTGACAACAATAAAGGACAAGTTGTTGGAAAAGGAACAATTGGGGACCCTAACACATTTCAAATACAAAATGTGTTATTAGTAAGCAATCTATCTTATAATTTACTTAGCATTTCTCAACTTATAGATTGTGGTTATAATGTCTCCTTTCTTCCCAATTCTTGTGATATAATAAATGAAAAAGGAGAAACGGTTTGAAAAGGAAATAGAGATGGAAATATTTATACTCTTACCTTAGATAACATGTTAGATGCTAAGGTTAAGTGTCTAATATCACATGACTTGGATGTAAATTTATGGCATAGAATATTAGGCCATATAGGAATTTCAACTAGTAAGAAATTGTCTAAAAAGAATTTAATTAGAGGAATGCCTAAGTTAGACTTAGATAATTTTCAAATGTGTGAAACATGTATTAAAGGAAAACACATTAAAGAAACCTTAAAACCGAAACATGAAGTGAGTACTAGGCATGTACTAGAATTGCTTCACTTAGACTTATTTGGTCCAAGTAGGACAAGAAGTCTAGGTGGACACTACTATGTGTGTGTCATAGTAGATGATTACTCACGCTACACATGGACATTGTTCATAACACACAAAGACAATGCTCCATTAGCAATCGAAACCCTTATTAAGCAACTTGAAAACATTTATGAAGAAAATGTTAAAAGAATTAGAAGCGATAGAGGTGGAGAATTTAAAAACAAAGACATAATCAAATTTTGCGAACTATATGGAATCAAACATGAATTCTCACCACCTAGAACACCACAACTCAATGGAGTTGTTGAACGTAAAAATAGAACGATTCAAGAAGTTGCTAGGACAATGCTGTGTGAAAATAAATTACCTAAATATTTATGAGCTGAAGCTGTTAGTTGTGCATGCTATATTATAAATAGGCTCACTATTAGAAAGAAATTAAATAAAACGCCTTATGAATTGCTAAACAATAGACAACCTAAGATAGATTATCTTAAAGTATTTGGATGTAAATGTTTTGTGCTGAACGCTAAGGATAATCTAGATAAATTTGAACAAAAGTCTATTGAATGCATATTTGTTGGGTATTCAACTAACTCAAGAGCATATAGGTGTTATAATCCTGCATCTAGAAAAATAATTGAATCCATACATGTGAAATTCAATGAAAATGCATGTTTTGAAGTTAGTGATAAACATCAACATAAACAAGAAACAAATGTTGAAAATATGTTTGATGATGATGTATTACTTGAGCCTGTACTTGATCATCTAAAACCAACTCCCCCGGAACAAGACAAACATGAACCCTTAGATGAAATAAATCAAGAGACTCTGCAATTAGAAGATACAACTAATGATCCAATTACATATGATAACGTTCACACTAATGAAATATTTGAACAAGATGAGGGTGACCTTAATCAATCTAAGAATTGGTGGCGCCCTAGAGACTAATCATTGGGGATCCAAGTGTTGGGGTTAAAACACGTAGAAATATAAGTCAACTTGAAGGACATAGCTTAATCTCACAATTAGAACCTAAGAACGTAAAGGAAGCCTTAGGTGACATATCATGGATGGATGCTATGCATGAGGAATTAAATCAATTCACAAGGAACAACGTGTGAGACTTAGTACCTAAACCTGAAGACAAGTCTATCATAGGAACTAAATGGGTTTTTAGGAATAAAATGGATGAACAAGGAAATATTACAAGAAACAAGACTAGGCTAGTCGCACAATGTTATAATCAACAAGAAGGAATAGATTATGAAGAAACCTTTGCACCCGTTGCACGACTAGAAGCAATTATATTGTTACTTGCGATTGCAAGTATAAGCAAAATTAAGCTCTTCCAAATGGATGTCAAGAGTGCGTTCTTGAATGGATACATCCAAGAAGAAGTATTTGTCAAACAACCTCTTGGATTCGAAGATCCGAAGAATCCGAACCATGTTTATAAGCTTAAGAAAGCACTATATGGTTTAAAACAAGCTCCAAGAGCTTGGTATGATAGATTTGCAAACTTTCTTATTGCAAATAATTATCAAAGGGGGACCATCGACAACACATTATTCCTAAGAAGAAAAGGTAATGATTTGTTAATAGTTCAAATATACGTAGATGATATAATCTTTGGTTCAACCAACCCTACTTTAGTAAAAGACTTCGAAGAATGTATGAAGTCAGAGTTTGAAATGTCAATGGTAGGAGAGTTGAATTATTTCTTAGGACTTCAAATCAAACAAACCCCTCAAGGAATTCACATTAGCCAACTTAAGTATGTCAATGATATGATTAAGAAGTTTGGCTTTGAAGAATTAAAACCAACACCTACCCCCATGAGTGTTAGCACCAAACTAGACAAGGATGAAAATGGTAAAACTTTTGATGACACACTCTATAGGTCTATGATTGGATCACTATTATACTTAACTGCATCAAGACCTGATATCATGTTTAGTGTGTGTATGTGTGCTAGGTTTCAATCTTGTCCTAAGGTATCACATTTCAATGCAGTTAAAAAAATCTTTAGATATCTTAAGCATACACCTCACTTAGGACTGTGGTATGATAGAAACGCTAAGTTAGAATTACACGCATATAGTGATGCTGATTATGGTGGTTGCAAATTAGATAGAAAATCCACTAGCGGTACTTGTCAATTCATAGGAACCAACTTGATTTCTTGGTTTTCTAAAAAGCAAGCTAGTGTAGCTCTTTCTACCACTGAAGCTGAGTATATCGCTTTGAGTTTATGTACTACCCAAATACTTTGGATTAAAAAGCAACTTAGTGATTTTGGCATTAAAATGAATAAGATTCTAATTTTCTGCGATAGCACAAGTGCAATCAATCTTTCACGGAATCCGGTGCTTCATTCTAAGGCCAAACACATTGAGGTGCGATATCACTTTCTTTGTGATCATGTTCAAAATGAGGACATAGTGATAAACCATATAAGAACTAATCACCAAATCGCTGACATCTTCACCAAACCCCTTAATCAAGCCACTTTTGAAAACTTACGAGCCAAATTAGGAATGATGACTTACGATACCATTGTATAGTTCTATCTTTTGCATGATTTGCAAAATAAAGGGGGAGATAGAATAAGAACATGGAACATGATTTTAGTTGATAAGTCATGTTTTAGTTGGTAAGTTGGTAAGTCATGATGAATCATATGCTAAGTTTTTTTATTGGTATAAATTTTGGAGCATAGGTTAAGGGGGAGAGTATGAGTTGAGGGGGAGCAGCATACTATTTAAAAGTTGAAAACATAGTTGAAAACATTTGGTTAAACTTTTGGTTAAACTTTTGGTTATAAGTTGTGACATTAAAATCATGTTAGGTTATTTTGAAAATCATCCAAAAGGGGGAGAATGTTGAGAAATATGTTTGGATAATTTTCAAAGTCATGATTTTAATTGAGAAATATTTAAAAATGTCACACATGGTGTTATATGTGATTAAAAGTTGAATAAGTTGAACAAGTTGACATCGATTTCTAAACCTAAGACACATCGATCGATCAATGTACATCGAACTCTCACTTTGATCGATCGATGTAGGTCAGAGACAAAACCTGAACCTTTATGTGAGACATCAATCTATGAAGCTGAGGTACTTCGATCGATCAATGTCTAGAGTTTTTAGAAATAATTTTATAAAATGTGATAAAATGGTTGTTTTCATTTGTACATGATTTATATATGCTCATTATGTGCTTATTATGTGTTTTTTGGTGATTATTATTGTCTTGTGACTAATGTGTCTTGGAAGTTTCTACAACTTACCAAAAAGGGCAAAATTGGTATTTTAAGTTTTGTAGGAACATCATATGGTGAAAAATATTTGAAGTGCATATTATTATCTTGGTTATCATGACAAAGGTGGTATTGTGATTATTTTTGACCATCGGGGGCATTTCTGGAGTTTTCTCACACCAGGGGTATTTTGGTCATTTTACCCCCAAGGGTATTTTTGGTATTTTTAATCAAGGAATCTCTTGAGCATATTATTATCTTCATTCTGGAGCTGTGTTATTATTATTTTGAAGATTATATGGTGATCTTATATCTTATTCTCTCAACCGATGATATTATTGACTATAGCTGGATATGTGACGATTTGAGATGTCACATTCTATTTTTTCTTGAAGACCCTCTTATATATGTTATAAGAGGATATTAATCATCATATTTTAGAGATTACAAGGTGTCCTTGGTGCAAGATTCATCACAATATGTAAAGGAGAAGAAAGTATGAATTTTGGTGTTATATGTTGAGATAACCTTGTCAACTATTATTTGTTGATTTCTCCTCAAAAATTTGAGTTGGTATACATATACACAGCCTCCAAAACATGTTTATACAGGTGGAGATGATGTTTTTCTCATTTTATGAGTTGGAGACAAGAAGACAAACCAAAAGCAAGCTACTTGGCAAAAGTTGCCAACTTGAAATTTCAAATTTGAATGTAATAGAGACAAGGTTGTTGGAGATGATTATGGAGGTGCTTTATTTCAAAATTCTCAGCCATCACATGTTCTAAAAGTTGGAGAGAATATGACATCCATTCACACTATAAATAGGAGGCAAGGTGAAGAAGAGAAGACACACACTTGAAAGCAAAAATTGAAGATTGTTGTCTTGTTATTCTCTTATCATATTTTCGTTCATACTTTGTGTAGCTAAGGTGTTCCAATTTTCTTTGTTGTCCAGCTACACTATACACACCTTTTTGAGTTGGATTTGTATGATTGATTAGCCAAATTTATAAGGCTACATCAATAGGTGGTAGAGGTGTTGTAATCAAGAGTTGCATAGAGGTGATTATCCAAGTCTTGAATAGGGTTGGTGTATAACCCAAGGATCAAGCTTGGCTCTTGTTGTAAGGTGTTCATTTGATAGTGAAATCCAAGGAAAGGTGTTCCTTGGGACTGGAGTAGGTCACATTGACCGAACCAGGATAAATTCTTGGTGTTAATGTCTTCTTTACATTTTTCTGTTTTCTGCTCGTTTTTCACTACAGATTTCACACAACTTTTCACGTTTTGAAAAAATAGGCAAACACTTTCAAAATTCGTGATTTTTAGTGGAGTTATACTTCAGACTGTTAGCTTTCATTTGCAACAAGAATGACTTGATTTGAGCAAGGGAAAGTTAGTCTTTCAGTCTTTGCAAGATAACTGCTCCAATCTGGATGTAATCTGACCAGTTTTGAGAAAACTTAAATTCTGTATTTTTCAATAGTTGGTTAAGGTCAGGCCCTTTTGGAAACTTCATCTACACATCTTAAGGAGTGTTTTGATATAAAGATCAACCTTTTTGGTTGAGTATTCAAAGAGAAACACGTTTTCCAAAATCAGCAACATTCTGTCCAAATCTGTCCAGATTGACCATCTGAATCTTTTTATTTATTTGAAGGGTCAAACGATCTTATTTTTGTCTGATTTTTGGACAAAGTCTTTTTAACTCATTGAAGTTAAATTCTGGAAGGTTTCATAATTTTTGGATTTGTGTACAATTATTTGTGAATTTTTGAAAAACGAGTTCTGAATCTGAGGTGGCTTCAGATTCTGTTTTCAAAGGGGATTTTAACAAAGGGTTGTAGTGTAATTTCTGCTAACCACTATTCACCCCCCCTCTAGTGGTGTTTATTGCAGGTGCACGGTCCAACAGTGTGGATATACATGATAGTAGCATTCCTTAGTAACTTGACAGTATGGATGGTTACCGGATAGAGATATATGTGTTACCGTTATTTATTTACCTTTATGTTATGTACTTTATTTCTTAAAGTTAGAGACGAGTTTTATTTATGTTCATTATTATATATATCCTTACTTCGTTACCCCGTTTTCCCATGCATGATCCATATGACGTATCTAGTAGGACTACTTGCTGGATGATTATGTTTTATTGCTCACACTTGCCTTTAATCACTTGCAGAGGACAGGGTCCATGAGATTGGATTTATAGACGATGAGCCTCACATAGGCTATCCATGAGAGATGCATATGCCAGGACTTAGCTTTTGGGAATTTAAGTATCATCTTTTTGTACTTATATTATTTTGGGACATGTACTTCATTACTTGTACACATTTGACGATTTGCATATTTATATATGCCGTACGTTTACCTTTATGTTGCTTCTGCTATATCAATTCATGTTTCATGTCGATATGCACATGCATGTATCGACGCCTTGTACTCCTCGTAGTAGAGTATGGCAGGTGCACTGGGCCAGAACCCTAGTTTCGGACAGGGCGCTACAATAAAGGCGACTACTCATCGTGGGTTGGGTGTGTGTAACACACGCATCATTATTAAAAAATGGTTTAATCAGCTTCGGGCTCAGCCCATTCATTTGGCCCGTGATCCTGTTCAAATTTATTATTCGACCCACTTCTGACCTAATTCAGATCAACCCACAGTCAGACCCGCCATCTGATCGATCAACACTTGATCATTGACTTTCGTTGACCGATGATCAGGCTATTGATCGTTGGCCAAAAAAAAATTTAAAAAATTTATCTATATTTCTGGTCAATATGATTTTATCTGTTTAAATCCTTTTGTTGATGACATATAAAGAGTTATTTTCTTAATTTTAAGATTACCCACGACATCTTAAAATTGTTTGGACAATAAAATATCATCAAACTATGGTTTTTGATCGATAAGATAATCACTCTACCCATAGGGAAGTCATTGTTTTATTGATCAAGAAAATTAAACATAAACATTTCTTATGCCCACAGGTACGTAAATATTTTTGTTTGTTTAATTTTCATATTGTTCTAAGTATTTTCTATGCATGAGTGCAACATCTACTCACAGGAAGGTTTAGAGTATACTATGTGAATGAACTTGATTAATTCATCATTCCGCTTATATATGTTCATAGCATGATCTGTATTTCTTTGGTTATGCAGTTATTCCCACTACTACTTTATTTGATTCTGCTTGTACTCCAATGCTGACTGGTGACAATTATACTAAATGGAAAGATATTATCCTTGTGACATTAGGGTGCATGGACTTAGACCTGACACTCCGTGAAGAGAAACCACCAAATCCCACAGAATCAAGTACGCCATCTGAGAGATCTAATTACAAGCGTTGGGAGCAATCTAATCGCCTTAGTATAATTCTCATCAAGTCTCGCATAAGTCCAAGTATTATAGGTTCTATCCCTTATTTTGATAATGTCAAAGCTTACATGAAAACCATTGAGTAAGCTCTGACAAGGCTATGGCCAGCTCCCTTATGAATAGGCTTTCAAATATGACCCGTGATAGAAGCCGTGGTGTGCACGAGCATATCATGGAGATAAGGGATATTGATGGTAAATTAAGCTCCCTTAAGGTTGAAATCTCAAAGCCATTCTTGGTGCATTTCATACTCAACTCTCTACCTTTGGATTATACTCCATTCAAGATCTCGTACAACACACATAAAGAAAACTAATCAATTAATGAACTTCTGACCATGTGTGTTCAAGAGGAGCAGAGGTTGAAGAATGAGTCAATTGAAACTGTGCATATTGTGGCTCATTTTAAGAGAAATGCGAAAAAGGTCAAAGGTGTTCCAATGAAGAAAATTGGTGATAAAGACAAATGTCGGTTTCGTAAGGAAAAGGAACATTGAAAGAAAGATTGCCGGAAATATAAGGGATGGATGGAGAAGAAAGGTAATTTTTCCTTTGTGTGTCATGGATCTAATTTTACGGAGGTTTATGATAATACATTGTGGATTGTTTGTGGTTCTACAATTAACATTGCGGAAACCATGCAGGGTTTTCTAAAACTGAGGAAGCCAAAGGAAGCAATGCATCTATTCTGAAAATCGGAAGCTCTCTACTATTGAAGGAGTGAGATCTTGTAGGCTCATTTTGAAGACCGGTTTTCAAATAGATTTGGAAAACATTTTTTATTTCTCTTGCGAGACTTTCAATTATTGGATATGACTCCAATTCTCATCTTTTTGTTATGAATCTTTTGAAAGATAATAAAATTGTTGTTTCTACGAAATTGAATGGTTTTCTGTTTCAACTTGAGTTAGATCCTATTTATGAGCATATTCTTTTAGCAAAAAATGGTACAAACCGTTGTATTATCAATGAGAACTCTTCAAGTCTTTGGAACAAAAGATTGGGACATAGCTCACTCGATAGAATGAAAAGGTTGGTGAATGAAGGAATTTTGCAAACTCTAGTTTCACCGATTTAGGTACTTGTATGGGATGCAAAAAGGGTAAGCAAACCAACAAGACATTAAAGGTGCCAAAAGAAGTTCTCATCCTCTTGAAATCATACACAAGGATATATGCGGATCGTTTCACACACCTTGCTTGAATCGTTAGAAATACTTTGTTTCATTATCGACGACTATTCAAGATTCATGTATCTAGATATACTCTCACGTATCCTAGGGCAGCCCATATGATTTTGAATTATTTGTCTTACTTAAGTGTTAATTATAGTCTTTTGCATAATTCCTTAGATCCGATCCCTGTAAACCCAAACCGTTTGAATAATATATAATTAAAATTGCAATGTTAACCAGGATGCCCTACCGCAGGTGCTGGTTGATGCATAAATTTATATGGGCCCGATAGTTACTAGGGCTGCTTCCCTGTAGCAACAGCATGGGACCCGGTATCATTATGGTAAGTGAAGCGAGTTCATGCCTTTACTTTTTACAGTAGTGTCAGAACGTGACTAGGTCTAAGTTGGGATTGTAGCCCCTAAGAAATGATTCATAGTGAAATGATAATTACTAGGAAATGATTTATTAGCATTATGATCATGAGAGTTTAGCAAAACAAATAACGTACAAAGGGGTTTTTAGTTATGATTAAGATGTTAAATTTTAAGGTTATGAAAATAGGCCAAAGATATTAGTCCTATTAGATATATCGATCCATAGTGATAAACGAGCATTAGTATAATAAGTATAGTGGAATACAAATTGTTACAAATCTGAGTTAAGTGTTAATTCCTAGGAATACGTAAGTACCGATGTATCGAGTAAACTTGAATTGAAATAGATCGAGTATGAACAAGTAGTGGTTGCTTTTCAGGAGAGATCTAACTAAGTTAAAATTAGCGGTTGAAATAACCAAGTAAATAAGTACGGTGGATTAGTGTGGCGCGCGGAAGCATGGTGGGTTAGAATACTTTAAATTGGTCAATATTTAGTGTGACATGCTAGGATTGAACAATTTAAGTTAAAGATTTTATCATGAATAGACGATTGTTAGAACTATAAGAAACTGTACATAGGAGATCTTTATTTGTAAAAAAAGGATGAATCATAGAAAGTATACGAAGTACAGAACTATTATTTCTCAAGTAGTTAAATATTTTCATATATGAACGTACCCCACGGTATACCTATATTTTAAAGGTACTTCAAAGATTGTGTGCCTAAGTATTTCATTTGGTCTAGTAATTTTACAAATCCACTTTTTTTTCATACTTGCATACCGGCATAATGAAGGTTTAATTTTTTTGACAACTTTAAATGGAAATTTTTGACAACTTTAAATGGAAAAACTTTTAAAGTGTTGATGCTCCTCAAAGAACGATATGTTTATATATTTCTTATACAATACCTCAATTTTCGTTTTTGGTTACGACTATGTTATCGAAATAAATTTGATTTGTCGACTATCGATATTGCATGCATTTTATCCATTACAAGCCTTGAAATTATATATCCGCTTGCAATGAACTTACTTAATTTTCACGAAGTCAAAAGGCAGCATTCAAAATATATATTCCTTTTTTGGAAAGAGAAAGGTATTGTGTTCAAATTGTTTTATGAAACTTTACAGTTGTTGAGTTTCAAATGGTTTTAGTGCGATTTTACCGTAATACTTTTGCGAACAAGTTATATCATTGTTTTTATAAGTGGTCTTTTGAGACACCACTTTGAGACAACATGTATAGACTACTTTGGTTCTCGTGTTTACCAAAAAAATTAGAATGGATATTATTTTAAATAGTTAAAGCTATATTTCAAATTATAGCTACGTAAGCTACATATTTTTTTGAATAAAACACATGTCCATGCACCTATTTCGTATATTAGGTTATTAATAATATGTCGAAAGAATAAGGATACAATCATAGAGTTAGTTCATAAATATATAAGCACTGATTTTGAGGACTTGGTTCTATGCTAAGGAAGCGTGATAGTTAGCGTATTGAAGGACTCGAGGATACTTGGGTTGGTTGTTTACCTAGGTAAAAGATCAAATATACTTAATCACACCAATTCAAAAATTGCATATTACAACTATATAAGTTGAATGATACAAGTAACTGGTGCGAGTGGAATTGAAGGGTAATAATCTCAAGTGAGGTTGATATAATGACTTTCGTGGCATATACGAGGTGAATGGATTATGTAGAGCTACACTAAGTTATTGATTATGTAATATACAAGTTTCGAGGACAAAACTTATTGTAAAAATGGATGTCTGTTATACCCCGTGCCCTTAGGGGTAAAGGAAAAAATAAAAGAACAAGGAAAAAAGAAAAAAAGGAATAAATGTTAGTTAGACATAGTACTTATCTTAAGTATATGATTTGGAATAGAAAAAGTGGGATAAAGATAACATTTAAGTAATATACCTAACATATAATTCTTAATTATCCTAGAAAATTATATATATACATGTATATATATATATACACATATATTGATGAAAGGAGGTTTTACCCCCTGATCTTATTAAAACAGCCCTCACTTAAGGCGGAGAAAAACCAAAGTTACAAATCAAAAGACACCGAAAATTACAAAGGAAATCCCAAAACAATAAATGGAAAACCTCCAAACGACTAAACTTTAGGGGGAAGGGGCTATGTTCATATTGAATATGATATGCCTCATTAAAACATTGGCAAGCAAAACCACCCTTGGGGATATAAAATCGTGCACGAAGGAAAAAGAGTACATATTTATCAAATATAAGACAACAAGGGTACACCTAAAATAATAAATATAACATGCTGAGCCTTGCCATTGATGTCGCTCCAGAAGATACAAACCAGTGTCCAGCTTATGTCATGCAAAGTAGAATAGAAGGAAGCAGATTAGAGCCAAACGCTTATTATTAAGCAGCAACAATATCAAACAATTGAACCACAAATACGTGCCCAACTATCTGCATTGAACAAAATGCAGGTAGAAGCAATGAGATAATGCCAATCCATATGAAAGACTAAATCACGGCTAGCACCTACAATCATAAACAACCCTCGTAAAGCAACCACATATGAAAAAAATTTGAGCAGCATCATATAAATCACAATAAGTACACTGATACAGAACATACGGACAGAGAGGAAATAAAGTACCTGGACTGCTTGTATCAAAAACATAATACAGGAAGAATAAAAGATCACAGCGTCGCCATATCAAGCATGCAAATATGGAGTAGACAAGTCCGTGAGCAAACAGCCTCGCACAACGGGAGGCAATTGATGTATATCAGTAAACTCGGACAAAGAGGATGATTGCAACCTATAGGCCTCTAAATGATGTGCCACAGAATTAGTCTCTCGGGGGGTATAACATAGTTCCGAGCGAGTAGCATGCAGGAAGGTCTACAACTGCCGTATATCCTCACAAGGGTCACCCGTTACTGTAGACGTATCAGCCACGAAGCGAAGCAATACCATGCAATCTGTATCTAAAAGGAATCCAGTAAACCTCAACGCATAGTAAATGGTCTTATATAAGGCTGTCTGCAACTCTGCCGTAAGGGGGGAGAAGTAAATAAATGCGGATCGGTGACCTTTGAAGACAACAATGAAGGAAGAATTATCGAAAAAGGTACAATTGGAAGCCCAAGCACTCTTCAAATCTCCAACGTCTTCTTGGTAAGTAATCTTTCCTATAATTTTCTTAGCATCATAAAAACGGAGAAACGGTATTAAAAGAAAAACGAGAAGTAAATATTTTTACGCTCTCTATGGATGACATGTTAGACACTAAAGTTAAATATTTTATGTCAAACGAACCTAACGTAAATTTGTGGTATAGGCGATTAGGACATATTGGCATCTCAATGCTTGAAAAACTTCAATGAAAGAATCTAGTACGAGGATTGCCTAAATTTGATTTAGACAACTTTTAGTTGTGTGAATCTTGTATTAAAGACAAACAAACACGCGAGTCACTTAAACCTAAAAACGAAATCAGCACATCTAGAGTGCTAGAATTATTACACATTGACTTGTTTGGTCCTAGTCGTACTAGGAGTCTTGGTGGGCGACATTATGCATGTGTTATCTTGATGATTTTTCTTGCTATACATGGACTTTATTTCTTGCAAATAAAGATGATAGTGCCGTTGAGATTGCTAAATTAATCAAACAACTCAAAAATGAATATGGCTTGAATGTGAAAAAGATTAGAAGCGATAGGGGCGGCAAATTTAAAAATAAGGACATGATTGCTTTTTGCGAAGAAAAAGGTATCAAACACGAGTTTTCGTCACCTAGGACACCACAATTAAATAGAGTAGTAGAAAGAAAGAATAGGACACTTCAAGAAATTGCTAGAACCATGCTATGTGAAAATAAGCTGCCTATATTTTTATAGGCGGAAGCCGTAAATTATGCATGCTATATAATCAATCGTTTATCGATTAGAAAGAAAATAAACAAAACTCCTTATGAAATTGTGAATGATCACATGCCTAAAATTGATTACTTTCATGTGTTTGGTGGTAAATGTTTTGTTTTGAATACAAAAGATAATCTAGATAAATTTGAGTTTAAATCAATTGAATGCATCTTTGTTGGATATTCTGTGAATTCTAAGGCATATAGATGTTATGATCCTATCACGAGATAAATTTTAGAATCTATTCATGTGAAGTTTAATGAATTTGGCGAGGTTGAAAAGATAAAGAATATGATGATGATTTTGAACTAAAGCATGTGTTAGATGATATAGAAGAGAATATCGTATATGATGAGCCTAACACACTAGAAATGCATGATCACTTAAAAATGCATGAAAATTTAGAGAATAATCAACCAAGATGGCATAAAAATCACCCACACGATCTTATTATAAGCGATATAACTCAAGGTGTCCGACCACGTAGAAGAATAAATTCGGATGAAATAAACCAATTTCATGCTATGATATCCGAAATTGAACCCAAGAATGTACTTGATGCTTTGAATGATTCTTCTTGGATTGATGCTATGCATGATGAATTAAATCAATTCACAAGAAATGATGTATGGGATTTAGTGCCACGTCCACAAGATAAAACGATAATAGGCACAAAGTGGGTCTTTAGAAATAAAATGAATGAAGAAGGTAAAGTTGTTGGAAACAAAGCAAGACTTGTAGCACAAGGATATAATCAAGAAAAAGGAAAAGACTACGACGAATCATTTGCACCAGTATCACGTTTAGAAGCCATACGATTATTACTTGTTATTGCTTGCATGAAGGATTTTAAATTTTATCAAATGAACGTAAAAAGTACATTTTCAAATGGATTTATACAAGAAGAAGTATATGTGAAACAACCACACCGTTTTGAAGATTTGAAATATCCTGATCACGTATACAAATTAAAGAAGGCTTTATATGGTTTAAAACAAGCGCCTAGGGGCATGATCGTTTTGCTACTTTATTTTAGAAAATGGATTTAAAAGAGGCACCATAGATAGCACTTTATTCTTGAAACAAGATAAATTGGATTTACTTATTATTCAAATTTATGTTGATGACATTATTTTTGGATTTACATCTCATAAACTTGTTGAAGAATTTGAAATTTGCATGAAATCCGAATTTGAAATGTTTATGGTTGGTGAATTGAATTACTTTCTTGGCTTGCAAATTAAACAAACTAGTAAAAGCATCCATATAAATCAAGTCAAATACGTAAATGACATGATTAAAAAGTTCAACTTTGAGAACTTGAGACCATCCCCCACCCCTATGAGTGTCACTACTAAACCAGATAAAGATGAGAATGGAAAAGACTTTGATAATGGTTTGTATAGGTCTATGATTGGCTCTTTGCTTTATCTTACTGCAAGTAGACCTGATATCATGTTTAGTGTTTGTATGTGTGCACGTTTACCTAAAATGCCACACTTTAATACTGTAAAAAGAATATTTCGATACATTAAGCACACTTCCACTTTAGGAATTTGGTATGATAAAAATTGTGAATTCGACTTACATGCATATACTGATGCGGATTATGGCGGATGCAAAATAGATAGAAAAAGCACAAGTGGCACTTGTCAATTTATGGGACATTCATTAATTTCTTGGTTTTCAAAAAAGCAAGCAAGTGTGGCATTATCTATTACTGAAGCTGAATACATGGCACTTAGTCTTTGTTGCACACAACTCCTATAGTTAAGACAACAACTATCTGATTTTAGAATCACGGTAAATCGATCCCCATTTAGTGTGATAGTATGAATGATATTAATTTGTCTAAAAACCAAGTACTACACTCTAAGGCAAAGCACATAGAAGTACGATATCACTGTTTTCATGATCATGTAAATAGTGGTGATATTGTTATAGAACATGTACGTACTGAAGCACAACAGCCGACACATTCACTAAAGCACTAAATCAAGCCACATACGAAAACCTACGCTCAAAATTAGGCATGATTTCTGCTGATTTGCTATAGATTGATATTTCTTTTCATCTTTACATGCACTTTTAATATTATTTACAAAATAAAGGGGGAGAGAGGGTGCATGATTTAAGGAGAGAGAGAGCATGATTGCGCAATTTAAGGAGACAACAAATTCAAAATTCGAATTTGGGCATAATTGGAGGGGGAACAATTATATTTAAATCATAAACCAGTGTTATTTTGTAAATCATCAAAAGGGGGAGATTTTTTTGAGAAAAAGTGTTTGAATGATTTACAAATGCATGATTTAAATAGTACGAGTCTACGAAATGTATGACAAAAATATTACTTGACACGCTTTTGTGAAATACATGCCTCATATACTTTATATATATTATTGCCGTACTAAAAAGCCTTGAAGAATTAAAGCTTACATCATATGCAAACATTTTTTGTCTTTGAACTATTTTCAGGTGCCACCATTAATGAACTAAACTAGTTCATTAAGTGAAGTACTTAAGTTAATGAACTAACTAGTTCATTAAATGGAGATATATTTGGACAAAGCATGATGGCAACAAATTTTGAAAAGAAAATTATCCTCTCCATTTGGATATACACGCCTACATATATATATTATATATATTCAGATTTTTTTCAAAATGGCACAATACATATATATTCCGATGTATTACCGACACGTTACATATATTACAAACATACGTTAACGTCGCACCGCTATATACAACTCATATTTATGAGTATATTCAGGTCTTATATCATATGATATAAGTCATGGTGATGACAAAATTATAACGACACGTTACAAGGTTACAAACCGAAAATTGTCGTATCGGGTGACTACCGAAACTTCGCCAACGTGTCACGTACTTGCCATATAAAGTTGGCCAGCCCATATACTCCAAAAATAGCCAAAAATTTTGTGGTTGAGATGTTAAATTCATCCATGAAATTATTCCACGTTGGCACACACAAATCACCCACAAATTAGGCAAAATTTGTGGAGATTCCAAAATACAATTTTTTAGCACATGGGGCGCCACTTACTTCAGCCTTATGAGCTGAATATCCACTTTATTTTATCATTATTATGTGTGACATAATATATATAACATGTACAAAAATTTTGAATTTAATCGGAGAAAAATCGCATAATCGATGAAAGTCGAAAATTCGGTTTTCTGCAAACACAACACATGGAACGTTTTTGGAATGACATGTAACATGTATCTAGACACTTTTTATACATTCAAGACATGTTAAAGTGTTCTAGAAAATTCAAATTAGGGCTGATTGGAATTTACCATATATGTGTAATTATCGTGCATTATTTTACAAAGATTACCAAAGTGAAATTCAGCACATGTGCATGACTTATTACACGCCATTCTCAGCCTTGATGGAGCCTATGTGGAGCTTAGTTGGCATCTTAATTGCCGAAGAATATGCCACACAAGGTTAGTGACATAAAAGAGAGAGCTACATAAGGTAACAATTCAAACATTTTGCAAATGTAACATATGCTGAAAATTCATCATGCGCCACTAAGTGCTGGCCAATTCTATGGTCTTGATGGTGGCTAATTGGCATGCCAAAATTGAAGGGATTAACTGATGATTATTTGAAAACATTTTGAACTCTTTTTGGCACATGTTTTGCAATTTATTCTCAGATTTTACAGCACATTAAGTGAGACAAGATTGGACCAATCATCAAGTGCCAAGTAAGCAAGATCAAGTCATTCATCCAATCAAAATGTGCCAAGTGGGCAAGATGGTGTCATATCTATACAAGGCAATCTACCAAGAGCATTAAAAAGAATTCTCAAGATGGTAGAAGAAATAAAGGGGGCGGCCACATTAAGATAAAAGGAAGAGAAGTAGTGTAAAGTGAAGAAGACAACTCTCATTTTCTCTCAAGTGCAAAAGGATCTTCTACTCTCTTCTTCTACATTTCTTTCTTCTTCTTCTTCTTCTTTCAAGCCTATTGTTCATATATTCAAAATATTGTATAGGATTGGATAATACCACCCACACTCATAATTGTTGTAAAAGGTTGATCAAGATATGATCAAACCTTCATTCAATTAGTGGTGGTGTTCGTGATCCAGTATGCTTGATTGTATCGTTTGTGAAAGGGTAGAGTTGGTGTGTAACTCCAGCAACCCTTGTGGTAAGGTGTTTTATTGTGTTTAGTGATAGCCGAGGAAGGTTTCCTCGAAGACTGGAGTAGGTTAAATTAACCGAACTAGTATAAAATCCTTGGTGTCTTTACATTCAGCACTTTACTTTCAGTCTTCAATTTCTGCATTGATTTCGTTGCAATCGTAAAAGTATTAAACGACTTTCAAAAATTACAAAACTTTGTAGAAACATATACACATATCCTAGCTTTCATTTGGCATAAGTTTCAACACATTTGTATAAGTAAGTCAGTCAAACATGATTAGTTCTGAGACTAGTGTAATCTGATTTTCAGATTTGTAAAGGTTGAGAACGTCAACGTGGTTGACATACTTTCCAAACGATTTTTCAAAAACTGCTTCAACCCATTAAAATAAATATCTTAAGGGGTCTGTCCTTAAATTTTCAGACTATTTGGAGTTACCAATTCGTCGGAATAAAATTTTCAAGTCGGAGTATGATTTCTGGCAGATTCGCGCAATCTGACCAAAAACAAATTTTCAAAGGGTCAGGAGTTGAATTTTAATTTGAACTTTTTATGATATACTAAAAACATCTGAGAGTAGAAACTCACCTAATTTCATAATTTTTGAAGGTCTCTAACTAGGTCATTTAATTATTTCAAATCAGGATCTGAAAACAAGGGCTGTTTTAAGAAGTGGGGTTTTTGGGCCAAACATTTTTAAAAAACAAGATTTTTGGCACACACTATTCAACATCCCCCCTTCTAGTGGTGCTATACAGGTCCTACGAGATGATGAGCCAAGAGTAGGCTACTCGCGAGGATGACTAGTGGCTCTAATGTGATCACGCAAACTTGGATCTTTTCCTTCAGAACTTCACCTTCAAGGGTTGGCACAAAGGGGTACTCTCCCTCCTTGCTTCCTTCAAGGCACCATGTAGAGAAAAAGGGGTTTGAGTGATTTCAAAATATATGATTTAAATGTGCATGACATATTGCATAAAAACGTACATGACATAAACGTGTGCATGACATATTGCATATAACTTGCCTTATATAGTTCATATATAATGTTGCCGTACTAACATGCCATGAAGCGTTAAAGCTTACATCAAATGGCAAACATTTGTTGTGTTTGAACTATTTTCAGGTGCCACCATTAATGAACTAAACTAGTTCATTAAGTGAAGTACTTAGTTAATTAAACTAAGTAGTTCAGTAAAGGAAGCAATATTTAGACAAGGCACAAAGGCAACAAGATGAAGAAAGGAAAGTCTTCCACTCTCCTCCCACATAAATACACGCCTATATACATTTATATATATATATATATATATATATATTCAGATTTTTTGAAAAGACACATACACATGTATTCCAACGTACTACCGACATGTTACATATTTTACGTACGTACGTTAACGTCACACCACCATAATTAACTCACATTTATGAGTATATTCAAGTCTTATATCATATGATATAAGCCATGGTTATGACAAATTAAATACGACACGTTAAAAGGTTCTAAACCGAAAATTGTCGTATCGGACGAATACCGAAACTTCGCCAACGTGTCACGTACTTGCCATAAATAGATGGCCAGCCCCTACACTTCAAAAATATTCATAAATTTCGTGGGTATGATGATATTTACAGCCATAAAATCATTCCATGTTGGCACACACATATCACCCCACATTAAGGCCAAATTGTGGAGATTCCAATTTCAATTTTGTCACATGTGTAAGGCGCCACTTTAAGACCAGCCAAGTGCTGAATATTAAAGTTTAATTTATATATATTTTGTGTAACATAATATATATAACATGTGTAAAAAGTTGGAATTTAATTAGAGAAAAATTGGGTAATCGATAAACGTCGAAAATTCGGTTTTCTACATACACGACACATGGAACGTTTTTGGCACATCATACAACATGTATCTAGACACTTTTTACATATTTCATACATCGTAAAGTGTTCTAGAAAATTCAATTAAGGGCTGATTGGAATATACCATATGTGTATTATTAAATGTGCACTATATTACAAAGTTTGCAAAAATAAAATTCAGCACGTCTTATCTTCATGACACGCCTATATCAGCTGAGATAGAGCCTATGTGGACCCTTTTTGGCATATTGATTGTTCAAGAATAAAGCATGCAATGTTGGTGACTTAAAGAAAGGAACTACAAAAGGTAATATTTCAAATTTTGTCACAATTGTGACACATGCTGAAAATTCAGCATGGCACTAAAGTGCTGACCGATTTTGACATCAATGTGAGTCATATTTTATGTCTTAATTAAGATGGATTAATTAGAAGACAATTTGGAAGTGTTTTAAATATTTTATGGATTAAAGAAAGTGATATTCTTGAACAGCATGTGTGTAATGCATCTAGGCCGATTTTGAGGCCTTGTTGGTGTTTAAATTTTATTCCATAAAAGAAGAGAATATTGCATACTAAATGGTGATTCATTTTCAAGAAATAAATCAAAGAAAATTTGGCAACAATTTGAAAAATACTAATTATTCACATGCTGAAATTTCAGCATGTAAAGTCTCTTATTGGCCGATTTTTTCATACTATTTTTGGAGAAATATTGTCTTGCTTAATTTATGTGATGATCTTGGAAGTTATGGTCATTGTTTTATGGTGATTTTGGCACATGTTTTAAGTGGAATTCTCAGATTTTCCTAGTCATCAAGTGATGACAACATTCAACCAATCAATGAGTGCCAATTAAGCAAGAGTTTAATGATCATCCAATGAGGAGTTGCCAAGTAAGCAAGAACATGTCATAATGATGCCACATATTCTCCCAAGGACTTAGAAGATAATTTTCAAGAGAAGAAGGTGCCAATGGGGGCGGCCAACACAAGGTTAAAAGAAAAGGAGGAAGAGCAAAACAAAAACAAGAACAAGCATTGCAATCTTGAAGCATAAAAACGTCTAGCACTCTTCTTCTACTCTCTCTTTCTTTCTTCTTCCTAAAAGCCTATTGTACTTACATTCATATACTTGAATAGGCTTCTCTTAGACCACTACATATTCTTCTATCATTGTGAAAGATTGATCAAGGTGTGATCAATCTTAGACTTGAAAGGTGGTGGTGTTCGTGTGCATTGTATTCATCATACAAGGTTTGTAAAGGATTGGAGTTAGTGTGTAACTCCATCAAGCATGTGGTAAGGTGTTTTTGTGTTGTGTGATTAGTGTGAACCGAGGAAGGTGTCCTCGAAGACTGGAGTAGGTTGTTTATAACCGAACCAGTATAAAATTCTTGGTGTCATTTACTTTCAGCATCTATTTTCAGTTTCAGCACTGTTTATCCTTTTTGATCACGCTCTTAAAAATAGTAAACGGATTTCAAAAATTACGAAATTTTCAGAAAACATAGCCACACATTTTAAGGTTATTTTGGCGCAAGTTTCAACTCTTTTTGTTGTACCCCAATGACATGTACTTGGAATTATGAATAAGTGACGGAATGGAAACAATGATTTCTTTAAGTGCATGTTCCTTAAGCCAACTTAGCACTCTTTACATAAATACTTTTGTGATGGATACTAAATAATTATATAAGGGGATGTCACAAGGTATTGTGATACCTTATGAATTTCGGCTAAGAGGCCTTGATCAATCATAAAACAATTTCGTTTCATAAGAATGCAAGCCTAATTGATCCTCACAAAGCAAGATTAAAATCGTATTAGATAAAATAGATAGTAGCATAAATTATATAAATGTGGGACATGTTAATTATGAAATGACCAAAACACCCCCAAAGGCCCCCCAATTTTCGGCCAAGCCCCTCAATTATTCTAGAATCCTCCACATTAGTTCCCATAATCTCTAGATTAATCAAATAATTAAAATACAAGACAAGCATGTATGTAAAATAATAAAATAAAGGAACAAAAGCAAGCATGAGAGACAAAAAGTGGTCAAGACCACTCCTCCATGCATGGTGTTTCCCCTTCCCTTTTTTTGACCCATGCGTAGGTTCCCCTTCCCCTTGTCCCTTATATTTTTAAATTTCAAGACCACATATTCATCCATCTTGCATTCCCTCTCAAGACAATTCAAGCCAACACTTATTAAGTTTTCTATCTCTTCAAGCCACCATACGGTTCCTCCCTCTTGAAGGCTAGGAATTCAACTCTATCTTCTTTTTCAAGCTCAAGGAGCCTCTAGGTAACTCTCATTTCAAAGTTCCTAAGTAGATATTCATACATAATAGTGAAGCTCACAAGGATGTTTTTATTCACTCCAACCGTGGCCTTCATGTTCAAATAGGTGAAAGTATTCAACTCTCTTTGGTGGTGCTATTTTGCTACACTTGAAGTTCCATTCATAGCTCACTTTGTTAAGAATGTCTAACCTTAAAAAAATTAATTCTATCTTCACTATTGAACAAAGACTAATCTTCTCCCTCCCTCGTCTTCAAAACCGTATGCTCAAGGGTGAAGGAAGAGGAGGATTCCAACTCAACTCACTCCATAACCAAGCAAAGACAAGAGCTTTGGCTTGAAGAAGCAAGTATACACTAGACTCTCATAATTTATTTGAAGAATTAGTGACTTGAATGGCTAGATGTTCCTAAGATGTGAACTTTAGAAGAAAACACTAAGTTCATGTTTGTACCTTAGTGATTTCTTAAGAACATTATCTTGCATGTGACTAATTCTTTCAAAGATGCAATCTTTTATTACATGCAATGTGAAATGGGGCTGTCTTAAGATGAATTAAGGTCCACCCAAGTAAGTCTAGTCTAGATTAACTCTTGGATGAAACTTGTGAAGACCTAAGAAAGCATGCATGTGTTAAATGTGAGTTTTATGAGGTTGTTTGGGTAAGATTGGAATAAAATGGTACTTGAATGTGTTGCATGCTTAAATAAGTGTTGTGAAAATGTGTTCTTCGTATCACCTAAATTTCGGCCTAATGAATGAAGACGAAGGTGAGTTGAATCCAAGAAAGAACATCTTTGTGAGCAAGTATGCTAGTGGTTGTGAACAAACTACCCACTGTTTTGACATGGTGCAAAGAGGACTCAAAAAGAGGAATGAAATCTGGACATTCATACGAAAAAAGGTTTATATGATGACTAATAAGTTATTTCATAAGCACAAGATAATTAGTGGTCACTTGACATGAAAAGAGGGTAAAATGTCAAACCACTGGAGCTGGACACAACTGGATAGTGAGATGTGTGACCTTAAACTGAACCTTACTGACGTGCTATCAAATTGGTTTTTGGTATGATGTTAGTACTATGTGTTTAGCAAATGTAAGAGTTGGAATTGTGGTAAAATAAGTTATGGATTATTTTTAATAAATGTTTTGGTGAAACTGATCAGGCTGGAAATTCTGGAACTAGACAGAATAGAGTGACGTTTTAGATGGTTTAAGAACTGACCTTACAGACTTTCAATGAAGCTAATATTTGGTACAAAGTTAGCCTTATGAATTTAGCACAAGTGAGAGTTGGAATTTTGTCAAAATAAGCTAAGGATTATTTTTAAGAAATTACGCGGTAAAACTACTCCAGTAACAAATTATGGAGCTGGGCAGAATTGACCATTGACTTCAACGTACTAAAAGCGGACCTTTTGAACCTTCAATAAATCTGAATTTTGGCACAAACCTAGCCCCATGAGTGTAGTAGAGATGCCAGCTGGAAGTTTGATAACATGAGCTATGGTTAATTTTTAATAAAATATTTGGTAAGACTGGTCAGACCTAAAAAACGGGAATGGAGCAGAATAGTGACCTCTTTTCACTGACTTGAAAAGAGACCTTGTAGATGACCAATAAAGCTGATTTTTGGCATGGTAATAATCCTATGAGTGTAGTAGACACTCCAGCTGGAATCTTGGTAAAATAAGTTCTGGATTATTGTTAATGAATTATTTGGTAAAACTGCTCAACTGAAATTACTGGAGCCAACCTGAAATTAGTAACGAAATGGGCTAAATTTCGGTAGGATACTAGTTACACATGTTTATGACTTGGGCGAGTTGGAATTTCTCGAAAACGAATTACGGATTCGCCGCAATTGAATTTTTAGTAAAATCTGTCAGCTCAGCTTCAGCACCTAACCCAGTTCGGAAAGTAAGTAAATAAGCCCCTTTACGGTTATTGAAATAATCTGAAATTTTATGACATATATCTAAGATTCCAACAAACGTATTTGTGACAAAAGAATTATGGAAATGGACCTAATTGGTTAGCTTAACTGTCCTATGAATATGAAGTAAAAGTCTTGGAAATATTTAGCTTCCAAATTCATGTATGTTGATATGTTATAAGGAATGCATACGACTATTCATGTCATGGATTGCATTTCATATCACGACATGTATCATGCATGATTATGAAACTGATTTTCGTGGATTTTATGACGCAAGCAAGTTTTACAAGCGACTATCTTTTCGTTATACATGAAAAGTTTTTACGGTCCCATGTTTTTAAAGAAAGCTTCATGATTCCTTTGCCGGCCAAGCATGCGACTAACCCAACTCCAGACCCGGGGTTAATTGGTCTGATGATATGATATGTTCTGGACCCGCTCAGATCTGGGGTTAATTGATCTGATATCTGTTCTGGACCCGCTCAGATCCGGGATTAATTGATCTGATATCTGTTCTGGACCCGTTCAGGCCCGGGGTTAATTGCTCTGATATCTGTTCTGGACCCGCTCAGATCCGGGGTTAATTGATCTGACACTCTGTTTTTATGACATGTTACTTTATGGGACCAAAATGATGTTTTGACATGACATGACATGACATCATGCATTGCATCTTGCATAATTCACGATCATGAGTACATGTTGCATGTTACAATTAATGGTTATAAGTTATTGTTGGTATAGCATTTCCTAATAACATGCTTAAGACGAATGCCAAGTAAGTTCAGGATCCAAGATCAGGTATGGTATAGCATTCCCTAAGACATGCCTAAGTCGAACGTCAAGTAAGTACAGGATCCAAGAGCAGGTATGAATTATGATTATTTGAGGTTTTGGGGTAATACATTCATGTTATAATTCTTTACATATTTCATGGTAGTTTATTGTATTCTTGCTGGGTGATTTTTATCACTCACACCTTATTTTTCCCCAAAGCCGGAAAATGCCAAGATAGAATGGATCGAGGACGAGCCGAGAGTACCTTATCCATAGGCGAGGAGTATGAAGAGAGCGAAGCTTAAGGACTTTTGTGCTACCAAGATGATTTGTATTATGACTATGTTTAAACTCTCTGGATTGTCGGTTATGTTATTTTGTGGTACTACTACTTTTGGGAACTCAGTAAATTAGTTATGCATGTTTGATCTGAAAAGTTTTAATTCTGCCTAAATTTTACTACCATGTTGAATGATAGCATGGGAGTCCACGACTTATGTTATGGATGTTCACATGTTATGCATGACGCCTTGTACTCTCCTCGGTGAAGTACGGCGGGTGCACCGTATCCGGACGAGGCCGGGTGCGGGGCGCTACACTTTTGGACACGTATAAGTCATTCAAACGTCCAAAGTTCTGAGACTAGTGCAGTCTGATTTTCAGGCTTGCAAAGGTTGGGACTTTGATCGTATTTGACTAACTTCCCAAAAGAATTTTTCAAAACTGTTTCAAACCATTTAAATATAACTTATAAGGGGTTAGGGGTTAAAATTTCAGAGCATTTGGAGGTACGTACAAATAGGAATAAAATTTTCAAATCAGTCTACCGTTTCTGGCAGATTTGCGCAATCTGACCACCAACGATTTTTGAAGGGGTTAAAGGTTGAATTTAAATTTGAAATTTTTAGGAGACACTCATACATCTGAGGCTAAGTTCTCTCAAAATTTTAGAATTTTTGAAGACCTACAACCTAGTTTTAAAACGTTTTAAAACTGGTCCTGAAAACAGAAACTGCTTTTAGAAGTTGAGTTCTTGAGTCAAAACTATTTTAAAAACTACACTTTCCGCACCAACTATTCAACCCCCTTTTAGTGGCGCCTTGCAGATCCTACACACCAATGGTTGAGCAACACCTCCACAACGGTATTAACATTGATCTTGGCAAATGAATCGTCCCCCAAGACGTTCATCCCTTTGGGATTGGCAAATACCACCTTAAAGCTTGCTCAAACTTTAAGAATCCTAACATTTGATTTTAGGAAAATCAAGAAACAACTCAAAGACACGAAGTCTTAAGAGAAGAAAAGATGAATTGCATTGATATTGGAATGAGTACAATGAGCGGTCATATGGTCCTTTAAATAGGCAAAGAAAGCTACTGACTAAATGGAAAGGTCCTAATCTACAACACCAAGTAAATGGAAAAGTCCTAAACTACAACTTCAACTATATGAAAAAATCATAACTCACAACTCCACTTATTAGGTAATTCACTAAAACATAAAAGAATCTTATCCTATCTTCCAGATACACAGGGTGGCCCACCTTTAACATCTCTTCAGACTTGGAATTTGCCAAAAACTTGAGTTCCTAAAATGTATGGATGGTTTCCTAAAATGTAGGAACCTTAAGAGCCTTTTAGCCTCCTTTTGAGTATCGATCCTTGATTTCGTTGTAGAGACTTGTACATTGGGAAGTGTCCTTTGATGTCTTCATCAATGTTGTAGAGCTCTTCGAGACCATGAGTTTAAGCTCAATATTGACACCATTCCAAATTGAAACAAAGAAGTTATGCTTGGTCAAAGTTTGATCCAATCAGCAATCGTTCTTGCCTAATCTTCCATCAAATGCATGCCTCCTCCCTTGAAGCTCCCTACAAACATAAAGACTCCATCAAGCATCATTTTCATCAAGGATAAGTATAATGCATGTCATGCATATGAAATACCTAACAATGAGTGAAACGACAAAAATACCCCTGAATAAGAAAACACAAAAAAAAAACTACTAAAAGACACCAAAAACGTCACCATGCATGCAATGATGATCCTGCCCTTCCCGCCAACCCTTACATCTTATTAGAGACATGTAAAACATAGAATAATCATGCACGACTATAAAGCTAAGCTGATGGGTGCTCATGTGGGGCTCATCAGGGTCCTGGGACGTTTATGTACTTATGTTTATTCCAGCCATATACTCATTTCATTTCTGTACTGATGACACTTATGATGTATTCGGATTTAGATCCGATGTATGGATGCATGTCAATGGTACTCATTTATGTTTATGATGCTTCCGCTATTTCAATACATGTACATGTCGTCATGCATAGAAATGATATCGACGTCTAGTACTTCTCGTAGCAGAGTACAACTGTTGTACTGTCCCGAGACCTTAGTCCGGAACAGGGCGCTACAATATGTCATCAATAATTTGTCTGACTTTTTGTAATTATTTAAAAGAAGATTGGAATAAAAATTATAATAAAATTATCTTTGAATGTTTTGGTAAAAAAACTTAGTTACAAAATCCGCATATAAATACTACAAATTGACCTTTCTGTCGGGAGGGCTCTTTGCTTCTTGTAGGGAGGGAAGGTTAGTGGGGAGAAAAAGAGAAGGAAGCTTTCCTTTCTCCCCGTGACTTGAACCTCCTTGATGGAGATGGAGTCCTCCAAGTCTCAATCTCCACCGTTGGATGATATTGATCATCCTGATTCATCACCCGTGGGATCTCCGGAACTTGCTGATTCTCACCTCCCTCAGCCGCCGTCTGATGTTCATCAGCCGCCTATTCTCTCCGCTGATCTTCGGGACAATATTATCAAGCAGGTAGTTTTTCATTCTCTTTGTTTACTCGTATGTATGTCCATTTAATTTTCTGACCAACTGTTTGAATATTTCGGAAGCAGGCGTTTTTAGTTTCGGAGTCTTGCGTAGTTGAAGTGGTAGTTGTTTTAGGCAAGGTTTCGGAAGATCTCGTAGTTTCTGTTTGATGTACTTTTGTTGAGTAGCATTCAAGTAGAACAGTTCGAGTGTTCCTCGACCGGCTCGCGTTTGACTAGTGATTTTAGTATTTTAGTTAAGCTGTTTTAGATTTTCAAAATTAGCAGTTGATTCTTAGTTCTTTGCAGTGAGTTTGTGCTTACAACCGGATGAAATTTGGAATTCATGGATGTACTGTAATACACTTTCAATTTTTGGACCACCTTCAAGGAGAGTTTTGATGTATATCCTTTTTCCTACTATAACATTTACGGAAGGGTTCCCAGTTGTTTAAGACGTTTGAATGCTTTTCAGAGGCTCTTGTCAACATTAGTTATCATCTTAGACTATTCTTCCTTTTCACTGTTGTATTAGATGCACTTTCCCAGTTGTTTAAGACGTTTGAATGCTTTTTAGAGGCTCTTGTCAACATTAGTTATCAATCTTAGACGATACTTCCTTTTCACTGTTGTGTTTGATGCACACGTTCTAGTTGATGTCTTAGGTAGTAAATGATTTGGTGCTTCCTCCCCGGAGTTTTTCATGAAGACTAGAGCTTGTAGCGTGTATGGTATTGCAAGTAATATAGGATTTTCATATTATTTTGTTGAGCCTAGTCATTTTGACCATTTGTTAATGTTTCCAGGTAGAATACTACTTTAGTGACGAAAACTTGATAAAAGACAAGTTTCTCATGAAGTACATTACTAGGAATAAAGAAGGATATGGTGAGTGCTGTAATTTTTCTGTATTTTACGTCACACGTGCATATTTTTTCAAGGTATTTGCTGGTATTGTGGTTTTATTAGTTTTGTCGATCCAGTGCTACTCCATTCCAACAGGAAATTTTACTGACAGTTGATTCATTTTAAAAGTCTTGTTTCTTCTATCACAAATAGTTAACGAAACACCTACAGGTTTGCCGATTACGTAGTTTCTAAGCTATGTTTTATGTTTTCTTATTTGTTGAGTTGGACAATATGGTCACCTCTTGTGATTTGCTTTGATTGATGAATTACATCACTTCTGTGATGTGCTCATTCTTTGGTTACTCGTTTCAACAAGTCCTTTGGTAAAATTTTGGTTGATAATCTTCTGTTATCTTGCACGCTTTTTTCTTCTTCAAAGAATGCAGATCTGAAAGGTTTCTATCCTATCGTAGCCTTTGAACATACTGATTGTGCAACCAATATCTCACTGGTTCATTCTCTATTCATGTGGTTCTTTTTTCAAATATTGCTTTGACTTCAGTTATGCCAAAATGCATTTCAATTGAAGCTTCAAAAAAATATCCTTCGTTGAGAATTCTTCTTATTATATGTATACTTAGATTGAAAACTTACATGCAGTTTGTGGCCCGAGCACAATTTTTTTTTTTTTAATGTTTCAAATTCTTAAATCTAGTTTGTCCTCCATTGCATTTTAGATCTCTGGTCTTGTTTAAGGTATTTATGCAAAAACTTCTGATAGCTGCAGTTTGCAAATAAGATCCTTAAAACCAGATACTTGAAGTAACTGATGTCTTCATATAGGGTGTTGGGTAATAAAGAGAAATCAAGAAGGTAAATTTCTAAGAAAGTGAACGAGAGGTAGCTCATACGGGAAAATCATTGAAATCAACGAGTATACAAACATAACATATCATGGAGTCAATTCTTGGAGGTATAAGATTTTTAAAGAAGCAAAAGTGAGTGGACAGAAGATTGACCTGATGATACTCTGATTGGAGTGTGAAAATGTTGAAACAAGATATAAAGAGGCTTACAAATCTTCCAACCTGATTATGTAGACTGGGAAAATATCTGACTAATGGAAAATTACCTATGTACCATTTTATACTGGGAAAACCACAATAATGCATATGATATGAAACACTATTTTGTGAGACATCATTTGCAATAATATTTTCGAGGCATTTTGCTAAAAGAATACTATTCATCGCCTATTAACAATTAAGTAGTATTAGCTGTAAGTTGGTGGGAGCATTTTCCTGGAATATTCTAAACAAATTCAAATGTCTTTAGCAGATTAGGAGATATTCAAATCTTTCCATTAGAAAATGAGGGAAAAAGTCTGTTGCCATTATCCCAATCAAGCAAGATACCTACTAGTTGGCAGTAATCAAACGACCATCATTTTAGGCAAAATTTTTTATCCCACTTTTTACTCTGAGGAGAAAAACTTTGGACTTTTAGACCTACATACATCCTTCTCTCAGACAAAACTTTCATTTCCTTGTGCAGATGATTATCTAGTGTTAGTGGTTGAAAATATCTCTTTTCTTACTTTAATGGTAATTGCAAAGGAACTATGAAAACTTTGGCTGTCAATGAATTTCCATTTTCGTGAAGTAACAATCTTTTCTGAGAATGAAAATAGAAAGTTAGACAATGTCATTATAAAATTTTGTGAAGTAGAGAGACATTAAGTTAATAAACCAAGTTGAAACTTCGTAAAATAGTGATTATGAAATGACTTAAAGGAATAGGACTTATGTGTCTCAGAATGAATGTGATGTAATGCTAGAAACTCGGATTATCGAAAATTATATATCACTTAAATAGTGTAGTAATTTATTATGTCGAAAACAGAAAGACTTCATATGATATTCACAGACATTTAGAGAACAAATGATAGGAGTTTCACAGAAACCATGTGTATAATTTGAAAGAACTCATGTTTAGTATCAATACGTCATCTATAAGACAATACTAAATATTGTTTCCAGTATATAAAGTTGACTGTTTGGCTTTAGAGTAGTGTATTTAATAAGCATCAAATGCCAAATTTAAGGATGATTTAGCCTATAGCTCTCGATGTATGTGCGTTTTTGATAAATAAATATGAGATGACAAAAACAACAGTAAATACAAATGCAGAATACAATTATCTTATAGCCAAGATACAAACCAAATGGTGTAATTGCTTGTAGATACGTATATTTGTTGAATATGCTAAGGGAAAGATTCATTGTTTAATGCTGCCAAGATACAATAGACCATATGTGTGCATTGACTATTATCTTATAGCCAAGATACAAACCAAATGGTGTAATTGCTTGTAGATACGTATATTTGCTGAATATGCTAAGGGAAAGATTCATTGTTTAATGCTGCCAAGATACAATAGACCATATACGTGCATTGACTATGAGGGGAAAAAAAGCATTTTATGGAATTCAAGCATAGCAGTGAGTCGAGGGAGAACATCGATGTCCGAAATCAAGAGGTACCCATCACTGATAACTGTAGGATGGACAAAGTGGATGAAACCTTGAATGGATGCCTATACGCCTAAGGATGGATAAGTGTCTTAGACAAAAAGAAAAAAAGGTTGGCTTAGTGTTTAATAAGACAATGAGGGAATATTGTTGTGTTTTTTTTTTCTTTTTTTTTCTTTTTACATTTAAGAGGTGGCCTGTGGAAGGTTTGTGGCGCATTGTAAAATATAAGAGATGACTACTAAAAGGGAAGGGGAGATGAAAGAAGATCCGGAGGAAAACCTTTGAGTAGGATATGACATGCTTCACATTTGGAAGGATAGCTGTATAGTAGAGTCCAAAGAATAGAAAAAATGATCCATGTTGGCGACCCACTCGTGCAAAAAAGAGCTTATTTGTCATTGTTTTTCTTGTATTTTGTTGTTCTAGTGAGTTGGATGGCCTACTTGTGTTGATCATAAGGCAATGGAGGTGGGAATGGCACTGGTAAACTGTGCTGTGAGTATGTAGAGAATTAGTTTCTGGGTGTGTAATATGATATTTCAAAATCACGAAGTTTGATGTTTTGGATGAGCAATAGTAACACCAATAATCGGGAACTTTGTTCATTTCGTTCCTCAACCACTAAATTATGTGTTAGTTAGCTTTTACTATTCCAAGACTCTTGCTTTCTTCTGCAATTATCTGACCTTTGCCAATGTTTTTTTTTTTTGTGAACATGATTTGTCTTTTTCCAGTTTGATTGCCTTATTATATGGTGCCAGCAACAAAACATATTTATTCTCTGGCTGGTTTGTCCTTTTGTTCTATGATGTAGACGGTGTTCTATGTCTTGCAGTTCCTATTGGAGTTATTGCTTCTTTTAGGAAAGTGAAGAAGCTCACTAAAGAGACGTCAATGATAGTGGCTGCTTTGAGAGAATCTTCTGTTCTTGTAAGTAACTCAACTTTTTGGGATATTCTGTTCTGTTAGTTGGCAGGCTTCCTGCTTTGTTCTTTAAGGTCTTGGGGAGTCTTTAACCATATTTAATGTAAACTAGATATGTTTTATCTCTTCATTCAATTTTTCCAAATCTGGTATGTGTTGCTATCTAATCTGTAAAGTTTTAATTTTGCATTGGTTAATCGGTTGTTACGGCAGATTGTGAGTTCAAATGGGAAGAAGGTTAAACGACGTAATCCTTCTCCAGTTTCAGAGTTCAAGGAACCTATGGTACTATCATGTCTTCACATAATTGAATAGTCTTGCTTTTGTATTTTCTGTTTTAAAGGGGTGATACATTTCTTTTGATTATGTAGATGTGCACCGTGTTGGTTGAAAATTTGCCACGTGATCATTCATTAGAGAATCTTCGGAGAGTTTTTGGTGAAGCCGGGAAGTATGTAGCTATCCTATTACCGTGGAATCATTTTCTTGTATCATTTGGAAATGCTTATTCATATATTCCACCTGAAATGTGTAGCATTACGAATATTGTCATTCGTGATCCGCATGATGCTAAGGAGCCTAAAAATATAACAACTGCAGAGAAGCTGTTGATTGGTAAGGTATGTGTTTTCTCTGTTATTTAGGTTTATCTGGATGTACGCTGAAAAATATTTGTTCTCTTAAACTTCAATACATACCAAGAAAAGGGAAAAGTGTAGAATGAAGAACATGTTACCTCTCAATGCACACATTGCGGCATGACCGTGTGTATGTCCATTTCTCATATTTTCCGTGTTAATAATTCTAGGGTGGTCGTGTACTGTGAAAACCAAACTGCTCCTGTTAGTCAAGTTACAACATAACACCATTGGTTGTAAAACACAAGACAAATTACTCCAGAAGGCAACAGAATACGTGGCACTGTGCGTGCGTGTAAAGTGGCTGTTGTTAAATGCCCGTGGTTATGTACTGTTCAAGAGTAATTATAGATTTTAGTAGTGAACAACATTTAGTCGTGTTGAAGCATGAATAGGGGAGAGGAAAAAAAGAGGAAGCGATTCGAGCATGAGGAGATGGATTATCCTTACTCTTGCACTTGTTTGAGTACACAAGTGGAAGCTAGAAGACCCGAATAGAGTACTGGAAGAAATCTCTTCTGCTTTTATATGGTTTGGGGTTTAGAAGAATAAAAGGAGAAAGAGGCGGGACCTAGGAGGCGCGAAGTTTATAAAAGGAGAAGATAGACATGTATTAGTCAAAGCACAAGACATCAAGTTGAAATGGCAAACATACTTTCATAATCTTTTCAACGGCAGTAGTGCCGACTACGAAGAACGAGAAAGCACCTACTAACAAACAACGATAACATAATAACTCCGACTGTCAGAACATCACACAAGGAGAGGTGATGAGAGCACTAAAGAAGATGGGAAGAGCTAAAGCGGTCGGCCTAGATAACATACCCATTGAGGCTTGAAAGTATTTAGGAGAGGAAGTGGTTCAATGACTAACTACTCTGTTCAACCGTATTTACAAAACAGGGAAGATGCAAGATGAATGGAGAAAGAGTGTCGTCGTCCCCCTATATAAGAACAAAGGAGACGCATAGTGTTGTGGGAACTATAGAGGGATTAAGTTGCTAAGCCATACCATGAAGTTATGGGAGAGAGTAATCGACACTCGAATTAGGAGAGAAACTCAGGTTACGGTGAACCAATTTGGTTTTATGCCAGGAAGGTCAACTACGGAAGCAATACACATTATCAGGAGATTAATGGAGAAGTATAGGGATAAGAAGCGCGATTTACATATGGTGTTCATCGATCTTGAAAAAGCGTATGATAGTGTGCCACGTAGCCTGATATGGGATAGTCTGGATGCAAGGGGATCCCTGTGAAGTATATAGACATAATTAGAGATATGTATGCTAGGACAAAAACAACCGTTCGTACGTCCGTGGGAAATACGAACTTCTTTTCGGTGGAGGTCGGTCTCCATCAAGGGTCTGCGTTGAGCCCATTTCTTTTTGCAGTTCTCCTTGACGAGTTGTCAAAGATGATACAGGAGGCAATTCCGTGGTGTATACTTTTTGCTGACGATATTGTATTAGCCGCATAAAGTAGACATACCTTGAGTATGAGACTAGAGCAGTGGAGGGGTGTTTTAGAGAGAAAAGACTTAAAGATTAGTCGTTCTAAGACCGAGTATATGCACCGCGACTTCAGCGGCGTAGCAGAGAGTGAGGATAGCCAGCTCACCATCGATGGTCAAGTGGTACCACAAGTAAGTTTAAGTACCTAGGATCATTTATGCAGCAGAATGACGACATAGATAATGATGTAGCACATCGAGTCTAAGCAGGCTGGTGTAGATGGAGGGCGGCCTCAGGGGTACTATGTGACGAAAATTTCCCAACTAAATTAAAGGAAAATTTTATAGGGTGGCAGTGCGACCGGCAATGCTATATGAGACAGACTGCTGGGCCATCAAAAGATCACAATTACAGAAGATGGAAGTGGCAGAGATGAAGATGTTGAGGTGGATGTGTGGGCATACAAGGCTAGACGAATCAGAAACGAGGTGTTTCGAGAAAGGTTAGGCGTGGCTAGTATAGCAGATAAGATAAGGGAGGGAAAAATGAGATGGTTTGGGCATGTCAAACGGAGACAGACAACGGCGTCGGTCAGAGCAATTGAAAGCCTCATTGTAGAGGGAAACAGGAGTAAAGGCAGACCCAAACTGACTTGGGATGAGCAGATTAGGCACGACCTACTAGATTTGCATCTCTCTGAGGACATGATGTAGGATAGGAGTTCATGGAGACATAAGATTAAGGTTAACGAGGTATAAGTCATATATAGGGACACTTTAGAGTATATTTAGGGGCATAGATAGGCGTAGACACTATCTACGCTTTAGGTTGACTTTTGATTTGGTTGCGTATGTTATAACGTTGTTTTACATTACATGTATATATACACGTGATGTATATTTTAATATCAAAAGTCTTTTCTTTGTATTTTTTGAATTTCTTCACTAACACAATAGCACAAAATATCTCTACTATTATGTCATTTATGCAGGTACATATAGAGCCGGGGGTCTCACTAGAAGCAGACTCTCTATCCCTTAGGATAGAGGTATTGTCTACCTACATTTACCCTCCCCAGACCCTAGCGATAGCTTTTGCTGTCGTTGGGATATACTGGGTCCGGATGATGATGATGATGAGCATATGGTATATGTCAAGGACATTGACGTGCCGATTGCAGATTGAGTTTTATCTTTCTAGAGGCCGTTGAATTCCTAATTTAAAAAAAAAAAAAGAGTTTTAACTTTCCTTTTTTCCCCTTCAATGATTGAATATTCACTCTTTGATTACTTCCTTCCCAAAATTTCTTTTTCATGGCTTGTAGTTGCATGCCCTTGTGGAGTATGACAGTGTGGAGGCTGCTGAGAAAGCTGTGAGTGTGAAGTATTTGATTCTTTATCCTGAAGTCGCCCTAAAGGTATTCAAGACCAAATTAATGAACAGTCCTACTCTGGTTTTCCAGGTAGCCTCACTGAATAATCAGCAGGATTGGAGATATGGTTTGCGTGTCAAGCTTCTGAAAAAATCGGTAACTTGTCATACTTATTCTGTCTTACTAACAAGTTAGATTGTCCCCCCCCCCCCCCCCCCCCCAAAGCAAAAAAAAAGGGAAAAGTTTTATTTTTCCCTAAAATTTTCAGGGCAGATCAGAGCAGAGAAGAATATTTAAGGAATCAGACGGTGAGAAGAGCAGCAGTGTCCGAGGATTTAATGCTGGAGATGACGAGGAGAATCCTGGTTCAATCGAACACCATCAGGACTCGCATGGTGAAGAGGTTAGAATTGCATCTTGCTGGACTTGTGAAAGAAATTACCTTGTGAAGGTTATGAATGGATATGTCTGAAATCATGTTTTACTGAATGTGACGAACATCTGTTCACTGAATTGTCATTCTGCTTAGAGATATTCCTGTTATGCATGAAATTGCGGCCTTAATGGCTTTAACTGACACAGAAGTAGCACAATTAGCATGCATGATTTGGCTGCCACTTTCTTTTTTGCATGTAGCTTGTATACGCCTGCTTCATCAAATAGTGGAGTAAAAAAGTTCTCCCTTGTGATTAATGTTTCTGCCTCTTGCATTTAAGGATGGTGACCACTTGCCAGGGGATAAAGGCAGAGAACGATTGCAGAAAGAAAAGAACAGAAAGAAAGAAAGGAATGAGATGCATGTACAGAAGGACAAGAATGAGTATAAGAACCGACATCATGGTAAAGGAAGGAGACAGAAACACAGCAATTCCAGCATGCATGGTACTTATTGCACTTCAACTGTCTCGCCTTCTGCTTGCTCTTGTCTGTTCTTGTTAATTTTCACATAAATATATACGAAATGCCTCCAGGTCATGGAACAACTTCTGCTCATGTTATGGAACCTTCAAAGCCTCCATCAGGTCCTAAGATGCCAGACGGTACTAGAGGATTTGCCATGGGGCGAGGTCGACCTCTGGTACCTAACACAAGCTAGTTGTCATTCTTCCTACCTGTGTGTTTTTCGTGATTTCTGTTCTGAGATACCATGTTCTTGTTGGCATCTTATTAAGTCAGTTGTTGCGCTCGTGTCTTTATCGTCCTGATCGCTTTCTCCTGGAGTAAGACACATGGTGGAGTTGTAAGATGTTTTATTGCCAAGTCCACCATTGAATTTAAAACCATGGTCACCATTGAAATTTAAGGGTGGCGAGACATAACTTTAATTGTGTGGTATGTGTGATGAGTACGTTGTTTTATTTTCTTGAGGGTTGTCCATCCTTCCTGCGTCCTTTGTTGATGTGTGTCATGTTAGTTCAATAGTTGCATGCTAGGCCTCAGTATCTAGCACGTCCGTCCACTACCCTCAGCATGAAAATGAATAGTATTTCCTTTGCAAAACTGTTTGAAGACATGTTCTTGTAACTTTGAAATATGAAGTCTTCATATCTAGTAATGATCAGATTATATGATAACAAAAGATCTACCAGACTGTAACATGATTCATCTTTTGCGAGTTCAAGGCACCTTAAAAATACTTGATATCACTTTCTAATTTGTCACACCTGATTAGAGTAAGCAGTTAAAGCACAATACCTGAAAAGACATCAATAGAATAGAAACAAGGGGGAAAAGTAGACCGTTCCAAAATCAAACAAGAAATTGCGGTTTGTTGTAATTGTCTGTCACGGCTATAAATTTTTTAAGCGTAGGTGACTAATCAAACAAAAGCCGTAATTCAAAGAACAGACTACATTTTTCTTTTCACTGTTACCAACATCAATAGGAATTGTAATTTAGTGTGCTGCCTGATGCACACTAAAAACAAAAGCATTTTTAACATTTCAGTTTCACAAATTTCATATCTTAATAACTACTTCCATCAACAATCAAACAACATGAGAAAAACACACAAAAAAGCTGTTAACAAAAATAACTACGAACCAACATGCCACCTCATCATCATCATCCGGACCTAGTATATCCCAACGACAGCAAAATCTATCGTTAGGGTCTGGGAGTGTAAGTAAAAAAACTACGAAACAACATGCCACCTTATATAATATAGAATTCTTAATGATAACTACGAACCAACATGCCACCTTATATAATATAGAATTCTTAATGATAAAAGCGATGGGTGAGCAGGAGGAATACCTTTAATCTTTTTCCTCAGAAGTTTGAGGTCAGTATTAGACTCATCTAATTCCTGATGAACCACAACGCTTTGGTGGTCATATTCCAAGTGAACCTTTATTTTCAATTCAGTTCTTTGAACTTGAAGCGCATCCAATTCAGCTTCAAGCCATCGTTTCCATGGCATCATCCAATCCTTAGTATCTTCAACATTTTTCCTCAATTTTTCAATGTCTTTTCGAAGATTATCATTCTTTTCTTTTAATCGTTCTGATTGTCTCTGCCTCTTTTTCTGTATTTTTTTTTAACGAATCAAACATCACCTACTTAACATTTCAAAAAACAGAGTTCCATACATACTCACTTTGCAATTGTTGAATTCTTTTTATTAGGGACATGTCGTTCTGCCGCTTTTGTACATCCAATAGATATAGACAAACACTTCATTAAAAAGAGAAATTAAATCGAGGCATAGGACAACGTTTCATCTGTCTCGCCATTAAATTACTTCAATTGACATCTCTATGGGTCAAAAAGTCAGCTTTCCAAAAGTCATCAAAAATTGGGTGACATATAACTCTGTATTACGGTTACTGAATAAAGTTCTAAGCTTTGTACTATATGATTGTAATATAATCCCTTATTGTGTCCGATGCACTACACCGTATTAAGGTTACATATACACAACATACTCACCACATAGTATGATGTCATAACTCCATTTTATGGTTATCGAATAATTTTTTAATCTTTGTATTATATGATTGTAATATAATCTGTTATTGTATGTAATGCACTACACCTTATTAAGGTTACATATACACCGTATTACTCTCACCACGTACACTGTAATACAGTTATTTTTATCAACATCATTTTATGTCTACAAATCAAAAAATAAATTCTATGATCAAGTTCAGTAAATGCACTTCAAATTTATATATTCTTCACTGAATCATGACTAATTATTGTTGGGGCATTAGTCCAGTCCATTTGTTATTGGACATTTTGTAAGTGATAGACCAATCACTTATTTTGTGAGACCCAAATGGTTTGGGTATTTGGGAGATTCTCTTAGTAGCCCTATAATGATTTTTTTGATGGCTAAAATTCTCATGAGTTCACTGTAGAACATCAGAGGCAGAAAAACAGAGAGAGAAAGGGAGAACAGAGTTTTCGTAGATTTCAGTTTTTCTGGGCAGCCTCCGCTAATTTGACGATCGCTGGAGATCCAACCGTTGGATTTTGCTGAAATTTGGATAGCATCTTCAGAACACACAGGGCTACATTCTGACCGTTCAGAATTTCAATCCGAGCCGTGGATCGGTTTTAATCGCTGCTGGTGTCAGACGAAATTTTGGTGAAATTTCTGCAATTTTGTTTTCTCTCAATTGTTGTCTCTTATGTATGTTGTTGTTGGTGGGTTGTAACATCCTTGTAGACTGATTTGGGTGTTTTTACCCTCAATTTCATAATAAGAGAAGAAGAAGGGTGGACTCCTTACAAGTCCTGTGGTTTTTTATCCTTCACATTGAAGGGGTTTTTCCACGTGAAAATCTCTTGTGTTGTTTGAAGCTTATCTTGGGTAATTTGATTGAGGTGTTGGTGTGTGATTGATATTTGCTTGGTGAATCAATTGTGGTGAATTGGGTTAAGCTTTGGTTGGTTGTCTTGAAGTTGATCCTTGTAGGTGTTGTATCCTACTTGTTGCTTCTCCCCTACAACTGGTATCAGAGCATTTGGTTAAACCGTAGATATGAAATCTGGAAATCATTCCATGGTTAAATTGACATCAACCAATTATTCCATTTGGCGTCCGATGATGGAAGATTTGCTATACTGTAAAGATTTGTTTGACCCAATTGATGTGGATAAAACCAAGAAAGATGACACGCCCACTAAACCAGAGAAGATGTCCGATAAAGAATGGGAAAAGCTAAAGAGAAAGACCTTGGGAACAATTACACAGTGGATTGACATTAGCATATTCAATCATGTATCCCAAGAGAATGAGCCACTTGAGTTGTGGAGAAAATTAGAGGGTCTTTATGAAAGAAAGACTGCTCACAACAAGGCCTCATTGATTAAGAGACTTGTTAATCTCAAGTTGAAGCCAGGAAAGTCAGTTTCTGAGCATCTAAGTGACTTTCAAGATATCATTGACAAGTTGACTGTGATGAAGATTGTTTTTGATGATGAGTTGCAGGCTTTATTCCTATTGAGTTCTCTGCCGGACAGTTGGGAAACCTTGGTTGTGTCCATCAGCAACTCAGCTCCAGATGGTACGCTTTCATTGGATGTTATTAAAGGGAGCATGTTCAATGAAGAGCTTAGAAGAAAGGAGATGGGTGTTGATATTTCACAGGCACTTGTGGTAGAGAATAGAGGAAGAAGCAAGAGTAGATGTCCCAAGGGACGTGGCAAGTCAAAGTACAGGTCCAAGTCCAAGGATGGGAGAGAACCCACGATATGTCACTATTGCAGCAAGCCTGGCCATATTCAAAAGTTTTGCTATAAGTTGAAAAGAGATCAACAAAAGAAGAAAAGTGATCATTTCAAAGAGGGTGAGGACAAGAATACAGCTGCGACAGCTTCTACTTCAGATGATTCTGTTTCTTTGGTTTGTACTACTGGTGATTGTTGTCATGTTGACAATTCCGATTCTGAATGGCTTGTTGATACTGAGGCTTCTTATCATTGTGTCCCTGTTAAGGAGTACTTTATTGACTACCGAGCTGGAGATTTTGGTAGTGTGAAGATGGGAAACCAGAGTTCAGCTAGTATTGTTGGAATTGGAGATATTCGAGTACAAACCAGTGTTGGGTGCTATTTGACATTGAGAGATGTTCGCCACATTCCAGATTTACGCCTCAATTTATTGTCTGCTAATGTACTTGATCAAGAAGGTTATAAGCACACTTTTGGTGAGGGTAAATGGAAATTGACTAAGGGTTCATTGACCGTTGCTCGTGGCAAGCTCTGTTGCATCTTGTATAAGACACACTTGAAAGTGTGTACTAGTGAGTTGAATGCTGTTGAGGAGAAAACTTCACCTAACTTATGGCACCGAAGATTGGGCCATGTCAGTGAGAAGGGTATAAAGTTGTTGGCTGGTAAGTCTCTATTCCTGTTGATGTTACCATCTCTCTTGACCCTTGTGATCATTGTTTAGCAGGAAAGCAACATAGAGTTTCTTTTCCGAAGAGATCCACAAGAAAGAAAGTGAAGCTAGAGTTGGTTTACTCTGATGTGTGTGGTCCTATAGAGGTGAAAACATTTGGTGGTAACAAATACTTTGTTACTTTTATTGATGATGCTACTCGGAGAACTTGGGTTTATATGATGAATAACAAAAGCGAAGTGTTTGGTATCTTTCAGAAGTTTCATGCCATGGTGGAAAGAGAGTCAGATTGCAAATTGAAGCGTCTCCGAACTGATAATGGAGGTGAATACACTTCAAATGAGTTTAAAGCATATTGCTCAAGATATGGCATTCGGCATGAAAGAACATAACCTGGTACCCCACAACACAATGGTGTTGCTGAGAGGATGAACAAAACTATGTTGAAAAAGTGAGATGTATGCTTAGGATGTCCAATCTTCCTAAGTCATTTTGGGGAGAAGCGGTTGGAACCGCCGTGTACTTGATAAATAGAGCACCATCAGTTCCTTTGTAGTTTGAGATTCCTGAGAGGGTTTGGTTCGAGAAAGATCCCTCTTATTCTCATTTGAGGGTGTTTGGATGCAAGGCTTTCATGCATGTGCCGAAGGAACAGAGATTGAAGCTTGATTTCAAGACTTCTCCTTGTGTGTTTGTTGGATATGGTGATGAAGAGTTTGGTTACAGGCTTTATGATCCAGCAAAGCAAAAAGTTGTGAGGAGTAGAGACGTTGTCTTTTATGAGCACGAGATGGGTTTTCATCTCTTAGGTGCTGGTAAGTCTCATCCTACTGATTTCTTCATGATGCTATTGATATGTCTTCTATTTCTGTTCCAGATGATCAACAAACAGGTGATGCTCCCGAGGATGGTCATGACACCATTCATTAACATGGCATGTTGAAGAAGTACAACCAGAAGTTGTTGTACCACAACCTGAAAATGAAGATGTAGATATTGAACATGGAGGAGTCTTCTAATCAGGGGCGAGCAATTCAGGCCCACAGGTGGAAGAGCAACAGTTCGAAGTTCAACCCGAGTTTCGACAACCTTCAAGATTTATCCCAGTTCAGAGTATATCCTAATCACAGATGAGGGGAGCCTGAGAGCCTTCAAGAGGTGTTGTCACATCCAGACAAAGACCATTGGCTCAAGACTATGCAAGAGGAGATGGATTCTTTGAAGAAGAATAAACCTATGACTTGGTTGAATCGTCCAAAAGAGAAGAAGTCTTGAAGAACAGGTGGTTGTTTAAGAACAAGAAAGATGGCCATAAGCTAGTGAGGCAGAAGGCAAGACTAGTGGTGAAGGGATGCCACCAGAAGAAAGGCATCGACTTTGATGAGATTTTTGCACCAGTGGTGAAGATGACTTCCATTCGTATAATTTGGGACTAGCTGCCAGTTTGGATCTTGAACTTGAACAACTTGATGTAAAAACTACTTTCTTACATGGTGATTTGCATGAGGAGATTTACATGGAGCAGCCGGAAGGATTTGAAGTCAAAGGTAAGGAGAATTTTGTTTGCAAGTTGAAAAAGAGTCTCTATGGACTTAAGCAGGCACCAATGCAATGGTACTGCAAGTTTGATTCCTTTATGAGTAATAATGGGTACAAGCGGACTTCTGCAGATCCTTGTGTCTATTTTAGAAAGTTCTCTGAAGGTAACTTCATTATCCTTTCTTGTATGTTGACGATATGCTGATAGTGGGACAAGATGTTGAGATGATTCGCAGAGTTGAAAGGGGATTTGTCAAAGTCCTTTGATATGAAGGATTTGGGTCCTGCAAAACAAATTCTTGGCATTGAATTGTTCGTGATAGAAAAGCTGGTAAGCTTTGGTTGTCACAAGAGAAGTATATTGAACGGGTGCTTGAAAGGTTCAATATGAAGAATGCCAAGCCAGTTAATACACCACTTGCAGGTCATTTCAAGTTGAGCAAGCGTGTTGTCCTACTACCGAGAAAGAGAAGGAAAGTATGTCACATATTCCTTACTCCTCTGCTGTTGGTTCATTGATGTATGCTATGGTGTACAAGACCGGATATAGCACATGCTGTTGGATTGGTTAGCAGATTCTTGGCTAATCCAGGCAAGGTTCACTGGGAAGCTGTAAAGTGGATCTTGAGATATTTGCATGGCACCTCAAAATTGAGTTTGTGTTTTGGAGGTGGTGAGCCTATTCTTGAGGGATTTACAGATGCTGACATGGCTGGTGATCTTGATAACAGAAGGTCTACCTCAGGTTACTTGTTCAAATTTGCAGGGGGAGCCATTTCATGGCAATCCAAGCTACAGAAGTGTGTAGCATTGTCTACTACCGAGGCAGAGTATATAGCAGCTGTGGAAGCATGCAAAGAAATGCTTTGGTTGAAAGTTTCTTTCAAGAGTTGGGTTTGAAGCAAACGAGTATGTTGTGTTTTGTGATAGTCAAAGTGCTATGGACTTGAGTAAAAAGCATGTACCATGCCCGCACAAAGCATATTGATGTAAGGTATCATTGGTTGCGTGATGTCATTGAAGAGCAACTAATGAAGTTGAAGAAGATTCACACCAATAAGAATGGTGCTGATATGTTGACAAAGGTAGTTCCTGGAAGCAAGCTTGAATTTTGTTCCAAGCTTGCAGGTATGTCCTTTTGATAAGCTTTGCGTATGGTCTTCCCCAAATTGGACTGGAGGGGGAGATTGTTGGGGCATTAGTCCAGTCCATTTGTTATTGGACATTTTGTAAGTGATAGACCAATCACTTATTTTGTGAGACCCAAATGGTTTGGGTATTTGGGAGATTCTCTTAGTAGCCCTATAATGATGTTTTGTGGCTAAAATTCGATAGAGTGTACTGTAGAACATCAGGCAGAAAAACAGAGAGAGAAAGGGAGAGAGAGATTTTCGAGATTTGTTTTTGGGCAGCCTCGCTATTGACGATCGCGGAGATCCAACCGTTGGATTTTGCTGAAATTTGGACAGCATCTTCGGAACACAGGGCTACATTCTGACCGTTCAGAATTTCAATCCGAGCCTGGATCGGTTTTAATCGCTGCTGGTGTCAGCGATTTTGGTGAATTTCTGCATTTTGTTTTCTCAATTGTTGTCTCTTATGTATGTTGTTGTTGGTGGGTGTAACATCCTTGTAGACTGATTTGGGTGTTTTTACCCTCAATTTCATAATAAGAGAAGAAGAAGGGTGGACTCCTTACAAGTCCCGTGGTTTTTTATCCTTCACATTGAAGGGGTTTTTCCACGTATAAATCTCTTGTGTGTTTGAAGCTTTATCTTGGATAATTTGCTTGAGGTTTGGTGTGTGATTGATATTTGCTTGGTGAATCAATTGTGGTGAATTGGGTTAATTTGGTTGGTTGGTCTTGAAGTTGATGCAACAAGTAGGATACAACACCTACAATTATAATAATAAAAACACCTAGCACATACAAAACCACAATTCTAACAGCTTCACGTTGTACGAAGTTTGTCCTTGATACGTTGATTTCAAGTTCCGTATCGTCAAACTTCTGTTGGAGATCCGGCTTCCCTATTCGTGCCTCTATCAGCATACCCTGCAGTCTTTCTATCGACCGTCGAATTGAGATGAGATGCATGATAGTGGTTATCCTTGATGAACAAGATTATCAAAATACCTTATTGTACCATTTTTTGAGTTCTTCTTCAAGCTATTTGTTTCGTGCCAAAGTTGCTCCATACTCTTCTAATTGTTGTTTTCCACTTTGTTAGTAGTCAAAATAAGTAAGTTTGAAGAGTAAAATATCCTGAATGTAACTGAAATACGGTTTTTTATACTAGCAAGTATCTAGGACAATTAACAATATAATAATGAATCAAGGTTATTTTCCATGAGGATTAATTTTAAGTAACAAAACTATTTTTTGCCTTAATTTAAACCTAATAAATTGAGGTTTTAGTAAAACAGAAAATTAAACTATTAATTACTTAATCTACATGTGACGACACTACTAGTCAAATTCCAGACACGGTTTATTTATTATAAAACACGATAACATTGTTAGTGTATGTGTCCTAGGCCATGATTTGGATATTTATGTTATACATTTATTATTAATAAAAGAGGTTTTATTATCATTATTGTTGTTAGTATGTTACACAATTTTGATATATGTCCCTGGTTCATTATTGTTATAGAGATAAGATAATTTATAATCAACATGAGTATTGATTTGATAATCATGAGATGATTATGTGTATGGTGATACAAATCAATCTCGTAGATACTTGTTAGAGAACAGTGTATTGGATAGACCCATCATGAGATTACTACATGGATTAGCATCATAAGTAATCTCATGATAGTCATGTTTTAATCCTTTGACTTGAGATTGTCATAGTTTCTAACATAAGGACTATTATATTTTGACATGATCAAACGTTGTCCGTAACTTAATAATAAAGATCATGATGAATGTGATGAGAAATTATGTAGAGGATATTGAATAATCAAGATATAATTTGTCCCTCTCTTTTGATTGAGATATCTTTGGGCCCCTCGATTAGTGAGACTGTGAAATGTATGGCCGTACTCAAATGAATTGATAGTGTGATCAATATCATTTGTTTTATCAGTCTACTTAGAGATCGAGTAATCATATGTTTGAACAATATAAGTATGACATCGACCATGACTTATGTTCAAACTACATATCGTGTGACAGGGATTAATGCATGTGCTATTATTAGGCTAGTTGGACTGTACTCATATTAATTGGGTAGTCGTAATGCCTTGCTAGAGGCCAATTACGACTTGTTGGTTTAATAGAGATTTAATCAACTACCAATTAATATGGGCCTATCGGGTCACACACAAGAATGCGTATGGCTGAGATTAATAATATTAATAATATTAATATTGGATATTAATTATTATCATTATCGTTTTAATATTAATATATTAATATTGGATATTATTATTATTATTATTATTTTGTTTTATATATATATATTTATATCATCGGATAATAACAATAGAATCCATATCTGATATGGATTTTGATTGGTTTTATCTAATCCTAACAGAATCCGTATTTGGTGCGGATTATGATAGGCATTAATCAATCCAATCTGGAATCGGATTTTGATATCTATATTATGTATATAGCATGGTGTATCTTGTACACTAAGCAATCAGCAAAAACGAAAAGACAAAAATCGTTTTTGAGAAAAGCAGAGTTCTCAGCCGCGCCGTTCAAGAGCTAGCACTCAGGGCGGAAGCATTCGTGTGGATATCAATAGAGGGTGTTCGTGTTTTCGCACCTCTTCCATCTGCGGATTTCGAATCTACAGAGGTAATTTTTGAGTTTCTTTCATCGAATTAAACAAACAACATGGATCCTTGGTAGGAAATCAGAGATCAAGTTTTGTTTTTCCGCTGCGCGTTTTGTAGTGATCTTGTCGGATTTCCTAACAGTGGTATCAGAGCCACTTGTTGTCTCGTTTAAATCGATTATATCATGCTTATGTGATTATATGTTTTCTGTTTGAATTCGTATGGCATGATATATGAACAAACCCCAAGTCAGATATCATATGATGAGAGAAGAATGGTGTTTTTCAATTCGTTTTCATGAGATGATTTGTATACGACGGTATTCGTTTATCATGTGATGATTAAAACCAACTCTGTTTATATTAGATATAAACACACGATATGTGTAAAACCCTAATCGAATCTCATCTGGTGAGAACGGATTGATGTTTTCAAATCGTTTTCATGAGATGATATAACCCGAGAATATT
>AP025042.1:34481693-34497833 GCA_036186865.1 Eustoma russellianum | reverse complement strand
CGTGTGGATATCAATAGAGGGTGTTCGTGTTTTCGCACCTCTTCCATCTGCGGATTTCGAATCTACAGAGGTAATTTTTGAGTTTCTTTCATCGAATTAAACAAACAACATGGATCCTTGGTAGGAAATCAGAGATCAAGTTTTGTTTTTCCGCTGCGCGTTTTGTAGTGATCTTGTCGGATTTCCTAACAGTGGTATCAGAGCCACTTGTTGTCTCGTTTAAATCGATTATATCATGCTTATGTGATTATATGTTTTCTGTTTGAATTCGTATGGCATGATATATGAACAAACCCCAAGTCAGATATCATATGATGAGAGAAGAAGAATGGTGTTTTTCAATTCGTTTTCATGAGATGATTTGTATACGACGGTATTCGTTTATCATGTGATGATTAAAACCAACTCTGTTTATATTAGATATAAACACACGATATGTGTAAAACCCTAATCGAATCTCATCTGGTGAGAACGGATTGATGTTTTCAAATCGTTTTCATGAGATGATATAACCCGAGAATATTGTAAATGGCAGAATTCGTTTGTCATATGATGATTAAAATAATTCGGTTTATCTCAGATATAAAACATACGATTGATGATTCTGTTTTCATGTTACGAATGGCAGATTATCAATTCAATCGATGATTCTGTTTTCGCGTTTCGAAAGACAGATTACCAATTCGATGATGATTCTGATTTCGGGTTTCAGATGGCAGATTATCAATTTGATTGATGATTCTGTTTTAAAGTTTTCTAATGACAGCTATCGATTCGATTGATGCTTCTGTAAGGGTTTACCGTAATCAAAATAGTAAGATCGTTAATATGATTGACGCGTCTGTGTTAGGGTTCCGAAAAGAAAATTATCAATCTGATTGATGTTTTCTGTTTGGCTGGATCACTATAAAAGCGGGACCGCCGTATGCGTACGCCCTATAGTTTGTTACCGTGACATTAAGAATGTCAATATCTCTTTATTTGTTATAATATGTTTGTATAAGATATATTATAATTGTTGATGTCTTTGCATGGTGCATAGCATGGCCTTAGGACCTATGTGATTGACTTAGTCATTTTTCTATTTTGGGTTATTATGGCCTGCGTGCGGCTGTAGTTTTTGTTGTATTTTATTATACAAGTAGTTAAGTTTTTCTTTATTATTGTAATAAATGAAGAATCAAGCTACAAAAGTGGTGATGTCGACACATACCAAGGACGAGGGGATTCCATGGAGATGGAGGCACGAGTTCAAGAGTAGAAGATATGTATCATTGCAAATGTTGTAATAGGAAGTCTTTCACATAGGGTTTCCTTTATGATCTTCATTTGGTCTCATGAAGATCATATTTAGTTTGGCCATGCTATGTCACGTTTACATATTTATCATTTTGTATGAGATGCGTGGATGATAGATTATATATGCATATAGGATGCTATGATATAATGATATGCAATGCAAGACATAAACTAAATTGAACCCTCATTAATAATTTAAGTCTTGATGCCATCCATGTCTTAAACACCTATTAAAACTGGGATTGTATTAAAGTAGGTATTGCCAAAGCAATGTGCTTTAAACATTCCTAGCTACGTAGGATGAGTAATAGTCCTACTCATATGTTTAAAATTGGTTAGACTTAATTGGGCTATCAAAACGGTTTTGGGCCCAAGGCATTAGATGGAATCTAATATACAATGATATATGATGTCATTATTCCATAAAATCTAAGAGTTACATGAGATGTAATTGGTAAAGAAGTTACCTACCTAAATAACTTAATTTTAAGCGTCATGCCAAAGTTGAGTTTAGAATTAAGTCAAATATGGATCTTAGCTCACTAAAATATTTCTTTTGAGGGTTATGTTTTAGTGGGAGTTTTTATAAATTTTAACCTCATTATTAATAAAGTGTTACTTTGCATGTTTTGTAGATCATAAATGGCTGCTAATAACAATTCCACATTATCACTGCAAACTATCCTTGAGAAGGAAAAACTAAAAGAATGTGGGACTAATTTTGTTGACTGGTTTCGAAACTTGAGAATTGTTCTCAAGCAAGAAAAAAAGTCCTACGTGCTCGATGACCCTGTCCCTGAACCCCCTCCTACTGATGCTTCTGTTGCTGCTAGGAATAAGCATAAGAAGCATGTGGAAGATTCCGAAAAGAAAATTATCAACTGTGCGGATCACTATAAAAGCGGGACTGCCGTATGCGTACACCCTATAGTTCGTTACCGTGACATTAAGAATGTCAATATATATTTATTTGTTATAATATGTTTGTGTAAGATATATTATAATTGTTGATGTCTTTGCATGGTGCATAGCATGACCTTAGGACCTATGTGATTGACTTAGTCATATTTCTATTTTGGGTTATTATGGCCTGCGTGCCGCTGTAGTTTTTGTTGTATTTTATTATACAAGTAGTTAGTTTTTCTTTATTATTGTAATAAATGAAGAATCAAGCTACAAAAGTGGTGATGGCGACACATACCAAGGACGAGGGGATTCCATGGAGATGGAGGCACGAGTTCAAGAGTAGAAGATATGTATCATTGCAAATGTTGTAATAGGAAGTCTTTCACATAGGGTTTCCTTTATGATCTTCATTTGGTCTCATGAAGATCATATTTAGTTTGGCCATGCTATGTCACGTTTACATATTTATCATTTTGTATGAGATGCGTGGATGATAGATTATATATGCATATAGGATGCTACGATATAATGATATGCAATGCAAGACATAAACTAAGTTGAACCCTCATTAATAATTTAAGTCTTGATGCCATCCATGTCTTAAACACCTATTAAAACTGGGATTGTATTAAAGTAGGTATTGCCAAAGCAATGTGCTTTAAACATTCCTAGCTACGTAGGATGAGTAATAGTGCTACTCATATGTTTAAAATTGGTTAGACTTAATTGGGCTATCAAAACGGTTTTGGGCCCAAGGCATTAGATGGAATCTAACATACAATGATATATGATGTCATTATTCCATAAATTCTAAGAGTTACATGAGATGTAATTGGTGAAGTTTACCTACCTAAATAACTTAATTTTAAGCGTCATGCCAAAGCTGAGTTTAGAATTAAGTCAAATATGGATCTTAGCTCACTAAAATATTTCTTTTGAGGGTTATGTTTTAGTGGGAGTTTTATAAATTTTAACCTCATTATTAATAAAGTGTTACTTTGCATGTTTTGTAGATCATAAATGGCTGCTAATAACAATTCCACCTTATCGCTGCGATCTATCCTTGAGAAGGAAAAACTAAAAGAATGTGGGACTAATTTTGTTGACTGGTTTCGAAACTTGAGAATTGTTCTCAAGCAAGAAAAAAGTCCTACGTGCTCGATGACCCTGTCCCTGAACCCCCTCCTGCTGATGCTTCTTGCTGCTAGAATAAGCATAAGAAGCATGTGGAAGATTCCAACGACATAGGATGTCTTATGTTGGCAACTATGTGTCCAGGACTTCAGAAGACCTGGAACACTTAGAAGCTTATGAGATGAGTGTGCATCTCAAACAAGCTTTCCAACAACAGGCTAGGCAGGATAGGTTCGACACCGCTGTTGCACTTTTTGACTGTAAGATGTCTGAAGGTGAATCTGTTAGCGCTCATGTTTTGAAGATGAAAGGCTATATAGATCACCTTGCAAGACTTGGATATCCCCTGAGTTTGGAACTCGCCGGATTTGATCCTACACTCTTTGCCTAGCAGTTTTTCTCAGTTCGTCATGAACTACAATATGAATAATATGGAAAAGTCCATTCCTGAGCTACATGTATGCTCAAAACTGCTGAGGGGAATATCAAAAGCCTACCCATATTGAGTGTCAATATCAAGCCAATGAAAAAGAAAGGTAAAGGCAAGGGTAAGCCCAAAGTGCAAAGGGTGCAAAAGGGTCAAGGGTCAAGCTAAACCAAACCTGGTCCCAAGGCAAAGGTTCCTAAGGAAGGAACTTGTTTCCATTGCAACAAGCCTGGGCATTGGAAAAGAAATTGTGATGTTTATTTGGAGGAGTTGAAGAAGCTGAAGGGTAGTGCGACTACATCTTCAGGTATTTATGTTATAGAAATTAATTTATCTACTTCTTCTTCCTGGGTATTAGATACTGGATGTGGATCCCATATTTGTACAAATATGCAGGGGCTCAAAAGGAGTAGGATGCTGAAGAAGGGCGAGGTGGACCTACGTGTTGGCAATAGAGCAAGAGTTGCTGCTATAGCTGTAGGGACCTATGAGCTTGTCTTGCCCAATGGGCTTTTGTTAGTTTTAAACAATTGCTTTTATGTTCCTACTATGAGTAGGAATCTTATTTCAGTATCTGTTTTGGATGATGAAGGTTATTCATTTTTAATTAAAAATAAGAAGTGTTCTATTTTTGATAAAAATGACTTGCTTTATTGTATTGCAAGTAGTTATAATGGCATTTATGTCCTTAACCTTGATGATTCCAATGACGGTAATATTTATAACATATCTTCAAAGAGAACTAAGCCAAATGAATTAAACCCTGCATATTTGTGGCATTGTCGCCTTAGCCATATAAATGAGAAGCGCGTATCTAAACTCCATCAAGATGGATTATTAGATTCATTTGATTTTGAATCATTTGAAAATTGCGAGTCTTGTTTGCTTGGAAAGATGACAAAGACCCTTTTACTGGACATAGTGAAAGGGCTAATGACTTATTGGGCTTGGTACATACAGATGTATGCGGCCCAATCAGCATTAGTGCCAGAGGAGGATTTCAGTATTTCATTACTTTTACTGATGATTTCAGTAGGTATGGCTATGTCTACCTAATGAAACATAAGCATGAGTCTTTTGAAATGTTTAGAACTTTTCAAAATGAAGTACAAAATCAACTTGGTAAGACAATTAAAACGCTTCGATCAGATCGAGGTGGTGAATATTTGAGCCAAGAATTTGACCAACATCTAAGAAATTGTGGAATCGTTTCACAGTTGACTCCTCCAGGAACTCCACAATGGAATGGTGTTTCTGAAAGGAGAAATCGACTTTATTAGATATGGTTCGATCTATGATGGGTCAAGTAGATCTTCCTTTATCTTTTTGGGGTTATGCCTTGGAGACAGCTGCATTCATTTTGAACCGTGTACCATCTAAAGCGGTTGAAAAGACACCATATGAGATGTGGACTGGTAAGAGACCCAGTTTGTCTTTTCTTAAGATTTGGGGTTGTGAAGCTTATGTGAAAAGATTAGTGTCAGATAAGCTAGCTCCAAAATCTATCAAATGTATTTTTGTGGGGTATCCTAAAGAAACTAAAGGGTACTATTTCTATATTCCCTCAGAGAACAAAGTGTTTGTTGCTCGAAATGGAGTCTTTTTGGAAAAGGTTTCTCTCCAAGAGAACTAGTGGGAGTATAGTACAACTTGAGGAAACTCAAGTTCCACAAGATATCGTTGAACCGTCTTTAGAGACATTTCAGAACCACAAACAGTTGTGGAGCCTGAAAATGTAACACAAGTCCAACGCAGATCTGATAGGATACATCGTCAGCCAGAGAGATATGGATTTCTTGTGACTGATGATAGTGAAGTTATGCTCATAGATCAAGATGAGCCTACTACCTATCAGGAAGCTGTGTCAGGTCCAGATTCAGATAAATGGCTTGGAGCCATGAATTCTGAGATGCAATCCATGTTTGATAACCAAGTTTGGTCTTTAATTGATCCTCCAGAGGGTATTAAGACTATTGGTTGCAAATGGGTTTTCAAGAAGAAAACTGACATGGATGGAAATGTGCAAACCTACAAAGCAAGGCTTGTGGCTAAAGGTTTCAAGCAAACTCATGGTATAGACTATGATGAAACCTTTTCACCAGTAGCTATGCTTAAGTCTATTCGAATTCTCCTTGCCATTGCAGCATACTATGATTATGAGATATGGCAAATGGATGTCAAAACTGCTTTCCTTAATGGAAATTTACTCGAGGATGTGTACATGACACAACCTGAGGGTTTTGTAAATCCTGAGAATTCAAAGAAGGTTTGCAAGCTTCAAAGGTCCATCTATGGATTGAAGCAAGCATCTCGAAGCTGGAATCTTCGTTTTGATGAAACAGTTAAGAACTTTGGTTTCATCAAGAATGAAGATGAACCTTGTGTTTACAAGATGGTTAGTGGGAGTGCAGTAGTGTTTCTGGTCTTATATGTGGATGACATATTGCTTATTGGGAATGATATCCCTACCTTGCAAAAGGTTAAGGCTTGGTTAGGGAATTCATTTCAATGAAGACTTGGGTGAGGCTACCTATATCCTTGGTATCAAGATCTATAGAGATAGATCTAAAAGGATAATAGGCTTGAGTCAAGTACATACATAGATAAAATGTTGAAGAGGTTCAACATGCAAGAGTCCAAGAAAGGATTCCTGCCTATGTCTCATGGCATTCATCTTAGCAAGAATCAATGTCCTCGACATCTGATGAGCGAGATCGAATGAATAAAATTCCTTATGCTTCTGCTATAGGATCGATCATGTATGCCATGTTATGTACTAGACCAGATGTCTCATATCCATTGAGCACAACAAGTAGATATCAAGCTGACCCCGGTGAAGGTCACTGGACAGCTGTCAAGAATATTCTTAAGTACCTCAGAAGGACTAAAGATGTATTCTTGGTTTATGGAGGTTTGGATGACGAGTTAGTTGTAAATGGTTACACAGATGCTAGTTTCCAAACCGACATAGATGATTTCAGATCGCAGTCCGGTTTTGTATTCACATTGAATGGTGGAGCTGTTAGTTGGAAGAGTTCAAAACAAAGCACTGTGGCTGATTCTACAACAGAGGCTGAGTATATAGCAGCATCAGATGCAGCTAAAGAAGCAGTTTGGTTGAAGAAGTTCATCACTGAGCTAAGAGTGGTACCTAGCATTGCAAATCCTGTGGACATTTATTGTGACGACAATGGTGCCATAGCACAAGCAAAAGAGCCTAGGTCTCGTCAGAGATCTAAACATATACTCAGACGCTACCATCTCATTCGAGACATCATCGATAGAGAAGATGTCAAGATATGCAAAGTTGACACAAACGATAACATAGCGGATCCATTGACTAAGCCTCTCTCACGGGTCAAGCACACTAGATCTATGGGTCTCAGATATTTGTAGGCCTAGTGCAAGTGGGAGATTGTTAGTGTATGTGCCCTAGGCCATGATTTGGATATTTATGTTATGCATTTATTATTAATAAAAGAGGTTTTATTATTATTATTGTTGTTGGTTAGTATGTTACACAATTTTGATATATGTCCCTGGTTTTATCTAATCCTAACAGAATCCGTATTTGGTGCGGATTATGATAGGCATTAACTAATCTGATCTGGAATCGGATTTTGATATCTATATATATGTACATAGCATGGTGTATCTTGTACACTAAGCAATCAGCAAAAAACGAAAAGACAAAAATCGTTTTTGAGAAAAGCAGAGTTCTCAGCCGCGCCGTTCAAGAGCTAGCACTCAGAGCAGAAGCATTCGTGTGGATACCGACAGAGGGTGTTCGTGTTTTCACACCTCTTCCATCTGCGGATTTCGAATCTACAGAGGTAATTTTTGAGTTTCTTTCATCGAATTAAACGAACAACATGGATCCTAGGTAGGAAATCGGAGATCAAGTTTTGTTTTTCCACTGCGCATTTTGCATTGATCTTGTCGGATTTCCTAACAAACATGTGGACCAATCAAGTATAATTGAACTATTTTTACCATAAAAACAAAAAGAGAAAAAAGTCAACAGATCTTATGTTAATTAGGGGTGGCAATCTCAGACACGATACGAAAACACGATCTTAACCTGGTACGCTCCTCACGGGTATGGGTATAGCATTGACGGGTTTCGTGTACAAATCAGGTAAGGCATGAAATTTACCTGCTAAGAACGGACCGTGTCCAGGTACACCCGCGGGTTACTCATTTATACCCGCCATACTCGATTTTTTAAAATATATTCCAAATATAAATTATAAATTATTAAAGTTAAAATTATAAAATAGAAAAAGAAAATCCTAAAACCTAAATACCTAACCCCTTCTTACAACAACAACAACACTACCTGTTTGTCTTAGAGGCTCTCGCCTATGGCGGGGTATGGGAGGTCAGATGTATGCAACCATACCTATTTGTTAGAAACACACAGAGGTTGTTTCTCGATTACCCATAATGATGCGTCAAGCTATGTCGATCAGCTGCTATTTTACAATATAAGAAGCAGCAAACAATTTAGTGAGTCATTTTGCTTTATTCCATCATATTTCAAAGTCAAAGAAGAGTGTGTCATTGACTCCATTGGAAATGGAAGCAACCTAATCCCTTCTTATGGAAACAACCTAATCCCTTCTTATCCTTTGTAATTGCTCTCCGCTGCCCGTACCTCATAACCCATCATTCTCATGTCTTCACTCTTTTGGCTTATCAATCTTCTCTCTTAATTGAACTGCATCGCCGACCGCCCGCCCCTACCCATAATCCATCATTCTCTCCTCACTCTCTGAACTGAACTGTGAACCTCGGCCTCCGTCTCCCGTCCCTTCAGAGTCTAGCCTCCATCTCCCTCTGGCCGCCCTTGGCCTTTGCCCGCTCGCCTCCCCTACCCCTGGCTACGGCTATGTATCATTTTCTCCTCACACTTCTCTCTGAACTGAATTGAACTGCGTCGCCAGCCACCCCTACCCATAACCCATCATTCTCTGTTTTCTCTAAACTAAACTGCGAACACCGGCCTACGTCTCCCTCCCCTCCAGAGTCCAGCCTCTGTCTCCCTTTGGCCGCCCTGAACTGGGTTGTTTGTTAGATCTGCTTTTTATGGAATGTATTTATGTTTAGTCTAATTTTAGCAATTAACCATTTAATGCAGTTTGAGTGATCTTCCTTATTTGTTTTTGAAAAATTGAAATTTAGTTGGAGAGAAAGCATGGTTCTTTGAGGTTTGTAACAGTAGTCAGTTTAAATACATGAAACCTGTAAAATACACGAAACATGAAAAATAAATGAAATGACCCGAACACAACCTGAAATATTTGTACTTGCCAAGTTTGTGGGTAAACCTGATACATGACACGAAACCTGACATGTACAAGTTTGGGTATGTGTACACGCGAAGAAAACGAATCAGGTATGAGTTTGGTACTTTGATATCCAAAAGCCGAAAAATACTAAATACGACTTGTTTGCCGCTCTTAACACTAATGTTATAAGTGCTCGGACAACATATACGTTACCTCGTCATCTTATCCTTTTCGTATTTTTAGCCAAACGCTCTTCCAGCATTTTATATATAAAAAAAATCTTCACATTCTCTCTGTTCTACTATTTTAAAATGATGATATTTATTTCCTTTGAAAAATTTAATTGATAGTACAAGTTAAAATTAAAAATGTATCATTATTCTAATGATGATAGACAATAGACCACGAAACCTTTTCCCCCACCATTTTGGTAGAAAGTTTGGTAAATTGTTTTCATTTATTATAATTCAAAAAACAAACCCCGTGTAAAGAGTGTACAGTGTTTAAGTATTTGTTAGGTCAAGGCGAAATGAAGAATTGGTGGCAAAAGTTAGGGTATAAAAATTAAAACATAAATGGAAGCGTTTATGTAAGCACGTCGCTTGCAATTATCTGCTTAAGCTAACTGAACAACCATTTTACACAACTCGAAGATCATTCCTCTAGAAGTTAACTCTTACTTCATTTTAGAATATGATGTAATAAAACAAAATGACTCACTAAATTGCCTGTGCTCCTTATATTATGAAGTAGCAGTTGATCGATGCAGTTTGATGCAATTTCATTATGAGTTATCGGGAAACAACCTCTGTGTGTTTCTAACACATGTGTATGGTTGCATACATCTGACCTTCATGTACCCTGCCATAGACTGAAGCTTCTAAGACAATGGAGTAATATTGTTGTTAAAGATGCTGCTACTGGTTCTTTTTGTACTCTCTTCCTCCTCTTCTTTCTTTATATTTGCAAACATTACAATTAACTCTTAAGTATCTAAGCACGAACAGTGTATTGATAAATTATAAGAGTAATTCGTATCCGATGTACATGCATTTTATCACTGTTACACTTATGTATGTGTATGTGTGTGCAGGAGATAGATAAGGTTTTCACAATTTAACAAAAAGATAGAAAAAATAAAATTAGCCAAATACTTGAACATTACAATGGAAGATTAAACATTGGACCTCCTAAATCACATTTGACCGTCATGTCATTTTTGTCAAACCCAAACCCTACCCCCTTCTAGCTTCCAGTTTTATAATTTAGTATTCTTGCTTGTCTCACATCCAGAACAACCCGGCCCAAACAAATTTAATTAGATCGAACTTTCTGTGGGTTTTACAATTTAATATTTATACCCACTTATGTATACAGTCAACTCCTCTGAAATTAGTGACGTTATATCGAACTTGATTGGATTATTGGATTAAGATGTCATCGAAATTCATGTGAAGTTTTTCTCTTTCCGCATCATGTATCAATTTTGGTGAAATGTATAGCTTGAAGAGAAGAAGTGCCAACCCAAGATAACGAGGTGAAGGCATTCAATAAAGAGATGAAGTGCTGAGTCGAGATAACGAGATGAAGTCATCTAATAAAGATGATGAAGTGTTGAGACGAGTTGATGAGGCGGAGACATGCATAGAAGAAATTGTCCTAATGTTAATGATGAGCAGGACACAGATGCTAAGCTGAACACAGACGCCAAGCAGAAAAACTTAGATACATCACCATTTCAATGTGCAGAATACAGATGCTGAGCGGATCATAGACGCCGAGCAGAAACACTTAGATACATAACCATCTCAGTGGTGCTGTAGAAAACAAAGTTGTCACTGTACATAGTCGTCGTCAGTCTTGAAATTGTAAGAATAGCCATTAAAATTAGAAATTAACTAGCCGTTAGAGGTTTTTACACCACCTATAAAAAGGATTACACTTGTATATTTAAACTCTCTTATTGATGAATAATGTCTTCAAGTTCTTTTTTGGTATCAGAGTCATAAGCAATTGTTTGTAATTTTAGCTTTACATTTCTTGTAAAATCGTTTGTTAGAGATGGGTTCAAATATTAGAGAGACATAGACAACCTCTGTTCTTGAAACGTCAGGAACATCGTCTGCAACCTCTAATTCAAGTTCTTTTGAGGTAGCTGAAATCATGGTTACTAACGATAAGTTGAATGAGAACAACTATCTGTCATGGAATAGAGGAGTTGAAATGTTTGTAACTGGAAAAGAAAAGGAAAGATTACCTTTTTAGAAGCATCCAAGTACCCTCTTCAACTAAAGCCAGTTTCATAATGCGGAAATCTAAGTACTCTAGAACTCTATGATCAAGTCTTGACTTATAGGATGAATTTTGACTCATGTTCACGCAATGCTACGCTAAAATCCATGCTGTAACAATAGAGATGTCTTGTGAGGGGTGAAAACCCGGAGTAAATTTGAACAAACCGATAAGGTACCATGTGCCAGTTAAACACGTTCGGATATAATCTTCTTCCACGTGTAAATTAAGGATTATATGCCCCCGACATGTCATCCAATTTATTAAGACACCTTGCATATTGTCTCCATGTTTGGATGCACAGCAACGTATTAACCTACAATGGCATATTTTTGGTAGAAATCTAGTGTATAAAGTATTGTATATAGTATAGTGATTATTTTATATTCTTCTCATTTATAGCCGTTATTAGAGATTAGACTACCACAGAGTTACTTTTACTGCTTATAGCCGTTGGACATCAAGTCCACAAATGGATGTATATATACTGCATATTGTAAACTGTTTAAAGTAATGAAGGATTGAATATTTTAGCACCTCAAAGTATTGGACATCAAGTCCAATTTTGGATTCTTCTAACCTTCAAAGTATTGATTGTTTCTTTATGGTATCAGAGCCGCATACAACTGACAACAATCTATTTCAGATCTATCAAGCATTCATCTGAAATATCTTCTTTGCTACTTGATCCATTTCTCTGCTCTAAACTGAAAAATCTCAGACGAGTAAAATACCTTGAGTAACATTCTCTGACTCTCAAACAATTACATCTCCTCAACTTCAAGCCATCAAGGTTGGTAGCATTCTGGGAAAATTGCTTACTGGAACCTAGACTGACACAGGGGTCCTTGGAAAGGTTGAAGAAGAACAGGTTGAAGACGATATTCTATTCTCTAAAGGGAGTATTTTTTGTAATAATAAAAAAACTATTTTTTCTTCTGTTAAAATTTTCCGTTACTTCTGTTTAGAAATATCTAGAGGTTCTGTTAAATTCATAAGTGTATCACCACTTTAAATTCTTCGGATACGTGTATACTGTGCATGTATATTACATAAATAAATAAGGGAAAAAACGCCAGCTGGTCACCAACTTCTATTGCCTCAATTTGCAAAGACCCGTTTCTCAAGAGACATTAAATAAACATTTGTTTCTGAAGCTGCTTTACTCAAAGTGATAATCAGCCGAATTTCTGTCTTTTCTATCATTCTTCCTACTGCTGCACCTCTTTCTCCTATCTGGATTCAAGGCGGTCTGAAATCATTTTTACTCAGATCCTTTCTCTTCCAAACGGCGGAGCAGGGATCTATCACTTCAACTTTATCTCACAGATCTTTTCCCATTTATCTTCAAGATTTGAAGTACGCTTTGTAAATCTCTATTTCTTCTCTTTCTTATCCACACTTCTATAACTCAGATCTAGACTCCAACTCTTTTCGTTCTCCTCACAACATTTCAGATCAGTTCAAATTTTTCATCTTTTCTGGAAATACTTACTGAAATCTAACAAGTCAGTAACTTGCATGGCTGAACAAAGCGGAGAAACAGTTACTTCTGGAGTTGGAGAGAAATCAGCAACTGGACCTAGCATGGGTTCCATTGTTGATTCAACTCCTGTCACAATTACTAACCAAAAGTTGAACGGAAACAACTTCTTACCCTGGAGCAGAGCTGTGGAGCTTTTTATTGTTGGTAGGGGTAAGAAGGAGTACTTGTCCGAGAAAATGGTTATACCTTCTGAAACTGATGAAAAGTTTGCCACCTGGGAGGCAGAGAATTCTATGATAATGTCGTGGTTACTTGGCTCAATGATTCTAGAGGTGAGCAATACTTTTATGCTTCATCAAACTACAGCTAGTATATGGACTGCTACAAAGGAGATGTTCTCCAAACGTGATAATATTTCGGAGCTTTATGAGCTAGAGGCTCAGCTTAAGGATGTAAAGCAAGGAGACCAGACTGTTAGCAAGTATTTTAGCAGTCTGTCTCAAGTTTGGCAGCAGATAGACTCTTTGGAGGAGTATCAATGGAGCTGTACCAAAGATGAAAAATTGTTTCGTACTATTAAAGAAACTAAAAGGATTTTTGGATTCTTGTCTGGACTGCACAAAGATTATGATGCAGTCAGAAGCCGTGTTCTTGGTTCAAAACCATTACCTACTATCAATGCTGCTTTCTCTGAAATCAGACAAGAGGAAAGCAGATTGAAAGTAATGATGGGGTCTAGTTCCACAAATCTGTCATCTGAATCATCAGCACTTAGCTCAAAAACGGTAGAAAAGGAGAAAGAGGTGTTTTCTTGCATCAAAGAAATCTGGATCTGGTAATTATACAAAAAAGTATTGTAGATACTGCCAAAGGAATGACCATCTGATTGAAGAATGCTACAGACGACCAGGTAGCACTGTGAAGCCACCTGCTTCATTTTTCAAAAATAATAATTTTAAGCAGGGATCTTCTGGAAAGTCAGATTCTAGTAACTCATGGAGGTCAAGTACTGATTCATGGAAGCAACCAAGAGTTGCAACAGCTGAGGTAAATGTGCAAAGTAATCCTGAAACCATCTTCACACCAGCACAACTTGATGCAGTCTTGAAGGTCCTAGAGAGTCAGAGGACTCAGACATCTACAAATCAGATCATGGCCACTATGGCTAGTGCAGGTAACGTAGGTAAGTTAAAATCATGGATTGTTGACTCTGGAGCAACTCATCACATGACTTTTGATCGAAGTATTCTTGAGTCATATATGTGTTTTCCTTACTCTCAGGAAGTTAAAGTTGCAAATGGTCAACATGTTAAAATTGTAGGCAGTGGAAATATTTGTTTGTCTGACCAGCTCACACTTAAGAATGTACTGCATGTTCCACAACTGAACTGCAATTTAATCTCTGTGAGAAAACTTATGATAGACAATAACTGTCTCACACTTCTTTCTCCTTCTAAATGCTATTTCTTCCCTTCCTCTCCTTGCTTTCAGGAGAATTCCCTGAAGGAGAGGATGATGAAGGCGAAGATTGGATTTGCTAAACAGTGTGGGGGTCTGTATGTTTTGGAAGATCAGCAGCAGCCAGAAGTTTTTGAGAACTATTCTAGTATTTATTCTTTTGTGAACAACGTGTCTGTTCTTAGAATAGATAACAGAAATTCTAGAATAGATCTTATTTTGTTATGGCATAAACGGCTAGGGCATCCAAATTTTGTGTATCAAAAAAAGCTGAGGCCTGATCTGGTTTAAGGATGTGAATCTTAGTATTCTTAAGTGTGAAACTTGTATGTTTGCAAAACAGACTAGAGTGTCTTATCCTGCAAAAGGTTTTAAAGGTAGTAAACCGTTTAATCTGATCACTCAGATATTTGGGGACCCTCTGGGGTTCTCAATGTGAATGGGAGTAGATGGTTCGTTATCTTTGTTGATGATCATACCCGTATGACTTGGGTATATTTAATGAAACAGAAATCTGAATTACCCCAAGATCTTTAAAATGTTTGTATCTCTTATTCAGAATCAGTTCAATGAGGTAATCAAGACCTTTAGGTCAGATAATGGGAGTGAGTATCTTGATGCTGAAGTTAAATCTTTTCTTGCTGAAAAAGGGATATATCATCAGACTTCTAATGTCTATACCCCTCAGCAGAATGGTGTTGCTGAGAGGAAACATAGACACATTCTTGGAATTGCTAGATCCATTATGTTTACTATGAATGTACCTAAATATCTTTGGGGAGAAGCAGTGTTGACTGCTACTTACTTGATAAATAGAATGCCATCTAGAATGCTTGGATATATGAGTCCTAGGCAGAAGCTGTTAAGTGCTTATCCTAACTGTTTGTTATTGTCTGAACTTCCCTTTAGAATTTTTGGATGTGTGGTATACGTATATTTGCAGTCTCATAGTAGGGGAAAATTAGACAAGAGATCAGTTAAATGCATATTCATAGGGTATTCTGGCACTCAAAAAGGTTATAAATGTTTTTGTCCTATCAATAGGAAAATATTTACTACTCTGGATGTTGTTTTTGATGAAGATACTTCCTATTATCTGTCTAATTCTCAATCTAGTCAGTCAAGTATCTGCACAGATAATTTTTGGAGCATCATTGACATCTCAACTATGGGGGGAACTGAAGAAGGGTGTTCACAGAAAGGTCAATAACCACAGGAAATCAGTTCAGCAGAAGAAGGGACCTATGAATCATCTCCACCACAGGATCTGGCACCGAATGACCATATGACTGAAAGAGTTGAGCATCCAGAAGCTATACGGGAACAGTTGCCTCCAATTGTCCAGGTATATTCTCGGAGGGGGAGAACTCAGAATGTTTCAGGTACTCCGAATCTTACTGGGACAATTTTGGGGTCATCTGATTGTTCATCACCTATTATTGAATCATAGACAAAACTAATCTAAAGGAATTTTCTGATCTACCTATTGCATTAAGGAAAGGCATACGTGAGAGTACAAAAACTCCTTTTCATAGACTCTTGAAAACTGAGTTGTGTTCAACTAAGCATCCTATAAATTTGGTTGTTAACTACAGTAAGTTGTCTCCCGTTTTTAGAGCATTTACAGTAAGTCTAGATCAACAGATTATTCCAACAAGTATAAATGATGCCATGAATGATAAGAATTGGAAACATGCTATTCAGGATGAGATGACTGCCTTAATCAGGAATGAAACCTGGGAGTTAGTACCAGTTTCAGCAGATCAAAAACCAGTAGGTTGTAAGTGGGTTTTTTCCCTAAAATACAACTCTGATGGATCTCTTAATAGGTATAAAGCTAGACTTGT